>VMRM01000025.1:0-355000 GCA_010277075.1 Poeciliopsis retropinna | reverse complement strand
GGATTTCCATACATCTCTGACTCCTGCAGGTTTAATCAGCAGCTGAACCAAAAGACTTTAAACAAACTCGTCTGTTGAAAAATGACAACTGGTGCTGGATTTTGTAACATCATTACTTCAGGAGAAATATTTGACTAATGAGGTGGTATGATGTCACACTTTCAGGGTTACACAACAAAAAACATTGATCATAGCTGAAACATGAAACTGCAACATTAGATGTGTGACAGCATAACGTCAAAAAGAAGCTTATATTTGACACAAAATGACATCATAGCACATTATTTGACCTCATTTTCTACATGGTAAACTGCAATATTTTAGGAAACTTGATGTCAGTACAATATGTGTAATTTTACCTCATTGTTGAAGTTGTAGTGTACTGCTTCATTCTACGTTATTTTTGACGTCATTGTTTATTTTACCTCATTCTGAACGTGATGATACACTACGCTAAATTTGACCTCATTTCGATGTCATAGCACAGCATGTGGCCTTGAACTTCATTTTTCACGTCATAGTATACTATTGACCTCATTCTTTATGTCAGTATACTATGCGTCATCTTACCTCTTTCTTGACGTCATAGCATAACTATGCGTCACTTTACCTAATTTTCGACAGTGGGCTGCACGTTAGCACATTTTTGAAGTTATAGTATACCATGCTTCATTTTACCTCAGTATTGACGTCATAGTGTACTATTGTTTCCTCGTACAGCATTTTTAATGTATCATTTTACTTTATCCTGCACATCATGTTATGCTTCAATTTACCTCATTTTGAACATCGTATACTATACATCAAAGTTGACGTAAAACAGCGCATAGTGCACTATGCCGTCACATAAAATAGAACATTACATAGTATCCTGCTGTAAATGAAGTAAAGTGTCGCAGTTTTCTATGACGCAGTCATAGTTTAATATGATGTCGAAAACATGAAAATGTAGTCATAGTTTAGTTCCCAGCACTTGAATTAATCAGCCGGTGAATATTAAACTAAATATAAACCAACAGTGCTGAACAAAACAGACAAACATCTATAAACAATCT
The DNA here is from genome assembly GCA_010277075.1 of Poeciliopsis retropinna. NCBI lineage: Eukaryota > Metazoa > Chordata > Actinopteri > Cyprinodontiformes > Poeciliidae > Poeciliopsis > Poeciliopsis retropinna. Next base: position 353,945 of record VMRM01000025.1, on the reverse strand, counting down.
GAAATATTCTTAATTTAGAAAATTCACACTGAATAATTTAGTTTAAATAGTTTACAAAAAATAAATTATTTAGGTAATTCATTTCAAATGGGTCACAATCCATTACATTTAGTATGATGTCAAACATGAAAAATTTAGTCAGTTTAGTATGACTGTCATAAAATGTGATGTAGTTGGCGAGGCAGGTAGAACTGAATGATGAATGTTTATTGGTGAAGATGTGCAGATGTGGGGTTATGGTAAACAGAAGCTCAGGCTCAACACTGGTAGCAACTGGTGATACTGGTGGGACAGCAATGCGGCAGGAACGACAGAGCTGAACAAACGAAAATGACCAGACAAGGTACAAAGGACACAGGTGGGATTAATTACACAGAGGGTCGTCATGGAGATTAGACACACCTGGGAGGAATCAAGGGGATAAAGGACAACACAGACACAAAGAAACAGAAAAATCAAAACTAAACACAGAGAAAAACACAAAACATGAACAATTTAGTCATTGTATGACGTCAAAAATTAGATAATTTTTCCATAGTGAAACATTTGGTCATACTATAGTCTGATGTCGAAAATGTGAAAATTTTAGTCATAGTATAAAATGATATTGAAAATATGAAAAACAATATCATAGTATAGTATGATGTTGAAAATATAAATTTTTTTGTCGTACTGTAGTATGATGACGAGATTATGAAAAATTTAGTTATAGAATAGTATGATGTCTAAAATGTGAAAAAGTTGGTCATAGTATAGTATGATGTCGAAAATGTGAAAAATTTGGTCATAGTATGGTATGATGTCGAAAATGTGAAAAATTTGGTCATAGTATAGTATGATGTCGAAAATGTGAAAAATTTGGTCATAGTATAGTATGATGTCGAAAATGTCAAGTATTTACTCTAGTTGTATGATTAAAAATGTGAAAAATGTGGTCATAGTATAGTATGATGTCGAAAATATCAAATATTTAGTCATAGTATAGTATGATGTCGAAAATGTCAAATATTTAGTCATAATATAGTATGATGTCGAAAATGTGAAAGAGTTGGTCATAGTATAGTACGATGTCGAAAATATCAAATATTTAGTCATAGTATAGTATGATGTAGAAAATGTGAAAAATGTGGTCATAGTATAGTATGATGTCGAAAATGTCAAATATTTAGTCATAATATAGTATGATGTCGAAAATGTGAAAGAGTTGGTCATAGTATAGTACGATGTCGAAAATATCAAATATTTAGTCATAGTATAGTATGATGTCGAAAATATCAAATATTTAGTCATAATATAGTATGATGTCGAAAATGTGAAAAATTTGGTAATAGTTTAATATGATGTCGAAAATGTGAAAGAGTTGGTCATCGTATAGTACGATGTCGAAAATATCAAATATTTAGTCATAGTATAGTATGATGTAGAAAATGTGAAAAATGTGGTCATAGCATAGCATGATATCGAAAATATCAAAAATGTAGTCATAGCATAGTATGATGTCGAAAATGGAAAAAATTTGGTCAGAGTATAGTATGATGTCGAAAATATCTAATATTTAGTAATAGTATAGTATGATGTCGAAAATATCAAATATTTAGTAATAGTATAGTATGATGTCGAAAATATCAAATATTTAGTCATAGTATAGTATGATGTTGAAAATGTGAACAATTTGGTCATAGTATAGAATTATGTCAAAAATGTGAACAATTTGGTCATAGTATAGTATGATGTTGAAAATGTGAAAAATTTGGTCATAGTACAGAATTATGTCGAAAATATCAAACATTTAGTCAAAGTATACTATGATGTCAAAAATGTGAACAATTTGGTCATAGTATAGTATGATTTCGAAAATATCAAATATTTAGTCATAGTATAGTATGACGTCGAAAATGTGAACAATTTGGTCATAGTATAGTATGATGTCGAAAATATCAAATATTTAGTCAAAGTATAGTATGATGTCAAAAATGTGAAAAATTTGGTCATAGTATAGTATGATGTCGAAAATATCAAATATTTAGTCATAGTATAGTATGATGTTGAAAATGTGAAAAATTTGGTCATAGTACAGAATTATGTCGAAAATGTGAACAATTTGGTCATAGTACAGTATGATGTCGAAAATGTGAAAAATTTGGTCATAGTATAGTATGATGTCGAAAATATCAATATTTAGTCATAATATAGTATGATGTCGAAAATGTGAAAGAGTTGGTCATAGTATAGTACGATGTCGAAAATATCAAATATTTGTCATAGTATAGTATGATGTCGAAAATATCAAATATTAGTCATAGTATTATGATGTAGAAAATGTGAAAAATGTGGTCATAGTATAGTATGATGTCGAAAATGTCAAATATTTAGTCATAATATAGTATGATGTCGAAAATGTGAAAGAGTTGGTCATAGTATAGTACGATGTCGAAAATATCAAATATTTAGTCATAGTATAGTATGATGTCGAAAATGTCAAATATTTAGTCATAATATAGTATGATGTCGAAAATGTGAAAAATTTGGTAATAGTTTAGTATGATGTCGAAAATGTGAAAGAGTTGGTCATCGTATAGTACGATGTCGAAAATATCAAATATTTAGTCATAGTATAGTATGATGTAGAAAATGTGAAAAATGTGGTCATAGCATAGTATAATGTCGAAAATATCAAATATTTAGTCATTGTATAGCATGATGTCGAAAATGTGAAAAAGTTGGTCATAGTACAGCATGATGTCGAAAATGTGAAAATGTTGGTCATAGATAGCATGATATCGAAAATATCAAAAATGTAGTCATAGCATAGTATGATGTCGAAAATGGAAAAAATTTGGTCAGAGTATAGTATGATGTCGAAAATATCTAATGTTTAGTAATAGTATAGTATGATGTCGAAAATATCAAATATTTAGTAATAGTATAGCATGATGTTTAAAATATCAAATATTTAGTCATAGTATAGTATGATGTCGAAAATATCAAATATTTAGTCATAGTATAGTATGATGTCGAAAATGTGAACAATTTGGTCATAGTATAGAATTATGTCAAAAATGTGAACAATTTGGTCATAGTATAGTATGATGTTGAAAATGTGAAAAATTTGGTCATAGTACAGAATTATGTCGAAAATATCAAACATTTAGTCAAAGTATACTATGATGTCAAAAATGTGAACAATTTGGTCATAGTATAGTATGATGTCGAAAATATCAAATATTTAGTCATAGTATAGTATGATGTTGAAAATGTGAAAAATTTGGTCATAGTACAGAATTATGTCGAAAAATATCAAACATTTAGTCAAAGTATACTATGATGTCAAAAATGTGAAAAATTTGGTCATAGTATAGTATGATGTCGAAAATATCAAATTTAGTCAAAGTATAGTATGATGTCAAAAATGTGAAAAATTTGGCATAGTATAGTATGATGTCGAAAATATCAAATTTAGTATAGATAGTATGATGTTGAAAATGTGAAAAATTTGGTCATAGTACAGAATTATGTCGAAAATATAAACAATTTGGTCATAGTACAGTATGATGTCGAAAATGTGAACAATTTGATCATAGTATAGTATGATGTCGAAAATATCAAACATTTAGTCAAAGTATATTATGATGTCAAAAATGTGAAAAATTTGGTCATAGTATAGTATGATGTCGAAAATATCAAATATTTAGTCATAGTATAGTATGATGTCGAAAAAGTGAAAAATTTGGTCATAGTATAGCATGATGTTGAAAATGTGAACAATTTGGTCATAGTATAGAATTATGTCGAAAATGTGAACAATTTGGTCTTAGTATAGTATAATGTCGAAAATGTGAACAATTTGGTCATAGTATAGTATGATGTCGAAAATATCAAATATTTAGTCATAGTATAGCATGATGTTTAAAATATCAAATATTTAGTCATAGCATAGTATGATGTCGAAAATATCAAAAATTTAGTCATAGTATTGTATGATGTCAAAAATGTAAAGAATTTGGTCATATATAGATTGATGTTGAAAATGTGAACAATTTGGTCATAGTATAGTATGATGTCGAAAATGTGAAAAATTTGGTCATAGTATAGTATCATGTCGAAAATATCAAATATTTAGTCATAGTATAGTATGATGTCGAAAATGTGAAAAATTTGGTCATATATAGATTGATGTTGAAAATGTGAAAAATTTGGTCATAGTATAGAATTATGTCAAAAATGTGAACAATTTGGTCATAGTATAGTTTGATGTCGAAAATGTGAACAATTTGGTCATAGTATAGTATGATGTCGAAAATGTGAAAAATTTGGTCATAGTATAGTATCATGTCGAAAATATCAAATATTTAGTCATAGTATAGTATGATGTCGAAAATGTGAAAAATTTGGTCATATATAGATTGATGTTGAAAATGTGAACAATTTGGTCATAGTATAGTTTGATGTCGAAAATGTGAACAATTTGGTCATAGTATAGTATGATGTCGAAAAAGTGAAAAATTTGGTCATAGTATAGCATGATGTTGAAAATGTGAAAAATTTGGTCATAGTATAGAATTATGTCGAAAATGTGAACAATTTGGTCATAGTATAGTATGATGTCGAAAATGTGAACAATTTGGTCATAGTATAGTATGATGTCGAAAATATCAAATATTTAGTCATAGTATAGCATGATGTTTAAAATATCAAATATTTAGTCATAGCATAGTATGATGTCGAAAATATCAAAAATTTAGTCATAGTATTGTATGATGTCAAAAATTTAAAGAATTTGGTCATAGTATAGTATGATGTCGAAAATATCAAAAATTTAGTCATAGTATTGTATGATGTCGAAAAGGTGAAAAAGTTGGTCATAGTATAGAATTATGTCGAAAATGTGAACAATTTGGTCATAGTATAGTATGATGTCGAAAATGTGAAAAATTTGGTCATAGTATAGTATCATGTCGAAAATATCAAATATTTAGTCATAGTATAGTATGATGTCGAAAATGTGAAAAATTTGGTCATATATAGATTGATGTTGAAAATGTGAAAAATTTGGTCATAGTATAGAATTATGTCAAAAATGTGAACAATTTGGTCATAGTATAGTATGATGTCGAAAATATCAAATATTTAGTCAAAGTATAGTATGATCTCAAAAATGTGAAAAATTTGATCATAGTATAGTATGATGTCGAAAATATCAAATATTTAGTCATAGTATAGTATGATGTTGAAAATGTGAAAAATTTGGTCATAGCATAGAATTATGTCGAAAATGTGAACAATTTGGTCATAGTATAGTATAATGTCGAAAATATCAAACATTTAGTCAAAGAATATTATGATGTCAAAAATGTGAAAAATTTGGTCATAGTATAGTATGATTTCGAAAATATCAAATATTTAGTCATAGTATAGCATGATGTTTAAAATATCAAATATTTACTCATAGTATAGTATGATGTCGAAAATGTGAAAAATTTGGTCATAGTATAGTATGATGTCGAAAATATCAAATATTTAGTCATAGTATAGTATGATGTCGAAAATTAAAAATTTGGTCATAGTATAGTATGATGTCGAAAATGGAAAATTTGGTCATAGTATATATGATGTCGAAATATCAAATATTAGTCATAGTTAGTATGATGTCGAAAATAAAATTTGGTCATAGTATAGTATGATGTCGAAAATACAAATATTTAGTCATAGTATAGTATGATGTCGAAAATATCAAATATTTAGTCATAGTATAGTATGATGTCGAAAATGTGAAAATTTGGTCATATATAGTTGATGTCGAAAATTAAAATTTGTCATAGTATAGTATGATGTCGAAAATGTAAAATTTGGTCATAGTATAGTATGATGTCGAAAATTCAAATTTGTCATAGTATAGATGATGTCGAAAATTAAAATTTTGTCAAGTATAGTATGATGTCAAAATGTGAAAAAATTGGTCATAGTATAGTATGATGTCGAAAATTAAAAATTTGGTCATAGTATAGTATGATGTCGAAAATTAAATTTTGTCATAGTATAGTATGATGTCGAAAATATCAAATTTTAGTCATAGTATAATGATGTCAAAATATCAAAATTTGTCATAGTAAGTATGATGTCAAAATTAAAATTTTCATAGTATAGTATGATTCGAAAATGTGAAAAAATTTGGTCATAGTATAGTATGATGTCGAAAATGTTAAAATTTGGTCATAGTATAGTATGATGTCGAAAATATCAAATATTTAGTCATAGTATAGTATGATGTCGAAAATTGAAAAATTGGTCATAGTAAGTATGATGTCGAAAATGTAAATTTGGTCATAGTATAGTATGATGTCGAAAATATCAAATATTTGTCATAGTATAGTATGATGCGAAATTAAAATTTGTCATAGTATAGTATGATGTGAAAATGTGAAAAATTTGGTCATATATAGTATGATGTCGAAAATATCAAAATTAGTCATAGTATAGTATGATGTCGAAAATGTAAAATTTTGGTCATAGTATAGTATGATGTCGAAAATATCAAATATTTAGTCATAGTATAGTTGATGTCGAAAATATCAAATATTTAGTCAAGTATAGTATGATGTCAAAATGTGAAAAATTTGGTCATAGTATAGTATATGTCAAAATATCAATATTTAGTCATAGTATAGTATGATGTCGAAAATGTAAATTTTGGTCATAGTATAGTATGATGTCGAAAATATCAAATTTTAGTCATAGATAGTATGATGTCAAAATATCAAATATTTAGTCATAGTATAGTATGATGTCAAAATGTGAAAATTTGGTCATAGTATAGTATGATGTCGAAAATTAAAAATTTGTCATAGTATAGTATGATGTCGAAATTATCAAATATTTAGTCATAGTATAGTATGATGTCGAAAATGTAAAGATTTTGGTCATAGTATAGTATGATGTCGAAAATATCAAATATTTAGTCATAGCATAGTATGATGTCGAAAATATCAAATATTTAGTCACAGTATAGTATGATGTCAAAAATGTGAAAAATTAGTCATAGTATAGTATGATGTCGAAAATTTGAAAAATTTGGTCATAGTAAAGTATGATGTCGAAAATGTGATAAATTTGGTCATAGTATGATGTCGAAAATATCAAATATTTAGTCATAGTATAGTATGATGTCGAAAATATCAAATATTTAGTCATAGTATAGTATGATGTCGAAAATGTGAAAAATGTGGTCATAGTATAGTATGATGTCGAAAATATCAAATATTTAGTCATAGCATAGTATGATGTCGAAAATATCAAATATTTAGTCATAGTATAGTATGATGTCAAAAATGTGAAAAATTTGGTCATAGTATAGTATGATGTCGAAAATATCAAATATTTAGTCATAGTATAGTATGATGTCGAAAATGTAAAAAATTTGGTCATAGTATAGTATGATGTCGAAAATATCAAATATTTAGTCATAGTATAGTATGATGTCGAAAATATCAAATATTTAGTCATAGTATAGTATGATGTCGAAAATGTGAAAAATTTGGTCATAGTATAGTATGATGTCGAAAATATCAAATATTTAGTCATAGTATAGTATGATGTCGAAAATATCAAATATTTAGTCATAGTATAGTATGATGTCGAAAATGTGAAAAATTTGATCATAGTATAGTATGATGTCGAAAATATCAAATATTTAGTCATAGTAAGTATGATGTCGAAAATATCAAATATTAGTCATAGTATAGTATGATGTCGAAAATGTGAAAAATTTGGTCATAGTATAGTATGATGTCGAAAATATCAAATATTTAGTCATAGTATAGTATGATGTCGAAAATATCAAATATTTAGTCATAGTATAGTATGATGTCGAAAATGTAAAAAATTTGGTCATAGTATAGTATGATGTCAAAAATGTGAAAAGTTTTGTCATAGTATAGTATGATGTCGAAAATGTGATAAATTTGGTCAAAGTATAGTATGATGTCGAAAATATCAAATATTTAGTCATAGTATAGTATGATGTCGAAAATATCAAATATTTAGTCATAGTATAGTATGATGTCGAAAATATCAAATATTTAGTCATAGTATAGTATGATGTCAAAAATGTGAAAAATTTGGTCATAGTATAGTATCATGTCAAAAATATCAAATATTTAGTCATAGTATAGTATGATGTCGAAAATGTAAAATATTTGGTCATAGTATAGTATGATGTCGAAAATATCAAATATTTAGTCATAGTATAGTATGATGTCGAAAATATCAAATATTTAGTCATAGTATAGTATGATGTCGAAAATGTGAAAAATTTGGTCATAGTATAGTATGATGTCGAAAATATCAAATATTTAGTCATAGTATAGTATGATGTCGAAAATATCAAATATTTAGTCATAGTATAGTATGATGTCGAAAATGTGAAAAATTTGGTCATAGTATAGTATGATGTCGAAAATATCAAATTTGGTCATAGTATAGTATGATGTCGAAAATATCAAATATTTAGTCATAGTATAGTATGATGTCGAAAATGTGAAAAATTTGGTCATAGTATAGTATGATGTCAAAAATGTGAAAAATTTTGTCATAGTATAGTATAATGTCGAAAATGTGAAAAATTTGTCATAGTATAGTATGATGTCGAAAATATCAAATATTTAGTCATAGTATAGTATGATGTCGAAAATTTGAAAAATTTGGTCATAGTAAAGTATGATGTCGAAAATGTGATAAATTTGGTCATAGTATAGTATGATGTCGAAAATATCAAATATTTAGTCATAGTATAGTATGATGTCGAAAATATCAAATATTTAGTCATAGTATAGTATGATGTCGAAAATGTGAAAAATGTGGTCATAGTATAGTATGATGTCGAAAATATCAAATATTTAGTCATAGTATAGTATGATGTCGAAAATGTAAAGATTTTGGTCATAGTATAGTATGATGTCGAAAATATCAAATATTTAGTCATAGCATAGTATGATGTCGAAAATATCAAATATTTAGTCACAGTATAGTATGATGTCAAAAATGTGAAAAATTTGGTCATAGTATAGTATCATGTCAAAAATATCAAATATTTAGTCATAGTATAGTATGATGTCGAAAATGTGAAATATTTGGTCATAGTATAGTATGATGTCGAAAATATCAAATATTTAGTCATAGTATAGTATGATGTCGAAAATATCAAATATTTAGTCATAGTATAGTATGATGTCGAAAATGTGAAAAATTTTGGTCATGATGTCGAAAATATCAAATATTTAGTCATAGTATAGTATGATGTCGAAAATATCAAATATTTAGTCATAGTATAGTATGATGTTGAAAATGTGAAAAATTTGGTCATAGTATAGTATGATGTCGAAAATATCAAATATTTAGTCATAGTACAGTATGATGTCGAAAATATCAAATATTTAGTCATAGTATAGTATGATGTCAAAAATGTGAAAAATTTGGTCATAGTATAGTATGATGTCGAAAATATCAAATATTTAGTCATAGTATAGTATGATGTCGAAAATATCAAATATTTAGTCATAGTATAGTATGATGTCGAAAATGTAAAAATTTGGTCATAGTATAGTATGATGTCGAAAATATCAAATATTTAGTCATAGTATAGTATGATGTCGAAAATGTGAAAAATTTGGTCATAGTATAGTATGATGTCGAAAATATCAAATATTTAGTCATAGTATAGTATGATGTCGAAAATATCAAATATTTAGTCATAGTATAGTATGATGTCGAAAATGTGAAAAATTTGGTCATAGTATAGTATGATGTCGAAAATATCAAATATTTAGTCATAGTACAGGATGATGTCGAAAATATCAAATATTTAGTCATAGTATAGTATGATGTCAAAAATGTGAAAAATTTGGTCATAGTATAGTATGATGTCGAAAATATCAAATATTTAGTCATAGTATAGTATGATGTCGAAAATATCAAATATTTAGTCATAGTATAGTATGATGTCGAAAATGTGAAAAATTTGGTCATAGTATAGTATGATGTCAAAAATGTGAAAAGTTTTGTCATAGTATAGTATGATGTCGAAAATGTGATAAATTTGGTCAAAGTATAGTATGATGTCGAAAATATCAAATATTTAGTCATAGTATAGTATAATGTCGAAAATGTGAAAAATTTGTCATAGTATAGTATGATGTCGAAAATATCAAATATTTAGTCATAGTATAGTATGATGTCGAAAATATCAAATATTTAGTCATAGTAGAGTATGATGTTGAAAATGTGATAAATTTGGTCATAGTATAGTATGATGTCGAAAATATCAAATATTTAGTCATAGTATAGTATGATGTCGAAAATGTCAAATATTTAGTCATAGTATAGTATGATGTCGAAAATGTGAAAAATTTGGTCATAGTATAGTATGATGTAGAAAATGTGAAAAATTTGGTCATAGTATAGTATGATGTCGAAAATATCAAATATTTAGTCATAGTATAGTATGATGTCGAAAATATCAAATATTTAGTCATAGTATAGTATGATGTCGAAAATGTGAAAAATTTGGTCATAGTATAGTATGATGTCGAAAATATCAAATATTTTGTCATAGTATAGTATGATGTCGAAAATATCAAATATTTAGTCATATTATAGTATGATGTCGAAAATGTGAAAAATTTGGTCATAGTATAGTATGATGTCGAAAATATCAAATATTTAGTCATAGTACAGGATGATGTCGAAAATATCAAATATTTAGTCATAGTATAGTATGATGTCAAAAATGTGAAAAATTTGGTCATAGTATAGTATGATGTCGAAAATATCAAATATTTAGTCATAGTATAGTATGATGTCGAAAATATCAAATATTTAGTCATAGTATAGTATGATGTCGAAAATGTGAAAAATTTGGTCATAGTATAGTATGATGTCAAAAATGTGATAAATTTGGTCAAAGTATAGTATGATGTCGAAAATATCAAATATTTAGTCATAGTATAGTATAATGTCGAAAATGTGAAAAATTTGTCATAGTATAGTATGATGTCGAAAATATCAAATATTTAGTCATAGTATAGTATGATGTCGAAAATGTGATAAATTTGGTCAAAGTATAGTATGATGTCGAAAATATCAAATATTTAGTCATAGTATAGTATAATGTCGAAAATGTGAAAAATTTGGTCATAGTATAGTATGATGTCGAAAATATCAAATATTTAGTCATAGTATAGTATGATGTCGAAAATATCAAATATTTAGTCACAGTATAGTATGACGTCAAAAATGTGAAAAATTTGGTCATAGTATAGTATCATGTCAAAAATATCAAATATTTAGTCACAGTATAGTATGATGTCGAAAATGTAAAGATTTTGGTCATAGTATAGTATGATGTCGAAAATATCAAATATTTAGTCATAGTATAGTATGATGTCGAAAATGTGAAAAATTTGATCATAGTATACTATGATGTCGAAAATATCAAATATTTAGTTATAGTATAGTATGATGTCGAAAATGTGAAAAATTTGGTCATAGTATAGTATGATGTTAAAAACATCAAATATTTAGTCATAGTATAGTATGATGTCGAAAATGTAAAGATTTTGGTCATAGTATAGTATGATGTCGAAAATATCAAACATTTAGTCATATTATAGTATGATGTCGAAAATGTGAAAAATGTGGGCATAGTATAGTATGATGTCGAAAATATCAAATATTTAGTCATAGTATAGTATGATGTCGAAAATATCAAATATTTAGTCACAGTATAGTATGATGTCAAAAATGTGAAAAATTTGGTCATAGTATAGTATCATGTCAAAAATATCAAATATTTAGTCACAGTATAGTATGATGTCGAAAATGTAAAGATTTTGGTCATAGTATAGTATGATGTCGAAAATGTAAAGATTTTGGTCATAGTATAGTATGATGTCGAAAATATCAAATATTTAGTCATAGTATAGTATGTTGTCGAAAATGTGAAAAATTTGATCATAGTATACTATGATGTCGAAAATATCAAATATTTAGTTATAGTATAGTATGATGTCGAAAATGTGAAAAATTTGGTCATAGTATAGTATGATGTTAAAAACATCAAATATTTAGTCATAGTATAGTATGATGTCGAAAATGTAAAGATTTTGGTCATAGTATAGTATGATGTCGAAAATATCAAACATTTAGTCATATATAGTATGATGTCGAAAATGTGAAAAATGTGGGCATAGTATAGTATGATGTCGAAAATATCAAATATTTAGTCATAGTATAGTATGATGTCGAAAATGTGAAAAATGTGGGCATAGTATAGTATGATGTCGAAAATATCAAATATTTAGTCATAGTGTAGTATGACTTCGAAAATGTGAAAAATTTGGTCATAGTATAGTATGATGTCAAAAATGTGAAAAATTTGGTCATAGTATAGTATGATGTCGAAAATATCAAGTATTTAGTCATAGTATAGTATGATGTCGAAAATATCAAATATTTAGTCATAGTATAGTATGATGTCGAAAATGTGAAAAATTTAGTCATAGTATAGTATGATGTCGAAAATGTGAAAAATTTGGTCATAGTATAGTATGATGTCGAAAATATCAAATATTTAGTCATAATATAGTATGATGTCGAAAATGTGAAAAATTTGGTCATAGTATAATATGACTTCGAAAATGTGAAAAATTTGGTCATAGTATAGTATGATGTCAATAATGTGAAAAATTTGGTCATAGTATAGTATGATGTCGAAAATATCAAATATTTAGTCATAGTATAGTATGATGTCGAAAATATCAAATATTTAGTCATAATATAGTATGATGTCGAAAATGTGAAAAATTTGGTCATAGTATAGTATCATGTCGAAAATATCAAATATTTAGTCATAGTATAATATGATGTCGAAAATATCAAATATTTAGTCATAGTATAGTATGATGTCGAAAATGTGAAAAATTTGGTCATAGTATAGTATCATGTCGAAAATATAAAATATTTAGTCATAGTATAGTATGATGTCGAAAATATCAAATATTTAGTCATAGTATAGCATGGTGTTTAAAATATCAAATATTTACTCATAGTATAGTATGATGTTGAAAATATCAAAAATTTGGTCATAGTATAGTATGATGTCGAAAATATCAAATATTTAGTCATAGTATAGTATGATGTCGAAAATATCAAATATTTATTCATAGTATAGTATGATGTCGAAAATGTGAAAAATTTGGTCATAGTACAGTATGATGTCTAAAATATCAAATATTTAGTCATAGTATAGTATGATGTCGAAAATATCAAATATTTAGTCATATAGTATGATGTCGAAAATGTGAAAAATTTAGTCATAGTACAGTATGATGTCTAAAATATCAAATATTTAGTCATAGTATAGTATGATGTCGAAAATATCAAATATTTAGTCATATAGTATGATGTCGAAAATGTGAAAAATTTAGTCATAGTATAGCATGGTGTCGAAAATGTGAAAAATTTGGTCATAGTATACTATGATGTCGAAAATGTGAAAGAGTTAGATATAGTATAGTATGATGTCGAAAATATGAAAAATTTGGTCATAGTATAGTATCATGTCGAAAATATCAAATATTTAGTCATAGTATAGTATGATGTCGAAAATGTGAAAAATTTGGTCATAGTATAGTATGATGTCGAAAATATCAAATATGTAGTTATACGATGTCGAAAATGTGATAAATTTGGTCATAGTATAGTATGATGTCGAAAATACAAAATAATTGGTCATATTATATTATGATGTCGAAAATATCAAATATTTATTCATAGTATCATATGGTGTCGAAAAGATAAATTTTTTGTGATACTATAGTATGATGACGAAATTACGAAAAATTTGGTCATAGGGTTAGTATGACGTTGAATATATCAAAAATTTAAAGATATAGTATGATGTTGGAAATTTGAAAATTTTGGTCATATAGTATGATGTCAAAATATAAAAAATTTGGTCATTGTATGTCGACAATATCAAATATTTAGTCATAGCATAAAATGATGTAAATACGAAAAATTTGGTCATAGTATAATATGACGTCGAAAATACGTGAAATTCTGTCATAGTATAGTATGATGTTGAAAATATGAATAAATTTCTCATAGTAAAGAATGATATTGAAAATATGAAAACAATTATCACAGTATAGTATGATGTTGAAAATATGAAAAATGTGGTCATCTTATAGTATGATGCCGAAAATATCAAAAATGTAGTCGTACTATAGTATGATCTCGAAAATATGAAAAATTTGGTCATAGTTTAGTATGATGTTGAAAATATTAAAACATTTACCATAGTATAGTATGATGTCGAAAATATCAAAAATTTGGTAATAATGATGTCAAAAATATGATTTTTTTTGTCATAGTATAGTATGATGTCGAACATGAGGTAAAATATTACAATTTTACTATAAATATCCTATAAGTACAAAAATTTGGTAAAATATTGCCTACCATGGTGTTTAAAATTTGGTGAAATGACATTTCAATACGACTTTGAAAATGAGTTAAAGGTGCGTTGTGGTGGCGCAGGGGAAAGCACAACTTATTTTTGGAGGTGTTGGTCCTTGATGCAGCTGTCGCAGGTTCGAATCCCGGCCTAGCAACCTTTGCCACATGTTTTTCTCTCATTACCGACTTTCCTGTCAAGTAACTATCAAATATAGGCCAATAGAGCCAATAAAACCTTTAAAAAGAGGTAAAATATTACATACTTTACTAAGACTAAAGAAATTACGTAAAATATTGCATAGTATACTACGAGGTCAAAAATGAAGTAAAATAGCATTGAAACTGAGGTAAAATGGCACAAACTACAATATGGTGTTTAAACTGAAGGAAAATGACACAAAGTGTTCTATGACATAAAACAGCGCATGACATAGTATGATCTCGAAAATGAGATAATATTAGACACAGTATCAGATGCCGTTAAAAATGAGGTAAAATGGTCATTGGAATTAAGGTAAAACAGTACATAGTTTACTATGATGACATAAAACAGCGCATAATATGGTGTCAAAACTGAGGTAAAATGCTGAGCATAAAAACATGGCAGTGTGATTTTAGGGTCTCCAGAATGTTTAAACTCTCACTGTTTATTAACTATCAGACACATTAAGTCTTTTGTTTCTCACATTTAATGATGATTGCTTCATTCTCACAGCCTTCCTGTGTTTCAGCTTCAATAACTTTAAATTATAAAACAGCAGAGCTTTTTCTCAGGACTGATAAAATGAGACAACACGGATCTCTGCAACATTTTAATTGAACACACATTAAAATTTTGTGACAGTTTCAGGTCAAACTGTAAGTGACACAATGCACAAGAAAATTGGCACCAACGACGTACGAGTTTGGACTGGACACACTAAGCAAGAGAAAGAACTGTGAAACGTTCCAGAGTCCTCTGAGAGTCAAGATTTACATTTACAACCGTAGAAAAAAAGCCTAAAGCAACATTTCACAAGAAGTTTTGAGCAATAACGAGCCGTTAATCAGCAGTTTTATGTACAGTTCATTTGATATCTAACAGTGAATTGGAGCCATAAGCAGACCGAGGCGACTGAGGAACCACAAGGCCACAACACCAAGCTGCTCAACAGAAACTGTGCTTTTCTTTACTCCCACATTCACTAAAAGCTGTGTACAAAAAGACACAATGTCCTCAAAATGCTCCACTCTGTTTTATTCCCGCCAAAATAAAAGCTCCACATGTAATAAAGTTCAGTCTGAACTTGTAACCAAACAGCTGTCAAAATCTAAATACCAACACAAAGCTGACATCACAGCATCAACACTGGTGAATTATAAATATGGAATTCCAGCAAGTTATCAGCATGAAAACAGAAAAATGAAAAACACTTGATTCTTTAAATAAAACATTTTCATTAATAATGGAATACATTTCTATTTTTACCAAGATCAACATTTTTTAATATAAAATCAGAAACAATAAAAAATGTTACGTTTGACAAAACAGATTTTGTTAATAGTTTCACCAGAAGAAAAAGATTTTAAAATAAGGCCATGAAAACCAAAACTCTTAGTTTCTGAAGCTGAAAACTGCAATGATAAGAGAAGCTGAGCTTTTATTTTGACGACACCATGCACTTCCTGAATGCAGAGTAATATTTTGGGTTCAGCGAGATCACCTCTATTCAGGAGACATTACCGAAAGTCATGGAGCGGAGATCCAGAGTGATTCCAACCTTCAAGTCATAAAATCAGAACAAGGATGAAAAACCAAAACTTGATATGGAAAAAACAGCAGACGCTTCACAGAACGGCCACCGGAGGCGCCAAACATTCCTAAATTTTACTCACCAGGTCTTTATAACAACTCCAAAAATAATTTTGCTTTTCTATATTCAGAGTTTAAAAATATGTTTCTCCAGTACGTTTTATGAATTAAAATAAACAGATATTTGATGATTCCAGATTTATAGATACAATGAGTAACATTTACTGCCACCTTGTGTTAAAGACGAGAACAACATGATTAGCTTTGATCCCAGAGACGTTTTCATCAAACTGACTGGTTTCATCTTTACCGTATTAAGCCTCCTAGTTTAAGGCGGTAAAGATGTTTTAGGTCTTTTCTTCTTAAACATTTTGACTTTAAACTTGAATTTTAGATTTAGAGAAAACAAACATCTGGATTATTTAATCCAGACACACCAATAATGAGCTACTTAGTGTTAAATTGCTTTTTGGAGCATTGAGTTTAATCTCTTAACCTGCCTGAAGCTGGCTGGATTTATTCTGACGCATCTGCAGGGTCAAAGGTCAGGCAGAAAGAAGGAGGAGGTTCAGCCAGCTGCTGGGTGGAAATGTTTGAGCCTTTGTCTCCGGATCGGATCTGCTGCCTGGAATTTTCCAGAATTTTCTCTTCCTGAAGCCCATGTGCTCCGGTTCTGATGAAACTTCGCTGCCGGTGCTGAAGCTTTTCTTCAGTTTGAAGCAAAACGATGGAAACGCAGCGATCGCTCCGAAGGTTCGTTCTTCCCTTCGCCTCAGTACAAAGTTAAACTGTCCTCCCAGTCCTCCCAGTCCTGTAAACAACCTGGCCATTCTCGTCCTGTATTGGGGGTTCTGCAGCTCTGGGATCAGTTCTAATGGCAGTGTCCAATCAGCATCCTGGTAGCTGCCAGTGGCTAGCTGCTAACCGCTAGCGCTGACTGAGGCAGAAACTAAATGTGACAAAGCAAAGGAAGTCAGTGTGCAGCCTTCCAGCAAATCCTGAGATAAAAAAAACGACATCAAATGGAAAAACTGCTGACTCAGACCCCCAGAGGTCAGAGGTCAGAGGTCCTGCATCATGGCGGGTTGCTGGAAACAACCTGAATGGTTCTGATCAATCAGTGAAAGTTCCTTAAGGCAGAACTCCATCAAACGCCAGGACACCGAGTCAAATAAAAGCTGGGGTCAAAGGTCACTCTGTCATGGTCTGGTTCTGATGATGAAGCGGGTCATCTTCTACAGAGAATGGATGCCTGAAGCGCCGTCACCACCTTCGCTGCCTGCAAGACAATGAGCAGCGCAGAGGAGAACCTGGTCAGCACACCAGTTAGCTTCCAGTTAGCATGCGAACCATGCTAACCATGCTACTGGGAACCCAACTGAATAACTTCCTAGACCAGTGGACTTTACTGGTTCTGATGGCTCAGAATCAGCTGCAGGAACTGATCCGCAGCTGGTTCTGAGCCCAGTTCTGTTTGTACCCGGTTCTGAATCAGCTGGTACCTGGACTTGGACTCGCATCTCATTATGTCTTGCTGGAGTTTTCGTAGATGACATCAGATGTGATGGACTGCTGCTTCTTCTTCTGCCACATCAGGAGGACGCACTGATGGATGAAGACATACTGCTCCTACGCACACACACACACGCACACACACACGCGGTCTGTGTTGTGGCAGAGGGTGTGTGTGTGTGCGTGTGTGTGTGGCTGCTGAAGCCCGGACTCGGCCTGACCTCGGTCTGGACCATGGACAGCCGGTGGGACCTCATGTCCGACACCATGCCCAGGATGTCCACGAACTCGTGTTCCCGGATGTGCTGCATCAAGCGGTCCAGGGCCATGAAGGTTCCGGTTCTGCCCACTCCGGCGCTGAAACAGAAACATCTGAGTTCTAACGGGTCGCCAGCAGAACCAACGACCTCCAGCTCTAAACATTTCTTGGTTTCTAATATGCTTGGTTCTGCAAGGTCACCTGACGGATTATGTGACATCAGAACCAGAACCGGGCCTTCCGAGACCAGCTGGTGACCGACCTGCAGTGGACGACGATGGGGTCTTTGGTCCTGTTGGCCTGCTGCCGGACGATGTGGACGAACTGCAGGATGCTCTCGATGGCGTTGACCGTGGGAACGCCGTGATCCGGCCACGAGGTGTAGTTCAGGTGGAGGACGTCCAGGGTCTCGTCCGCCTGCAGGGGGCAGCAGAGAGTCATGGCGGTTCTGATCGGACCTTTAAAGCCACGTCCTCAGGAGAAGAAGACTCACGTAGCCAAGTCGAAACTTCCTGATGATCCACTCCGGAGAGCCTTCCTCAGAAAGCATCTCCACACTGATGTCGCCGTACATGACCGGCTCGTCTGTGAACGGCCAGTAGTGGTCGCACTTCACCTGGAAACGCAAAACATCAGCTGGGCGGAGCAGGAAACACAGATACAATCACCAGCCAGCAGGGGGCAGACTCCAGCCTGTATTTGACTGTAGATCTAAGACATACTGGTAGGAACAGCACCACCCAGTGGTGACCAGATGTGTTTCTGATAAACAGGACTGTTATATGATGTGAATTTGAACCGGACCGGACCAGCTGCTCACCCTGCGGCGCTCGTTGCATTGTGTCAGCATGACGATGATGGGCGACTTCTGCTGCAGAACCATCTTCCAGAAATCGTTGCGTGTCTCCGGCAGCGGCCCCTGGGTGGCGATGTACTCCTTGGAATGTCGGTATCCCTGAAACAGAAACCGGGTCAGAGGAGCAGAATCAGGAGCAGAACAGTCAGCTCAGATATTTAATGCTCAGAAAAGCCAAACTGCTCTTGAGATCCAGACGCTTTCAGAACTAGGAGTTTCCTGGACGACTGAATCAGGATCCAACATCAGTTCCAGAAACTTCAGCCGTTATTTCAAACCAGCTGACAGAATTACTTCTGTTACTTCCTGTTTCTATCTGCAATACAAAACAACTTCTGCTTCTGTTTATGACTTAGCTCCTAAACAAACATAACACCAATAAATCTGCTTTTTACGCCTTTATGACATCAGCAGAATAAAGACTTCCTGTCCAAACAGGAAGAACAGAGTTTAAACTTTCTGATGGCCTAAAAAGCCATAAATGGGCTTTATGGACCATTTCTCTGGGATTCCTGGTCTGGTCGGAACCATATGGACCCTTCAGGACTTCAAACACCTGCTGATCCAGTGTTACCAGGACCGGGACCTGGTCATCTAAAGGCTGCAGGGCGGCCAGCAACAGGGCCCTGAGCTAGATGGACCATCAGCTCCCCCTGGTGGCCAGGAGTGGAGGTGCATTCCTCATTAATATGAAGGTTTCTGCATTTGGGCCGAGGCGGACCGAGCCGTGGGTGTTCTGGAACTTCTTGATGGGTCATGGGAGAGGAAGCGGCGCGGGCGGATACTCACAGGGATGTAGTTGGCGTTGATGTAGTCGGCACCTTCGTCGTTGTGCATGGAGACCAGCTTGACCCGACTGAAGTCATCTGAGAGAGGAGGGCGGTTAGTCAGGAGATGAACTACAGATGCTGTCAGACTTCAGCAGAACCCGGTCTGGATGTGGAACCGGGTTCAGACCGGGTCCAGACTCACAGGGCAGGATGTTGGTGTATCGGTTCTTGGGCCTGTTGACCGGCAGGTCGGCGGCATCGTGGGTCAGATCCAGGCCGACGCTCTTCAGCTCCTGGAAAACATCAGATTTCAGTCCTGATGGAGAACCGGCCCGTTTCTAAACCCATCCGGGTCCGCAGCCCGGCGGTTCCCCTGAACGACAGGATGTCTCAGAGTCGTACCTCGAACTGCAGGGAGAACTTGTAAGCAGAGTCTTTGCTCATGTCCTTGAAGTAGGCCTCGAAGTCGTCCAGCTGGACCGGGCTGCAAGCACAAACCAAGTCAGACGGTTCTGAGAAGTTCTGACCTCCGGTCCAAACTGCAACCTGGGAACGCTCAGAGGAAGTCAGTAATCCTAATCTAATCTTCATCCTGACGGTTCTTGCTGGAGTTCAGGGTTCAGAGGCTGGCTCCACCGGGTCCAAAACCCAGCCTCCTCTTCCCAAACCAGAACCTCCCAACAGAACCATAGTGACCCAAAGGTGCAACTCAATGACTGCAGCGTCGGTTGAGTTGAGCGGCGCCGCTCAGACCACCAAACATCAGAACGGCTGACAGCCAATGAAAACCCAGAGCAGGATGAGAACAGTCAAAGGGTTCTAATCCAGAATGTTCTGTCTGGGATGAAGCAGTCTGGGCTTCCAGAACCGCAGCAGAAAAATGTTCGGCTGCCTCATCAGAACCAGCAGGTACCAGAAACAGGATTTTCCTGTCTGGCTCCTGATTGGTCCGGACGTCTTCAGCTGTCCAATGGGGCGCGGTCTCCGCTGAGGACACGCCCTCCTGCCTCAGAGAGGATCCAAGCCCACAGCATAATACCACCTCTACCACCAGGTGGAGCGGATCGGTCCAGCTGCTGGTCCCGGCTGTTCTTCTGCTCTCCAGAAGGTGGAATGTCAGACTGGATCAACTTCCTGTTTTTGTTCCCAGACTGGAGATCAACAGAACCTCTCTGACACGCCATGGCGCCGATTCTGGACCTGATCCGGATTCACGACACTTTCCTGTTTCTGAGATCAGTCTGGAATGATGAGTGACGAATTATCTCCCAGATTAGATGGGATGAGAGAAGGATGGATGGAGCAGCGGATGGGTGAAGGTTAAAGGTCAGGGTGGAGCAGGCGGCTGAAGTTGGACAAACAATCACAGTCTGAAGCGTCAAGTTACCTGGTTAGCTTCCGTTTCTTTAAAGCCGTTTTGCTCCTAAAAACACAAAGAACGTGAAATCCAAACATCATCAATACTATCATCATCATCATCATCATCATCATCATCATCATCATCATATCATCAGCACCACCACTCATCATCATCATCATCATCACCATCATCACTATCAGCATCATCACCACCATCACTATCATCATCATCATCATCATCATAACCATCATCATCATCACTATCACCATCACTATCATCATCATCACAATCACCATCACTATCATCATCATCATCATCATCACCATCACCATCACTATCATCATCATCATCATCATCATAACCATAATCATCATCACTATCACCATAATCGTCATCAGTATCAACATTAACATCATCATAATCACTATCATCATCATCATCATCATCACCACATCACTATTAACATCATCACTATCACCATAATCGTCATCAGTATCAACATTAACATCATCATAATCACTATCATCAGCATCATCATCGTCACTATCACCATCATCATCATTATCACTATTAAAATCATCACTATCATCATTATCATCATCAACATAATCATCATCACTATCATCAAACCATCATCACTATATTCATCACTATCACTATCATCACTATCACCATCATCATCATCATCATCATCACCATCATCATCATCACTATCACCACCATCATCATGCAGCAGCTCAGGACCGTCTGTGCAGCAGCGCTGCCACCTGCTGGCGCCTTAATATTTTGGTTCTTCATAAAGTTTATTGTGCTTCAGCTGCAGCTCAGGGCTTCATGTGGAACCAGAATTTACTGGACTTTCATCATCAGAACTTCAGAGTCTGGTGAGGCGGTTCTGATCCGTTTCCATGGTTTCCTTTGAACTGTGGAAAAAGGCAGCTGCACAGACGAGTTCTGTGGGTTATTGGAGGTTTAACACCGTATTTCCTCTAATATTATTTTACTATTCCTGAGGTATTTTTTCTTATAACATGATATTTTCTTCAAATAACAATATTCAATTACGAAATTTTAATAAATTTATAGTTAAATTGCTCTTGTAATTTACTAATAATAGAATATAATATTCTCCATTGACAATAATAAAAATCTCAGCATAAAAAATTAAAAGTTAATTTAAAACAATAAAAATTGTAAAAAATCTCATGTTTAGTTTTTAAGCGTTTGGAAAACGGTGGATAATCCCCTCAATTAGAGGAAATACGGTAGAAACACAGGCAGGAAGTCTGTGGCTGCAAGTTTCCATCTGTCTGCTTCCACATCGTAAAAAACTTCCATTTGTACTAAAAAAGTTTAATTTGGGAACAGATTTGTTTTTATTCGTCTTTTAGGAACAGAATTTTAAATCTATGTTAAGTCGGATTAATGTTTCATCAGAGCAAAAGATGAGAAAATAACCGTTTCTTTCTCGAAGAAACGTTTTTTCAGCCACAGGCTTCCAGAAACCTTTCAGAGAAGAAGCCAAACAGAAGATCAACACCTGGCACCCAAACCCGTTACCTGCCTGGCACCCGGCTCCATCAGGCTGGACTTTCCGCTAAACATTTATGCTTTTACTTTGAAATGCCTCTGAATTAACAGGAAACCAGGATCATGCATATCTACAGAGCCTGAGCTACTGAGTGACTGACGGCATGCGGCGAAGCGGCGTCGGCATCATGCTGCAGGCGTCCACAGAGCCAGCGCAGGCGCCGGCGCAGCAGTCTGGTGTGTCTTAACATCCACAGAAATATCAGGATTTATGTCACATTTTCAGAATTTCACACTGAGAAAACGACCCCACAGGAACCCACCAGCTCATGTGATGAAGTCTTTTCTGCTGGTCGTAAAAGGCCAAATGAAGGAATTAAAGCAGCAAATAATGATAATTATAATAAAAAGTTTTCTATTGAAAAATCTGTTGAAAATGGTCAAAACATCCAAATCACCAATTTATAAAGTTACAATTATATTAAAAAGTTTATTTTTATTTGTGGAAAACTGATGAGCAGAGAAAACTAAAGTCCTGCCAGTCAGTGTTTCCATGAAGCAAAAGCAAACACTAAAAATGAGAATGCAGCCCTGAGGAACACCATTTCCTCCGTTCACAGATTTCAAGAGGAGACGTCAGAAAAAGCCGGAGTTCCTGCTTCAGAGCCCTGAGGAACTCCAGGAGTCAGGAAGAATGAAGACACACCAGGCTGATCTGTGCGTCTCTGAGTTCAACCTGTGACGGCGACTGTGGCGGTGAACATGCCCCAAAGTGCAGCAGGCGTTTACTTACCACGGATTAATATAAAAAGCCAAAAGATAGTCAGTCCAAAGGCAGGATGGCAGGAGGGTAAGGAAGGCAAAGAGGCTTCTTCGCCTGAAGGTTCAAATAGACACAAAAAGAGAAAATAAAGAGAACAGACACCAGGGGGCGACAGGGAGAGGACAAAACATGGCGCTCGTTAGTAAAGAGGCTTCAATTAGAGCAGAGTTAAAGCATGATGCTGCCACCGCCGGCTCCGCCCACAACGCCGGCTCCGCCCACAACGCCGGCTCCGCCCACAACGGGGGGAGGAGGGAATGTAATAAAGCAGCAGACTGGGAGTGGAACCGTCAACCAGAACCAGAAAACCCCAATCAGAATTACTGTGGAATAGTTCAAGTAAATGTCGGTCAGCTCTCTGGATCAGATCCGGTGGGACCCATCCGGTACCTCGGCTGGTTCTGACTAAAATCATCTTCGTCCTCTTCTTCCTCACAGAAACACAGCTGCCCTTCACAATAAGAGCGCGACTGATGAAATGGACCAGTACCAGTACCAGTACCAGAACCAGTACCAGGACCAGAACCAGAACCAGTACCAGGACCAGAACCAGAACCAGAACCCGGACCAGAACCAGGACCAGAACCAGTACCAGGACCAGAACCAGAACCAGTACCAGTACCAGTACCAGGACCAGAACCAGGACCAGAACCAGTACCAGAACCAGAACCAGAACCAGGACCAGAACCAGTACCAGGACCAGAACCAGAACCAGAACCCGGACCAGAACCAGAACCAGAACCAGAACCAGTACCAGAACCAGGACCAGAACCAGTACCAGAACCAGTACCAGAACCAGTACCAGAACCAGGACCAGAACCAGTACCAGTACCAGTACCAGGACCAGAACCAGGACCAGAACCAGTACCAGAACCAGGACCAGAACCAGTACCAGTACCAGTACCAGGACCAGAACCAGGACCAGAACCAGTACCAGAACCAGAACCAGAACCAGGACCAGAACCAGTACCAGGACCAGAACCAGAACCAGAACCCGGACCAGAACCAGGACCAGAACCAGTACCAGAACCAGTACCAGAACCAGGACCAGTACCAGTACCAGGACCAGAACCAGGACCAGAACCAGTACCAGAACCAGAACCAGAACCAGGACCAGAACCAGTACCAGTACCAGGACCAGTACCAGTACCGGGACCAGGACCAGAACCAGAACCCGGAACAGAACCAGAACCAGGACCAGGACCAGGACCAGAACCAGAACCAGGACCAGAACCAGGACCAGGACCAGTACCAGAACCCGGAACAGAACCAGAACCAGGACCAGGACCAGGACCAGAACCAGGACCAGTACCAGAACCAGGACCAGGACCAGAACCAGAACCCGGAACAGAACCAGTACCAGAACCAGGACCAGGACCAGTACCAGAACCAGGACCAGGACCAGTACCAGAACCAGGACCAGGACCAGAACCAGAACCCGGAACAGAACCAGGACCAGGACCAGGACCAGGACCAGTACCAGAACCAGGACCAGGACCAGTACCAGAACCAGGACCAGGACCAGAACCAGAACCCGGAACAGAACCAGGACCAGGACCAGGACCAGAACCAGAACCCGGAACAGAACCAGGACCAGGACCAGTACCAGAACCAGGACCAGGACCAGTACCAGTACCAGTACCAGGACCAGAACCAGAACCAGGACCAGTACCAGTACCAGAACCAGGACCAGGACCAGAACCAGAACCAGGACCAGGACCAGAACCAGGACCAGAACCCGGACAAGGACCAGGACCCGGACCAGAACCAGGACCAGGACCAGAACCAGAACCCGGAACAGAACCAGGACCAGGACCAGAACCAGAACCAGGACCAGTACCAGTACCAGTACCAGAACCAGGACCAGAACCAGTACCAGTACCAGTACCAGAACCAAGACCAGGACCAGAACCAGGACCAGGACCAGAACCAGAACCAGGACCAGTACCAGTACCAGGACCAGAACCAGGACCAGGACCAGAACCAGAACCAGGACCAGGACCAGAACCAGTACCAGAACCAGGACCAGGACCAGACCAGGACCAGAACCAGGACCAGGACCAGTACCAGAACCAGGACCAGAACCAGGACCAGAACCAGGACCAGGACCAGGACCAGAACCCGGAACAGAACCAGAACCAGGACCAGGACCAGTACCAGTACCAGGACCAGAACCAGGACCAGGACCAGAACCAGAACCCGGAACAGAACCAGGACCAGGACCAGTACCAGTACCAGGACCAGAACCAGGACCAGGACCAGGACCAGAACCAGGACCAGTACCAGGACCAGAACCAGGACCAGAACCAGAACCAGGACCAGGACCAGTACCAGTACCAGTACCAGGACCAGAACCAGGACCAGGACCAGAACCAGTACCAGAACCAGGACCAGAGAACCAGGACCAGGACCAGAACCAGTACCAGAACCAGGACCAGGACCACAACCAGGACCTAAACCAGAACCAGGACCAGTACCAGAACCAGGACCAGAACCAGGACCAGAACCAGAACCAGGACCAGGACCAGGACCAGTACCAGAAAGACCAGGACCAGAACCAGGACGGACCAGTACCAGAACCAGGACCAGAACCAGGACCAGTACCAGGACCAGGACCAGGACCAGTACCAGGACCAGAACCAGGACCAGAACCAGTACCAGTACCAGGACCAGGACCAGTACCAGTACCAGGACCAGTACCAGAACCAGTACCAGTACCAGTACCAGGACCAGAACCAGGACCAGGACCAGGACCAGAACCAGAACCAGCACCAGAACCAGGACCAGGACCAGGACCAGAACCAGAACCAGGACCAGAACCCGGACCAGAACCAAGAGCTAAACCAGAACCAGGACCAGTACCAGGACCAGTACCAGAACCAGTACCAGGACCAGAACCAGAACCAGAACCAGAACCAGAACCAGAACCAGGACCAGTACCAGAACCAGGACCAGAACCAGGACCATTACCAGAACCAGGACCAGTACCAGAACCAGGACCAGGACCAGAACCAGAACCAGAACCAGAACCAGAACCAGGACCAGTACCAGAACCAGGACCAGGACCAGGACCAGAACCAGAACAAGGACCAGGACCAGAACAAGGACCAGGACCAGACCAGAACCAGAACCAGGACCAGTACCAGAACCAGGACCAGGACCAGGACCAGAACCAGAACAAGGACCAGGACCAGAACAAGGACCAGGACCAGAACCAGAACCAGAACCAGGACCAGTACCAGAACCAGGACCAGGACCTGGACCAGAACCAGAACAAGGACCAGGACCATTAGCTTCAGCCACACCGGCGACTGAGAGGCTTTTATTTTGAAAGGAGGACTGATGCACTGCTCTCATTTCTGTTTTTAGGTATTTGGAAGAACAACTGGGTCTTAAAACCACAGATTAGGCCTGAGCCTTCATGTTCAACAAACAGCGTTTGTCATCATCGTCATTATCTTAAAGGGCCACACACAACATTAAAGCTGCAGCTGTAAGTTCACGTCCTAATCTGCCTCATCAATCTGTCTGTCCACTCGGCTGCTTCCTGTTGGGTGTGTGCAGTTGTGAAATAAGGAAGTGATGCTGCGGCGGCCCGTCGCCAACGGCAACCCGACCGCCTAGCAGCAGCAGCAGCAGCAGAAGAGGAGCGTACCAGTTGTAGGGAAGCTTCCCGTCTCGCTCAAACGTGGAGAAGTTAACGAAGGTCTCTGCGCCGCAGTTCCTACAACACGAAGTGACGGGATCAGACAGGAAGTCACAGAAAAACAGGAAGTCAGGAGGAAGTGAAGAATAACGGAAAATCTTCCTCTATCTGCTCAATTCAAACCACTCACGTTACGCAACGCAATCATTCTCACTTCGTGTTATTTTTTCGCTAAACAAGGAAGTAAAAAAATGACATGAAACAAATGATAAAAAATAAAAACCCAAAACAGAAACTAAAATAAAACTAAATATAAAACATACCAAAAATAAAACTATGAAGACAAAAAAAATCTTTACCAGCCTGAAGAGATTTAAAACTGAACCTGAGTGAAAAAAGTAAAAATAAAGACAAATCACAACAAAACAAATGATTTGGCAGAAATTAAAAGTATTAATTTATATAATCAGGTTTTTAATTTAATTTATTAATAATCTGGACCAAAAACATCCAGTGGCTTCTAATAAAATGCAGAATTGGCCACAAACATTTAATAAAGTCGGGAAAATAAATAAAATAGTCAAATTCACACAAGAACAAACCTAAAAAAAGATGAAAATGTTGAGTTATGCTTTGCTGTTTATGTTTTAAATTTGGCAAACTTGGAAAAGGTTAGGGTTTAAAATCTACAATCATTTCTCCTCTCTACAGAAATTCAACAGCTTAATTAAAATATTGAGTTAATAGCTGATTTAGCAGAAAAAAATAAAAATAAAAGTGTTTACTGTAATTATTAAAAAAGAAAATATTAGCAGAAGTTCCCTTCCAGTTTAGACACCAGATTCAGATTATTATTATTAATATTTATATTTTTGTAATTCTGTTGATGTTGTTGGTATTGTAATAAATCCTGTTTTTCCTTCTGTTTTCTGAACATTTTAATCTGAGTTCAGATCAGGAAGCTCTTCAGCTGCTCTCAGGATGAACCGGGCTGGTTCTGCCTCCCGTTGCCATGGTGACAGCGCCAATGCGAGCCTCACCTGGTCATCTGCAGGTGTTTCTTGCGGAGGACGAGCAGGAAGAGGACGAGCAGACTGATGAGCAGGACGCTCAGCACGGCCAGCGCCGAGATGGCCGCCACGCTCGGGTTCATCTCTTTGGCTGCGCACACACACACACACACACACACACACACACACACACATTACATCATCAGGAGGCGGAGCCTACTCAACACCTGCTCAACACCTTCACAATAAAAGCCTCCTGCTGGCTTTAATGAGGCGGATTTAAATAAAAGCAGGAATAATTGAGATCATCAGGCCCATTAATCACACAGGAAGTCCAGCAGGAAGTGGGTTTAATGTCAGGGAAGACATGATCATCACTTATTTAAATTCTAGTTCTGCAAACTGAAGATGACAGGAAGTCTTAATTTATAACTTCCTGTTTGAATGTAATTCCCTTAAAGATGTTTCAGTTTAGAAGTGTTGGTTAATCAGCAGCAGGTCGATAAAAATCATCTCAACAGGATCAGGATAAAAACTAAAATCTTAAATTCTTTTAATTAAAGTAGAAGTTGGTCTTAAAAACGTCTCACATTTTATGGTGGCGGCACATTTTCATCGCTTGTAGTTTATTTTTCTAGCAGGAATGTTGTTTAAGGGAAACACAAACATCTCAAGGCGGCTAATGCTCATGCTAACATTATACCCAGCTAGCTAGTTTTTTAGGGTAAGAGTAAATTTATCATTGGTTGCTGGACGATGTTTGTCTTACCGAGTCAACCTGCATTCATTGTGTGGAACAAAGTTAAGCAACTTTACTGTATTAAACATGTTTTAATAACGCAGGTCTTAAATTTAATTTGTTTTGGTCTTAAAGAGCTCCAGTTTGAATTGGTGAAACCTGCAGCAGCCAGAACCTCCGAGACCAGAACCAGAACTGCTCAAGTTCTGGCTCACTGCATTCATAGGGAAGCAGGTAAAAAGCCCGCCACACTTTTCAGATTTTTCCACTACTTTGTGTCAATCTGGTTAAAACATGTTGAAGGTTTCCACGGCGCCCCCTACCTGCGGTGGTGACGGTGATGCGGGCCGGCCGGCTGGCTGAGCTGTAGCTGAAGCTCGTCACACTGCAGTTGTAGCTGGACGACGGAACCAGACCCGAAACGGTCAGAACCTGAGCGGTGGAGGTGATGGGCTCTCCGGCCTGCAGGGGGAGCCACACGTCAGAACCACAACCTGTTCATCTGAGAACGCTCAGTGTGAGCCTTCTGACTGAACTTGGGCGAATGGTTCTGATCCGATCAATGTTCTGGTCCAGAGAGCTGGACAGGTCAGAACCAGAACCAAGGGATCCTCCTGACAACTGATCCAGTTCTGCTGAGATCTGTCCAGTTCACCAGGAAGTTCCGGAGAAACTTCAGCTTCTGGAACAGAACCGGATCAGGCAGTCGGACTGTGGTCCATCATCTGGTTCCAGACCACATCAAAAACTCTTGGAGGTAATTTCAGAACCAGAACCCGAGGATTACTGTGGTTCTGATTATTCTGGACCAAATGGGCCGAGGTGAAGCGGTTCTGGATGAGGAGCATCAGAACTTTTTACTAACTTCTGATGGAAAAAGGAAAACAATAAATAAATCTGAACAAATTGATTCAGTTAAACAATTTTCACCATAAAAAGAAGAACACTAAAATAAATTGAAACGAGATAGAAATTGGGTCGGATCAGAACCAGATTTGTGGTTCTGTGGGAAAATTTGATGAGAAATAAAGAAAATCAGTAAAAACAAAAAATACTGACGATAAAATTTCTTCCCCGTTTTAACAATCAGCTTCTCTTCCTGCTGGTTCTGGTTCTGGGTCCGCTTGGCAGCAGAACCCGTCTCGGTTCTGAACAGAGACCCGGTGTGAGGCAGGCTTACCTTCAGCTCCTTGCTGGCCCAGTTGGGTCGGCACAGAACCTGGTAGTAGTCCACCACGCCGTCCTCGCTCCACAGCAGCGTGACGGACGAGTGCGTGGCGTTGACGGCCAGCAACAGGCGGGGAGGGGCCGGCTCTGCGGGACAAACACTCCATCAGCTGGGCTGAACCGGGCTGAACCGGACCGCCGCCACTTCCTCTGAGTGGCGCCACTTAAAGACGATAGAAGAGGAAGTGGACCCGGCCAGTTTCTGTTTCACTTTCACAGACGAGTCCAAATCCGCGGTGCTGGACGGGCAGAACCCAGCAGAACCTCTGAGCTAAAAAATTGAAACTAAAACATTCCAGGTCCAGATCCTGCTCACTGATTGGTTGAGGGGGGTGTATGTATAATTCTGACCCCCCGTGTATCAGAGGAAATCCTGAATAAAGTTATGAATGTTCTGGACAGACGGGAGTCGCCATCTTTAGGTCACTGCTGGTTCTGTCATGCAGTCCTCTGGCGCTCCTAGTGGCAGACAGGAGAACTACAACAACAAACCCAATTTCTTCCTGATTCCTGGTTGGAGTTTTTAATATTTCTTCAGAAAACGTTCAGATGATCAGACTAACAAGGAATTTCTAATTTACTAAATAAAATTTTCCAATCTTGTGTTTAAATGGTTTGAAGTTTTATGTGCAACAATAATTAACATCCATAAAATTTAAATTAAACAATATTAGTTTTACTTAGAACTTTATTATGAATTAATTTTATTTCTTGTGACCAACGTTTATTCCTGCAGTCCTAGTCCGCTCTGAGGATCCGGACCTGGCCGACAGAATCAAGCCTTCTGCAGTGTGTGTGTGTTCTGGTCCGGTTCTGACCCAGTTTGATGATGTTGGGAACAGACGTGTTCCTGCTGCGCTCCGTGCACGCCGTCACCGTCAGGTTGTAGATGTCACCCGGCGGCAGCGGCAGGCTGGCCCGCATAGCGTTCCGGGTCACCTGGGGAACAGAACCGACTCAGACTGACACTACGGAGGTCCAAGACGCCCCGTCAGAACCAGAACCGGGTTCCTTACGTCTACAGAGTATCTCCTCTGTGGCCCCTTCTTGCCCACGGCCTCCACCTGCCAGTGCAGCATCCTGGAGTGGCTCAGGTCGATGAAGAGCTCGCCGTAGGTCCACCGGACCATCAGAACCCCCTGGGAGTAATCCACCGACGAGATGTGGGGCGCCTCTGGAGCTGGGAACAGGCCCGTTTAGACAGAACCTCCAACGGGACCAGAACAGTGGTTCCAGTCCCGGTAACCGGTTCCGGTCTGTACCTGTCACAAAGCTGACCGTGGAGCTGTCGCAGCAGGTGAGGGGCGGGTCACCCCAGGTTACCATGGAAACCCTGAAGTTGTAGTACCAGGCGGGCAGCAGGTCGGTGACTCTCTGGGGACAAACAGAACCAGAACCGGGTCAGCCGCCACCAGTGGCACAAAGCGCCACCATCCGGAGAGGGCAGTTACCACGGTAGCGATGACGGAGGCGGTGGCGGCAATCTCGTAGTAGGTGGTCCACTCGGACGCCAGCGTGACGGGGTTGAAGAAGAACGTCTGCAGGATGTACTTCCTGAAGGCCACGTGGTACGGCCGCTGCCAGCTGAGGACCACCGCCGTGGGGCCCAGCGGGTACACCGCCAGCTCCCGCACACCTGTGGGCTCTGAGCCAAACACACCTGGTCAGCCAGCCTGGCTCCGCCCACCAGAAAGTAGGAGGGAAACTCACCGATGTCGATGATGACTGGTTCGGACGGCGGGCTGGTCAGAGGGCCGTTGGTATGGTAGACGACCACGCGGTATTGGGCGCCGGGCGTCAGGTTGTTGATGATGTCACTGGTCGAGTTCTCCTGTGAAAACAGAAAAGTCCAGTAACTCTCAGAGTTACCGCTTCAGGAGAGACGGGGCTCAGGAAACATGGCGAGTGGGTTTGGCCCGGCGGTACCTCGCTGCAGTAGGTGTTCTCCATCCTCTGGCTCAGGCTGGGCTTCAGGCAGGTGGTGGACACCACCGACACCAGGCTGCCGTTGTGGCTCTGAGGGGACGGAGCCCAGGAAACGGCGGCGGTGCTGGAGTCCAGCAGCCTGACGCTGACGCCCTGAGGACGCTCACGCAGCTCCTCCAACAGCTCGCCGCTGGGACCTGGAAGAATTCACACGGACCCATCAGGATCAGAACCACACTGGATCCAAACAGAACCTTTAACACCCTGAACAAGTCAATGGTGATCCAGGAGGATCGTTCAGAGTTGACACGTCTGCTGAAACTTGTGAAAATGGAAGGAAACTGTTTAAGCAGCCATGTTGTTTCCGGACCTGCCGGGTCTCCAGAGACTCACTGAGGTAGAAGGTGAAGCCGGTGTCGGCGCTGCTCTCCCGGGCCTCACAGTCTCCAGACGAACTCAGCGTGGTGACCTGGACTCGGTACGTTCCAGGCTCTGTCAGCTCCGTAAAGAACTCGTGCGTGTTCTCGTCCACAGTCGCCATCTCTGTGGAGTTCCCTGGAGACCAGAGCAGTAGGTCAGAGACCTGGAAACTGGAAGAACTGGTCCATCACGGACATCACATGGTGGGCGGGTCAGAGAACCCGTCGCTCAGGAGACGGACCGTTCCCCCTGCTGCTGCTCACCGTCTCTGTAGACGTAGACGTTGAAGCCGTCGTAGGAGGTCGGAGGCCGTGGGGGTAGCCAGCGCAGCTCCAGCAGGACGGGGGGAAGCCTGGTGGGCAGAACTGGAACCTCGGCGGGCACGGCCATGGCCGACCCCGGCTCGTTGGAGTCCTCATACTCCGACATCACGGCGTTGACGAACTCCTCGTCTCTATCAGCGGGGGAGATCTCCGTGGGGTCCAGCCAGTAGCTTTGAGGCTCCGCCTCCTCCGCGCGGCTGCCATTGCTAACGGCGACGCTCTCCGAAACATTCTGCGTAGCGTTGAAGGAAACCCGAGGAGTCGCTTCCTCCTCTTCGAAGACGACGTCCTCCTCAGGCTGCGTCTCGGCCTCCTGCATCAGCCGGACGTCCCGCGCCCGGCGGACCGTCCACCGGCCGGCTGCCGCCTCGCGGCCCCCCGCTGAGGCCCGGCGGCTCAGAGACAGCACCCTGTGGGAGACGTTGAGGGGCGGGAAGGGCACTGGGGGGGACAGGAGATCTGAGGATCTACTGACATCATCACCACCATCATCACAGAGCAACAGCATTTAAACTGCCTGGAATCACAGATGGTCACTGATAAACCGTTTAAAAACAGCCTGGAAACAGCCAGGCGGTCCTCTTAAATCTTCTTCAGTTGTTTCATCTGAACGTTTCTATCAGAGCTGCATCCGCCTGCGGGAGTGAAGCATCTCACCTCTCATCAGGATCTTTGTTCAACAGTAGGAAATAGCATTACATCACAGCAACCAGAACCAGGACCAGACTTCCTTCGGGAAACCGCATGTAGTTTCTGGTCTGGGTTCAGGTATGTCTACCAGGTGTTCTCCAAACATGTCTCCTCGGTGTTGCTCACCTGTGCGGTGGTGCAGCGGGCTGTGTGTGACGTCGCTGTGGCTGGTCAGCGCCGTCTGCAGCGCCGTCGCCTCGGAGATGAGCTGGAAGGTGATGTTCCGGTAGCACACGCCCGGCAGCCAGTGCTTGAACACCGTCTTCCCTTTGTAGAAATCTGGAGACGGACAGAAGAGACGACCTGGTGAAATTCCTCTGGAATCAGGAATAATCTGGAGGGGAAACTGGGATCATCCAGTCGACTGGATGAGGAAGAACTGGGCTTCCAGGAAACACTGCCGTCTGAGTTTATGTCTGCAGTTCCTCAGAGACGACAGTTTGGACTCTAACATGTCATCTTATTGGCTGGGATTACACTGCCACCATCAGGTCAGGCGAGGAACTACTACCTGGTATTGGCGTTTCATCAGGTTTCAGTTTTCCTCACCTTTATAGAGCATGGAGCGGCGCTCCAGGCCCTCCGTGTAGCTGATGTTGACCCGGCTGAACACGGTTCTGATCGGTGGGTCGATGTCGAACACAACGCCCGTTTCTGGAGCCTCTCTGTAGTCTGAGATGTACGCGGCACGGACAGGAAGTGGCTCTGAGGAAACAGGAAGATGGAATCGTGAACTGTTTTCTGAGAACTTAAAGAAAATTTTAAATAAAAATTCCAGATGAAAGTTTTTCCCGTTCCACTTCTAGCAACACACAGTGATAATATCTGAAGGTCATGTTTTATAAACCGGAGCAGCTGGAACGCTCCTTACTTGTGAGAACGGGAATGCTCTTCATGGGTCGGGACCAGCTCTGTCCCAGTTTGACCAGTAGCCCCACCGTGTAGCAAAGGCCGTGGAACGACGCGTTGAACAGCAGCGGCTCGCTGGTGTTGATGAACGGAACCAGAACCGGCCGGGGTTCTCCTGAGATCTGCACCGCGTACGCTGTGACGTTGTCCTGAAGGTCGCCGCGTTCCAGCGCCGCCACAATCAGTCCCTCCTGATTGGTGGACACCTGAAACGCCGAGGAACCCTGGAAAACACAGCCGCGTGTCATCAGCTGACAGGAAGTTCAACCGGGTTCAAACAGGAAGGCAGAAAAACAATGGAACCTCACAATCCACCAGCCTCTCTGGAGTACAAAACAACGGTAACCAGGAGTGAGCCCTGAGGAACTGTGAAACATCGTCACCTAAAACTTCTGATCCGGTTCTTGTTTGTCCAGTTTTTCTGGTTTCCCCAACAATTCTTTGACTGGATCATTTTCTGAGTCTGAACTGATTCCTTTCTGGAACTGGTTCCTTAAACAGTTGATTCACTGAACAGGTCCCTGACTTTTTAACCTTTGACCAGCTAACCTTTGACCCACTAAGGTTAGCGGGTCTAACCTTTGACCCGCTATAAAATTCAGTAAAAAATTAAATGAGTTTTGTGTCAACATCAAACAGTCTGCTACGTTTCAGATCATTAGTTGGATGAGAAGATGAATCAGAAACCCGGTCCGGTCCGGTGGGTCGGGTTGCCTCTGAGCCCGACCTTCAGATTCATTAAATGTCCCATCAGGATCCGGATTGTCGCCGAGACAAACCCTCCGGATATAAAAACGCGGCGACATTCAGAGACCAGCAGCAGAACCGCAGCTGGGATCCAGATCCAGGTCCGACCAGTTCCACCCAACACCCAGTCATCTGAACAGATTCTTCTTCCTGAACAGATTCCTGAACGTTTTCATTCCCAAACTGAAAACCGGACAGTTCTGCTGTTGGTTTCAGATCCAGACCCGAGCCCTCAGATAGCAAACTGGACCGGACCAAACTGGACCAGAACTTCTTCTAACATATATGATGAAACATTTCTGCAGGTTCTGACCCGGTTTCCTGGATCTCTCTGGGTTTTACTGGTCTTACTGGGACCAGCATGTGACCCAACAGAACCACAGCTGGTTTCCCTGAACAACGTCTGATTGCTGCCTCTGGGTTCTGACCCGGTTCTGTCTCTGGCCCAGATTCCTCATCCCAGAACTAGTAATGTGCTGGTTCTGATCCAGCTCTGGTTCCAGTCAGCAGGAAACGTGCCTGTTCATGACTGCTGGGCGTTGCCGTGGCAACAGGGGTGAAGCGGGAAGGGGGGGTAGTTATATCTGGTCCCAGGGTCACCATGGCAACGGAGCCGGAGCTGAAAGTTGACCGTGCTTCTACCGACCGGGTCTAGTTCTCATCCGAGAAGGAGGAGCCGACCGGATCCAACAGAACCGGTCCAGAACTGGTTCTGTTGGTCCATCCTTTGAACAGGAAGTGGAGAACATTTCTGCTCTCTGATTGGTCACACCCATTTGTCTGACTGGAGGGGTCAAAGGTCAGCCCTTCCCACCAGCTGCCAACATTGTGATGTAAACACGATGGGGGAGGAAAAACTCGGTACCAGGAGGACATGAGGTCCAAACGGACCCACCGGACCCGACTTCATGTAACTCTGCATGAAGCTTTCAGAACCAGAACCACCAGCTGGAGTTCTCCTTCCTTCTCAGCAAAGGTCCAATTGATGGAATGCAGCAGAACCCGGCTAGTTTCCTCTGACCTGGTTCTGAGAGCCGTCACTATTCAGAACCAGAAAGATCCGTTTCCTGGCAGTACCCTGAATAAACTCTGATTAACCCGGTTCTGACCCAATCTGTGAGCATCTCAGCACAGTTCCACACAGAGGAGCAGAACCAGACAGAACCAGTTGGACCCGTCCGGCTCTGGGTTGGTTTTGCTCCAGAGACCTTCCTGAAGTCCAGAACCACAGCAGAACCGGACCTGCACCTCCTGCTGGACAAAATAGAGACTCGCTGTGCTGGTTGCTGGGAGACTAGAGGTGTTGCCTAGCAACCAGCAGGCCAGATCAGGTTGGTTTATCCTCCAGCGTAACGAACCAGAACCAACAGGAAGTTTGTTAAATAAACGTTGATCCGGTTTTCTCCAATCGAGACCAAAATAATCAAACTTTCATTTATAGATTTGGATTTATGAAAAATCCAAATCTTTTTTATTGAAATAGTTTGGACTCCATTGGCCTACAGGCCTTAAGTGGACTGGGTCATTTCGGGTCGGTTCTCCTTCACGCCCCCTGAACTCTGACACCCTGGGCAAAGAGCTGGATCACCCACTACTACAACCGAACCGTCCTCAGAACCAAACCAATTCCGGTCCGAACAGAACCAGATCCAGACTCCAGCTGAGGTACAGGAAGTCTAGACGATTCTGGAAGAGGTCCGATGGGTCAGCCAACCCGACCCAACTCAGACGGTTCTAACACCGAACCGGAAATATGAAACCGGACCGTCGGATAAGAGTGAGCCCGAGAGACGTCTGCAGATCACCACGAGAACCAGTTCTGGTCTCACTATCACTCAGCAGCAGGAGAACCTGGAGCTGGAACAGAGAGTCTCTGTGTGTGTGTGTGTGTGTGTCTCTTTCTGTCTGTGTGTGTGTGTGTCTCTTTCTGTCTGTGTGTGTGTCTCTTTCTGTCTCTATGTGTGTGTGTCTCTTTCTGTCTCTGTGTGTGTGTGTGTCTCTTTCTGTCTCTATGTGTGTGTGTCTCTTTCTGTCTCTGTGTGTGTGTGTGTCTCTTTCTGTCTCTATGTGTGTGTGTGTGTGTGTCTCTGTGTGTGTGTGTGTGTCTCTTTCTGTCTCTATGTGTGTGTGTCTCTTTCTGTCTCTGTGTGTGTGTGTGTCTCTTTCTGTCTCTGTGTGTGTGTGTGTCTCTTTCTGTCTCTATGTGTGTGTGTGTGTCTCTGTGTGTGTGTGTCTCTTTCTGTCGTGTGTCTCTTTCTGTCTCTATGTGTGTGTGTCTCTTTCTCTGTGTTGTGTGTCTCTGTGTGTGTGTGTGTGTCTCTTTCTGTCTCTATGTGTGTGTGTGTGTGTGTCTCTGTGTGTGTGTGTGTGTCTCTTTCTGTCTCTATGTGTGTGTGTGTCTCTGTCTCTGTGTGTGTGTCTCTGTGTGTGTGTGTGTGTCTCTTTCTGTCTCTATGTGTGTGTGTGTGTGTGTCTCTGTGTGTGTGTGTGTGTCTCTTTCTGTCTGTGTGTCTCTCTTTCTGTCTCTATGTGTGTGTGTGTCTCTGTCTCTGTGTGTGTGTGTCTCTGTGTGTGTGTGTGTGTCTCTTTCTGTCTCTATGTGTGTGTGTGTGTGTGTGTGTGTGATCCTCAGTGATGCTGACAGACATCCCTCCTCAGTCAGGCTGCAGCCGACTGACCCACTTTCTGCGGGACAACGAGCTGCTAGCTGCCCGTACGGGACCATCGACCCCCCCCCCCCCCCCCCCCCCCCCCCCCTCACCTCACGCACTGAAACACACACGCGCTCGCCACGCACGTTTCATTCAGCCCCGTCGCCTCCAGTGAGGCCGGTTCTGAACAAAGCCCCCGAACCGCGCGGTCCGTTCGGGGCCTGACCCACCTGGACCGAGCCGAGCAGCAGCAGGGCGGCGAGCAGCGGCGGGGGCAGCATGCTGGCTGCCGGCTCTGAGCGCTCTCAGCCCGGCCTGGAGCCTCCCGCTCCGCTGCGCATCCAAACAATGGCGCTGTTTCTGCCGCAGCGGCCGACGCTCCGCGACGCTCTGCACAGATTCGATCTGCGGGAGATTTCCGCTGCGCACCTCTAACTGCGCATCCTCATCCGAACCGGACCTACTGGGAGCCAGGGGAAGCGGGCCGGGCTGCGGGGTCCATGCCGCGGCCCGGAGACGAGCAGGAGGTCGGTGTCGGTCAGCCGGGATGAAGCTGCTGCTGCGCGGCGTCGCCCCGCCCTGCGCTGCGCTGCGCTCCGGAGGCTGCACGGATACGCGCTGCTCCTCCTCCTCGTCATCATCAGACACACGAACCACTGACAGGGAAACATGTCTGACCCAGTTATCTGGTTCGGAACCAACTCGATTAAAAGTCCGCAGCACTGTATAATGTTGAGAGAACTGAGGTTCAAACCCTTTAAAACGTTCCTGCACATCCGGAGCCTTTTGTTACAAATAAACACAAATATTTGACTTTTATTGAGTCTGACAGGAGGAAAAACGTCCATTAGTAATTTACAAATATCACCGCTTCAAAGTAAATGTTTAACATTTAGCTTCAAACTAAATATTTAGTTAGAAAACTATGTAATTATCTGGTATCTAAACATACCTCTAGTTAGCATGCTAGCCTGCTAACAAAATATTTGACTTGTTAGCTAAATGTCTGGCTAGCAATTTAGTTCGGAACACAATATTGTCTGGCACATAAATTTAAGTCCGGAAAATAAACTTTGCTAACAAAATATTTATTTACCAATCTATGTTTTTAGTTAGCACGCTAGCTGGCTCACTAAATACGTGGCTTGTCTGGTTAGCAAACAAAATATTTATTTTGGAAAATAAATACATACATTTTTAGTTTGGGAAATAAACTTTACAAACTAAATATTTAATTATAAATTAAATATTTAGTCTGCTAACTAAATATTTAGGTAGTATGCTAGTTTGTTAGCTTAAATATTTGGTTAGCAGGCTAAATATTTAATTTAGAATATAAATACTTTGGAACTAATTCCTTGGTTAAACATTTGGTTATTTATTTCAGACTGAGTAACTTTATAAAGGCAAACATCTACCATGTCTCCATTGGTGAGAATGTTCCAGGTGTTCCCAGTTGGATCATTCTCGGTTCTTCTCCAGGACCTCAGAACCTGACCCGCCGAGTGGAGCTCCATCATTCTCCCCCATGACGTCACAAAAAGAAGCAGCGACAACCAATCAGAAGTTTCCGGAGCCCAGCAGCTGTAGCTGAGTTAATTTTATTTATTTTTATATATATATTTCTTATGAACCTTCTCAAAACACCTTTTTGTTGAATTGACATGTTTGTTATCACATTTGCACTGCATATTTCTGTTTTATACTGCTTTATACTGCTTTTATTTTGGTTCCTAAATATTGTTCTGGGAGGATCGTTATTAATGTTGCACAAAGCAAAGTTCTGTGAGGTAGCTGCAGCAGCCAGGCAGAAGCTGCCTAACAGAGCTGCTGGTAAGATGTGCTAAAGTTGTGTGCTAATGCTACCCTCCACTCTTAGTGATGTATATAATGTTAATAATTGTTCTAACACTTTTTGTGCTGCATAAAATATAATGTTAATTTTCTTTAAGTGTTTTAAAAAAACTTTGGGTTGGTTAAAATTAAACTGTTGCCCTTTAAAGTTGTTTGAGGTTTTCCCTCCAAAATGTGTTTGTAGACCTGCTGGGATCTACGCGCCATACCGATGGTTGAATGTGTCCCATACTATGTTATAGGTATGTAATGAATCTATCTTCTGTTTTCTGTTGTAGTTTTATAGCTTTAAATTTAATTACTTTATTACAGAATATGTCATTTATGAATTATTTTACATAGACTAAAAAAATTGAGTTTTGTATTATAATTTTGATTTTTATTTATATTATTTTGCATTATGCATTAATATAGTTCTTTGATGCTGGTTTGTACATAATTGTATTTTTCTTTATTCCATTTGTTGTTAATGTAAAAAGGCAGAAGCTGCCTAACAGAGCTGCTGAGTTGCTGGGATCTACGCGCCATACCTATGGTTGAATGTGTCCCATACTGTGTTATAGGAATAAACCGACGCAGATCCTGAGACTTGTGTGACGTTATTGATCCGTTTTGCAACCGTTACACAACCTGCCGGTGTTTTTAGGGACAGTTTGACCCACCTGGACCCGAAGCGGCGGAGTGAAGCTTAAACACCTGAAGGTTTAAAGAGCCGCTGCAGGGCCCGGGCTCACCGGCAGGGGGCGGCGGAGTTCCACTCAGACATCAGAATCACAAACATTAGAAAGTGAAGCATGATCGGATCAGCCATCTGACCGCAGCTACGGCAGCCTGCCGGTCCAAGAAGGACGTGAGACGCTAAAGAGACCCAGTCCACTTTTAATGTTTTAATCTTTCCTGTTTCAGTTTTTAAAAGCTTCGTGAAAACAATATTAAAGCCGTCACTGCACTGCCCCCTACTGGTGAGATCACCACACTGTTCCCAGTCCAGAACCAGTCCAGAACCAAACCGGAACCTGTTGGGTTTTTTCTGGCAGATAGACACGTTGTTCCTTCTGATCCAGCAAATGTTTGACCCAGTAGGACCAGAACCAGAACCTCTAAAACGACTGATTCTTTCCTTCAAATAATTTCTTTGGTTTCAGTTTTAGCCGCGAATTTAAAAATGTTTTATTAAAGTTACTGTTTTTTCTGTCAAATTAAAAAACATTTTTCTGATTCACACAAATTTTGTTTAAAAGTTTATTAGTTACAGAAAATTTAGATTTAAATGAAGTTTTCAGCTTTTTTCTTCGGTCCGATCGGAACCTTCTGGTCCCCGTCCAGAGCTGGCGGTTCGGACGGCCGAACCGCCAGTCCACCTTAAATCCCGCAGAAACTTCCGGTCCACGTGCTGCTCTGTTTTTAGTCACAGAGTTCCGGTTCGTGAAGGAGTCCAGCGGGTTTTCCAGAATCCAATCTGGGTCGACTTCCAGGAACAAACTGGGAAAAATGGGAGAAAAATGTCCTGGTGGTTCTGGTGCAGCTCGGTTCTCTGGATCCAGAACTTCCACATATGGTTAATTTATGACTGAAATAATAAATGTAATTTTGAGGATAAAAATAATGTTCTGTTGATATTAAAA
Source organism: Poeciliopsis retropinna (assembly GCA_010277075.1). NCBI lineage: Eukaryota > Metazoa > Chordata > Actinopteri > Cyprinodontiformes > Poeciliidae > Poeciliopsis > Poeciliopsis retropinna. Next base: position 312,765 of record VMRM01000025.1, on the reverse strand, counting down.
TTTAAGTCTTTTTTTTTTATTATCTGCTTTTGGATTCCAGATAAAATGGAACCGGTTCTTTTCCTGGTTCCAGAATCAAAAACTTCTGACTTTGGTTTCATTATTCAGCCCGTTCATCTCTGAGTTCTGGACCGGCCCGGTTCGGGCCAGCGGATCCAGGTCCAGTCTCATCCCAGCAGGACCCCCTCCAGGACAGACGGGTGGAGGTCCGCGGCCTCTAGGCTGCGCAGAAGCCGCCCCAGCGTGGCCCGCCTCCCGCCAGCCCGCCTCCACAGAACCAGGCCGTCCAGAACCGCCGCCCCGGTGTTCAGGCTGTGGTCGGACCGGCACCGGTACACCGCTTCGGCGGACACGCCCAGGTCCAACAGAACCGCCTCCCACTCAGAACCGAGTCTCTGCGCCAGCCGCGACAGCTCCGGGTCCGAAGGAACCCTCTGCAGAACCGAGTCCGGGATCCGGGAGGCGTCGCCATGGTGACGGGCCAGAACCGCAGCGCCGCCTGGGAAACATGGAGCCCGGTCCAGTTTGTTACAGAAACTTCAGCAAGACGGAAGTTAAAGAGCTTTACGTCACAAACACGTCAGCTAGAAAACAAGCAGTTTGTCAAGTTTATGTTAAATTTAATAATAATAATAATAAAAAAGAAACTGGCCATCCAAATTACAAAATAGTTAATTTGTCACAATTAATCAAATTAAGATAATTAAAGTAAATGTGTTAAGTTGTCATGTTAAAAATGAAAATTAAACTTCTGAACAAATAAAGTCGTTTTTCTGTTTTTGCAGTGTAATCTGGAGATTTAAACTGGTTCTGTCTTCAAAACCAGTTTAGAAAAACATTCATTTGGTTCTGGCTGCACACATGGAAATGGACCGGAACCGGGCCCAGCAGAACCGGCTCCAAAGCCCCAGGTAGCAGGGGCTCTAATTGGCTGCTGGAAACCAGGGACGGCTCCTTCACCAATGCAGCCCTGGGCAAGGGCCCCCCCCAGTTCTCCACTGAACCTGCATTTAAAAAAGATCGACTTCATCGTCTGTCTGATCAGAACCATAAACTGAAAAACATCATTTGTTTTGACTTTAGATTGTTTAAAAATGTTGCTCCTGATATTATTCAGATTGAATAAAAGTCAATGAAGCCAGGCTCAGGGCAGAACAGGTGTCCTGTCTATCTGTGCTACCCATCAACCCGTCCTACCTGGTGGTGATGCTACGTCACAATCTGCTGACTCAGCAGATTTCTTATAAATCCGTCCTACCTGTGGAAGTTTTGTTTCATCGCAGCTCACGGTAAGCTTTATTTATTTTATATCTGGCTTCATTTAGCTTCATGTTTTCATGTTTTACTTTACATGACAGCAGCTTATAAATATAGTCATAAATGGCTTCAGTTTTCTGTCTGCAGAGTCGATACTGTAAACTACTTAATCAGGACAACATGTTTTTTGGGCCATTTTGTCCCTATGTTTTAAAATGTTTTAGTTTAATTACACTCTTATTATTAAACTTTTCTAAACAGATGTGGGATTGAAGCTGTAATATTAGTGCATATTAATCATATCCCATCATTCCAGTGACCTGATAACAGACATATAAAGTATTAATGTGCATAAAGGAGTTGTGATGATCTGTAATAGTCTGTTTCATTTGACTCCAATAAAACCTGCTTCTGTCTGATACTGTTTTATTCTTACAAACGTTTTTAAAATATTAACAGGCAGATATTCTAGTAAGCATAACTGCTAAGCTTCCACTTCAGTCACTCAAATAATCTTATCCAATATATTTATCATTAACAAGCCGCCAGTTTGTTTGTAAACATGAGGGTAGCAGTTTTAGACGGGTAGCACCGACAGATAGACCTAGCCATCTATCCGCTGCGGCAGGAAAATCTGACGGGGTAGCTCAGATCGTCAGAACATTGGACCCGGTACCGAACCTGGAGCCTTTTAAGTTAGAAAAAAACAACAGCAGCTTCTCGTTGGTTCATCACAGCAACTCCCACCTGAAGGCCCGGTTCCGGCTGAGTTCTGCAGCTCCAGCACCAGCCGGTCCCGGATCCAGCTGAAGTCCCGCAGAGCCTCCAGGAAGGCGCCGAAGGCCCGCGGGCCGCGGTTCGGAAGGAGGTCCAGCAGTTTCAGGTTCTTCTGCCGGTTGGTCAGCTGACCCTCCACCTGCTCCACCTGGGCCTCTGTCAGAACTCCCTCCTGGTACAGGAACGGAACGATGGTGTCGCTGACCAGCAGCTGGTCGGACAGCTGCACCCGGAACCTCCGGAGCACCGCCCTGTGCTCCGGCTCCATCCGAACCTGCTGGACCGGGTCACTAACCCGAACTGACTGACTGGTTCATTCAGAACCAAAACCAGTGTCTCCCCGGTACACGCTCCTAACTTCTACAGCTCCGCCCGGCATATTATGCTCGATTGGAAACAAGAAAGCGGAACCAAAGTTTATCCATAGAAAAACGTCTGTTCGTAAATAAATAACACCAATTTGATTAAAAAAAAAAAGTTTGTAATTTATTGTTTGACAATAAATTAATGTAGAATAGTATGGATTGACTAAATTGGCTTACATTCATCACAGAAACAATTTACATATGAAGTAAAATCAGGAAGTTTCAGACGGACTACTTTCTGCGGACGGATCATTTTTGTAAATAAAGAAATAGTTTAATTTCGAAATGAACATTTTAGAGGTAAAAATATGGCCGATCAAAACTACATTAACTGTTTGAATATTTAAACTACTGAAACTATTGAAATGTGCTAAAAGTTCAGCTAGGGCAAACATAAGAATAAAGGATGAAATATATTTAATAATGTGAATAAAATAGTGTTTAAGATTAAAACAGTTTTTCTATTTTCCTATTTATAGCTAATAACAACTACTTATTAAACAGGTGAAGAGGAGCTGATAAAAATAGCTTGTAAAAGTTTAACTTCCAGCAGGCGGCGCTGCAGCTCCAGATGTGAATCAATAAAACACTTTGGAATCTCATTCTTCAGGACAGATGGACGTTTCCATTTTCCCCCGTAGGATTTGAAATACATTTTTAATTAACTTTAATTAAAAAGTATATTTTATATTTATCTGAAGACAAAAATCTTAAGCAGACATTTAAATTTAACAGTAAAACCCTGAAAATATCACCTCCAGAGACTCTCTTTTATCCAATTTGATCCAGGAAGTGGGAGGAGCTTACGGACAGGTGGGGGCCAATCAGGAAAGACCAGCACACTCTTTATTAAAAAACAAACTTTACAGAAATAACTGATATTCAAAATCAAAACATCCCTCTGCGGGGGCGCTGGTGAGCCAAGATGGAGTACGGACGGATATTTCAGAGCTCCTGCAGGCTTATTAACATTTTCGATTTAAAATCCACAACTGCTCACTAATTGCAACCTAAATCGCAATAATAAAGATTTTAGACTATAAAGAACTCCTTTCCAGTGGACGTTACTTGTTAAATGGCGGATAAACTTCGCAAATTCAAGTACGACGGAAACACGGCAAAGCTAACTGCTAACACCAGAGCCACGAGGCAGCGCGCTCCAGAAGACGAGGACCCACAACCCAAGAGTCCTGGTATGAGTGAGGAGTTGAGAGCCGATATCCTAACCTCTATACGAGGGGAAATCTCCAAAATTATAAGGGAGGAAATTAGGAGTGCGCTGGCTGAAGAGTTTACCGCTCTCAGAGCGGACATCCACGCAGTGAGGGCCGAAATAACCAGCAATGCCACCGCCATCAGTGCAGATATCACTTCAATTGAAGCGGACATTGAAGACGTGAAAGGTGGACTGTCGACCTGGTTTGATGAGGTAAACACTCTGCAAACTACCGTGACTGAGCTTCGGAGCGAGCTGGTGAAGATTCGGGACAAGTGCGAAGACATGGAGGGGAGGATGAGGCATCCGTATAGTTGGCGTTGAGGAACAGCCAAACTCCGCTAGTCCCAAAGAGATTTCCAAAATGATCAAAGAAGCGCTCCAGATGGACCGGGATGTAAAAGTCGATCGCTTACATCGATCAGCTACTCTGACTAAACCGGGAGACGGAGAAAGACCCCGTGTGATCATCGCCAAGCTGCATTATGATGGAGACGCCGCTGACATCCTGAGGAGAGCCAGAGACAAGGCCCCGCTGACCTACCAGGGTAAAAGAATCGCGATCTTCCCGGATTATACCACCAGTGTGGCCAAGGCGCGCGCAGCCTTCTCCGATGCACGGAAAGCTTTGGAGCGATGTGCGCTTCGGATTACTTTATCCAGCTAGACTCAAAATCACATACAAGGAGGACAGTAAGGAGTTTCGGGATCCCGTAAAGGCCATGGACTACATACGGAAGACCATCCCTGCTGCAATGACTGGAACTGAAAGGTAAGGGAAGCCGTAAATGCTAATGTGGCACAATTAGGTCCAGTAGATCTCAAATCTGAAATAAATGTGCCCTTAATTGCTTAAATCCTGACCGTGATTATGTTCGGCAATGTTTCTTCTCTAAACTGGTACATTTGAAAGTACCACAACAATGTCACTTCTAATCTTGTTAAATTACTAAATCATGATTAGTCATAATTAGGCTGTCTTAATGTCGCTAGTAGATTTTATGTTGTGGTTAAAGTACACATACTTATATTCTCCTGCAGGAGCCTGAGGTTCCACACTCTTAATTTCTCTTTGTTGTTTTTGCACACATCCAATTCTCTCCTGGTTGTGTTTGTTGCTGCTTTTTATAGTGGCTAGATACCCACCACCTTGCATTATGTTAGCAATGCAAACTTTTAAGTGTGTTTTTTGCGTTTTGATCCTTCTGTTCCCGGAGGATCTTATTGTATCTAAAAAAACAGAGCATTTGAGTCTTAGTTTTGGAAATATTGCACATCAAAGCCTTACTATTTTTATTTTTATCGCATTATCTTGGTGTTCAGCATCCAGGTTACTCAAATGTTTGGTACCATCCATCAAATGGCCGTCTCTGCCTCCAACACCATCACATATATATTTTTAAAATTTAATCAGTTATGAGTACACTAACTGTAACAGGGGATGTTTGCAAACCCCTGACTATGCAAACATCAGGGGTTTGCATAGTCCAATCAAAAGGAAAAAAGTATTACTGCAACTCAGACAATCAAAATGTCAAGTAGCACTACTACAAGAAACACACTTATCAGATTTGGAACATGCAAAATTAAATAAGTCCTGGGCTGATAAAGTTTACTATTCGTCACATTGTTCGGGTAGGACAAGGGATGTTGCTATATTAATACATAGGCAGATTAACTTTACTGAAACGCTAGTTCATAAGGACAAGAAGGGTCAATTTATTTTGGTAAATGGGATAATTGATGGAACAGCAGTATCCTTTATAAATGTATATGCCCCTAATGAAGATGCTCCAGGATTTATTAAATCAGTTTTTAATATGATTGCAGAGTACAGCTCCGGTCTACTGATTGTGGGGCGTGATTTTAATTGTGCAATGTCAAATCTAGATAGGCAACCAACCTCTCAGACCCCCTTATCTAAGATGGGAAAAATGCTTAAAAATTTGTCTGTGGAAGCTGCATTAGTGGATGTATGGCCATCCAAGTTCCCAAAGGAGAGAAATTTTACATTTTACTCAAACCGACATGCATCTTACTCACGAATAGATTACTTTTTTACTGCTAAGGCCGAGCTGCACAGAATTGAGGATATCTCAATACCGCCCATTACAATCACTGACCACACACCTGTTACTGTCAAGTGGAATATAGGATTGACACCATCAGTTAAGCAATGGAGACCTAATACCTCTCTTCTTAATGACAAGGACTCTGTTGCTTTTGTTAAATCGGACCTCAAAACTTATTTAGACATAAACAACACCCCTGAAACACCTCCTATAATGTTGTGGGACTGTGCAAAGGCCTATTTAAGAGGCAGCATCATTTCCTACACAACAGCAAAAAACAGACAAAAGGCAGCCAAACAGAAATATTTAGAAGATAGAATTTGGGATCTGGAACTTCAACATAAAAAGACCAGAGCATCCAGGATTCTGAATGACTCGAATGCAACACGCAGAGAGCTCCAAGATTTACTATCAGAAAAGACAGAAGGTAACCTTCGTTTTGCCAAGCAGCAGTATTATGAAAATGGAAACAGAGCAAGCAGACTTCTGGCCTTCCGACTTAAAAAACAACAGTCCTCAAATGTAGTTCAAAAGCTAAAATTGGGCAATAAATCTATCTTACAACCAAAAGATATTGCTGAAACTTTTGCAGAATGAGATACTGATACTTGCTCTGATGAAAGTAAGATAGCAGACTATTTTCAAAATATAAATATTTCTGAATTATCCGATACAGTAGCTAAACAATTAGATAAGCCAATTCAAGAAGAAGAAATTAAAAACGTTATCCCTTAAAAACAATAAGTGTCCTGGTCCTGATGGTTTCATAAATGAATTCTATAAGTGTTTCATAGACGGCGTTGGTCCACTTTTATTGGAAGCATACCGCTTTTCTTTAGAAACCAAAACAATGGCGCCATCCTGGTCTGATGCCACAATAGTTGTATTACATAAAGAAGGTAAGGATCCACTGACTGTGGGTCATACAGGCCGTTATCGATGCTTAACGGGGACGTACGCATTCTAACCAGTATTCTGGCGAGACGATTAAATGTCATAATAAATCAAATTATACATCCAGATCAAACCGGATTTATTGTTGGGAGGTATTATGGAAATAACCTGCGTCGTTTATTAAATATTATGTCTCATCAAAAAGAAAATAAAGCTATGACGGCTGTAATATCCTTAGATGCTCAAAAGGCTTTTGATCGTGTGTCATGGAAATACCTTATTCAAGCGTTAAAAAGGTTTAAATTTGGGCCCAAGTTCATACATTGGATATATACATTATATTCATCCCCACAAGCGGCGGTAAGAGTTAATGGTTTCAGGTCTGCAAGTTTCAAGCTGGAGCGCGGATGCAGGCAGGGCTGTCCTCTGTCACCTCTATTGTTTGCAGTCAGCATTGAGCCACTGGCCCAGCTTATTAGGGACAAGGATGAAATTAAAGGGATTTTGATTGGTGCGGAGGAACATAAAACATCTCTTTACGCAGATGATGTACTTTTGTATCTGTCTGATCCTACATCATCAATACCACGTCTGAGGGAAATTATCTCTGTTTATGGACATTTTTCTGGCTATAAAATAAATGTTGATAAGACAGAGGCAATGGATATTAATGGCAATATTCCACTGGGGGTTAAACAACAAAGCAGCTTTAGGTGGCCAAGGGAGGGCATTAAGTACCTAGGCATCAATATTCCTCTCTCATTAAACGATTTGTATCATGTCAATTACAGCAAAACTGGATGTAATTAAAAAGGACCTAGAGCGATGGTCAGCACTGCCTCTGTTCCTCCTCGGCCGCATTGAAACCATTCGTATGAATCTGTTGCCCAGATTATTGTATTTGTTCCAGATGGTACCAGTTGGCATACCAAAATCTACGTTCGTTGAATTGGATAAAATGATATTGAAATTCATATGGCAAAGCAAGCGCCCTCGAATAAAATATAAAACACTTCAAAGAAGTAAGACAGAAGGGGGTCTCAATCTTCCTGTTTTAAAATACTATTTTTGGCAGAAATTAAAGTTAAGGCCTTTAATTTCATGGATCCAGCAGGATTCTCAAACAAGATGGCTGAGCATTGAGCAGGCAAAGTGCTCAGTACCATTAAAGGTATTGCCTTTTTTAGATATTCCAGTAAAGGAACTGCCACTGTGGACTAAAACTACATTTAACATTTGGAACAAAGTGCAAATTTCATTCAAGCTACCAAGAGGATTATCAATATTAACAAGTATTGGACATGTCAAATCCTTCACACCCAATTTCTTAGAATTTTTTCTAAATGGGCTGAACAGGGGCTTATGTTCATTCACCAGTTGATTAACAGTAACGGACTTATGTCATTTGAAGAGTTATGTAGTAATTTTCATTTCCAGAAAAGTGATTTCTTTAGATATTTACAGTTGCGCTCCTTCTTGTCTGCACACAGGGACTGGGAAAGAGTTTTAAATCCCACACCAATAGAAAATCTTCTAATCCATTTCCAGAAAGGGAAAGGGAATAAAAAATTGATAACAAAGTTATATAGTGTATTTCTGTCAATGAACCTTAACAAACCCACTTGGACAAAACAAAGATGGGAGGCAGAGACGGCCAAAATAATTTCTGACGAAACATGGGAGGGAGTCTGGACTGAGGCACATCGAGTTACAAACTCAAATACGTGGCAGGAATTTAAATGGAAAATTATTAGCAGATATTTCAGGACCCCAGATATAGTTGCTAAGATGGATCCTACGGTGCCAAGCTTGTGTTGGAGAAACTGTGGCTCAGCAATCCCCAACCATACACACATTTTTTGGTCGTGCCCCAAACTTCAAAACTTTTGGGATGAGGTGTACAGAGCTATAAGCCATATCTTACCAGGGGTTATACCAAAGGATGTTACAGTTGTACTACTTGGTATTATACCAGATGGTTTGCAAGGACGGGCTAAAGTATTTCTGCTAAATGTCCTTTTTACAGCAGCCCTGAAATGTATTACAATCAGGTGGATGCAATCGGAGCCACCTTCCTTTGACTTATGGTTTCAAAAAGTAAGGGAACTGTATGAAATGGAACAGATAACCTACTCATTAAGAGTTAAAAGAAAAACACTTTTAGCCTGCGCTGGGGTCCAGCAGAAGCTCTGTTGATGTAAATAAATCCAATAGGTCTGTCTTTGGCATATGGTGTTAAACTACCCCACGCAGAGTCTATTCCTATTTTAGGATTGTTTAGCAACGAGTCTACAAATGTGATGCTGAGGCCGTAAGATATTATGCTGAGATGTTTATTTTATGAAAAACTTTATATTGTCAACATTTGTATTATGTACTGCTGATGTATGGCTATGTATTTGCTCTGTAAAAAATAATAAAAAATGTAAGTTCCAAAAAAAAAAAAAAAAACATCCCTCTGCTCTTTGGTTTAATTAAACTTTATCATAAATAACCACTTTTAGTTTTTTTACTGAATAAATTAACGTTTGTCTGAACAACTGTTGTTGTTTCTTCAAATCATCCTAATCCGTCTCAGGCTGCTGGGCTTTTAATATTTCATCTGTTTAATCATTCGATTGTGGAACAGAAATAATATTTAATAAATATTCCTGAACAGAGTCGATTTAGCTGTGTCACCATGACAACCATCCTGATCCCGACCAAACTGAACCTTGAGCCCGGAGCTCTGGACCGGCTCGGATCTCAAATAAGCTCCAGGATGTTTTATGGTTTAATTCCTGGCAGCAATTATCCGTGGTGTTCCTCAGGGCTGGATCCCGGCTCCTTCTCTTCTGCGGGCATGGCCTCAGCAAATCGTTGAGCTTTTAAAAGCACAGATTATTTTATAAGGAGCTCATCACCACTCAGCCAATCATTTATCATTTTTAAATCTGCACACTTTAAAAATTAACAAACCAATAAAAAGAAAACACAGATAGCGAGCGACAGGAAGGCACTCCAACTTCATCTTCCTGCTTTAGTTGAAAAAACCTGAACCGTTTATATCTCCAACCCTTCATGACGCTCCACGTTTATCAAACTATGATAAACTATTTATCGCTGATTTCTAATAACTTTCTGAAAGCTCAATAATGACTCAGGTTTTGATTTCCAATTCTTCTCCAAACATGAGAGTTTTTCTCTGCTGAGGCTCCGTTTTCAGATGAAACTCGAATTCAACTGTTTCTGTAGAAAACAGGATGTAGAATCCACCGGCAGGCCAGAGGTCAAGTAGGAACAGACAACAGCTCAATGGTTGATGTTTTCCTGTAATCTGATTGGCTCATAGCTCCGCAGTACTACAGGTTCAAAGTCTACCGAAGCCTGAAGGGGTCAAAGCAACCTCTCCGACGCTCGTCACCATCGACACGATTGTTTACGTCAATGAGAGCCAAGCAGAGTCACGGCCGGCCGTCAGCCAATCAGAGCGCTCCGTTCCTGCTGTTTACCGGGCCGCTCGGTTCTGGACGAAGTTCACAAAGTTCTGCCCGCTTCCAGAGATCCGGCAGAATCGGCTTCAGGAAAAATACCCACACACTTCCTGCTTCCCTCACTTTAATGTTCTGCTTCACTTTTTATCAGAACCAAACAGAACCGACTGGTTCAGAAATCCTGTGAGTTTCAATCAGAAAATATGAAGGCAATATCAAAAATATTCTCACTAATTTTAATGTCTACAAACAGAAATTTGATGGAAATAAAAACTAAGAAATTGAAAATTAGATGAACTGGTTACCATGGTAACACACATGAAAAACAACCTCTTAAAGTCTGAGAATATTTGTCAATCTGGTTCTGGTTCTGGTGTGATCCTGAGCTGTACTGAAGGAATTCTGGGAAACAGGAAGTGACCCGGCGCCTTTAATCATGTGATCAGAGCTGCAGCCAATCAGCTTCCAGAAACATTTTCACAGGAAATAAAGTTGTGAGCAGAACCAAAGCAGCTGTTTGGTTCTGCTGAAACCCGGTTTGCTGAGCCGGGGGGTTCTGTAGGAGACAGAGACGATACTCTGAGCTCCATCAGAACCGGGCCTGGTACCAATCAGGAACGTTTCTCCAGAACGTCAGAGAAACAGCAATAAATATTCTCAACAACCTGAGCAGGCGGTTCTGGGCGGTTCTGCCCCGTCTCCGACCCGCTTCTCTTTGGGTTTCAGTTGAAACGACCGATCAGTCAGTCTGTCTTCCTGACGTCAGGAATCTGGAAACCTGTTCAGGAATCTCTAGAACAATCAGAGGAATTCTGCTTCCCGTTACCATGGAGATGAGAGAGGAAACCGGATCGGTTCCAGGCTCTGTGCAGACACACGGCCGGTTGGACTCAGATGGACGACCTCTGGACGACCTCTAGACGACCTCTAGACGTTGTAGGCGTAGTCCGTCAGGTAGTCCTTCAGTCGGTTAGGGATGGGCAGGTCCTGGACCCGCCGGGCCGACCGGTTGATGCCGATCCGACATAGGTGTTGCAGCGACGGGATGGCAGCGTACACGGGCCTGGTGAGGAGCAGCTGCACGGTGCCGTTGGGGCCCGGCGGCGCCGGCGCGGCCGGGCCGCCGGTCCGGGACAGCTGGACGTAGTGCTCCACCAGGTGTACCACGCTGTCGAACTGCTTCAGCTTGGGCTTCACCAGAACCACCGAGTCCAGTTTGAACTTCCCGTGCCGAAACTCGATGCGCAGATTGGTGGGGCCGGCGGACGTCATGGCGGAGATGGTGAACAGGAAGTCTCTCTGGGAGCTGTCCCGCAGCAGGAAGCTGCCCTCCGACGAGTCCTGCAGGATCTCTTTGGCCTCATTGGCCGTCAGGCCGCCCCAGTACCAACCTGGCCCAATCAGAACCAGCAGAACATTTAGCACCTCCAATTCCTCAAAACCACAACACGGACAGTCAGCGACTTCAGAACCGCGCGGACCGGCACCAATGCTCAGTCTGGGTCAGCAGCACCATCACAGAACCTTTCTGGACCCAAACAGGGTCAGAACCAGCAGTATTTACACTGAAATCACCAACAAGACCAACATGTCTAGTTAAAGCCAGTGTACTTCAAAATATAAAAATCATTTTTTATATTTTCTTCTTCTATGGTGGACGTTTGAAAAATGCAATGCAACGCTCAATGGATAAACACATGAAATATTAGGCGTGCTGTGGTGGGGTAGAGGACAGCGCCACCCGTGTTTGGAGGCCTTGAGTCAGTCGCGGGTTCGATTCCCGGACCCGGCGATATTTGCTGCATGTCTTTCCCCCTATCCTGTCAGCCTACTTTCATATAAGGGACACTAAAGCCAACAACAACAAAAAAACAAAAAACATGAAAAATTGAGTGAAAGCTAACACTAAACTGCAAACACATAAAAAAGATTAGCAGATTCTTACGCTAAACCACTATGCACTAAAAAATTAGCAAGTGCTAATGGTAAGCATACAAATATTAGCAGATGCTAACGCTGAACTGGAATTTATTCCTGGAAGCAGGAAGGTCTTCCTCCCACCTGTCTTCCTGAGCTCCTTCATTGCCGAGGCGACGCGGCTCTCATCCGACTCCTCGGTCCCGGCGCCGTCGTCGGCTCCTCTGGCGTCCTCAATGGCTTCCTGGGATTCGGAGGACTGACAGGTCATCGGACAGATCCAACTTCAGCCTGCAACTCGGAAAACCCCCGGAAAACCTGGAAAGGTTGGTGGGATGTGAGCGGCTGCAGAAGAAGACGGAAACAGACGGTTTTGGCGATCAGGACTCTGGGAACACTCAGATTAAAAATGTCTTTTTTCTGGGCCGCAGCTGGGACATCTGAACAGAACCAGAACTTTGATCCATTTACCACTTTCAGACATTTTCCTGATTAATTCTGTTCTTAATGTTTCATCTGAGTCGCTAACCAGATATCAGCTTCCAAAACTTTCCACGAGCCACCAGGTTAGTTTGACAGGTCAGCCATAGCCACATTTAATTAGATATCAATTTCCTGCTATTTAATTAATGAATAAATTGCATATTTATTTAATTTTGGTCCTTTTATCTCTCCGTAGCTCAGTAGATAACAGTCGTCTTAAAGTCAGAAGGTTGTGGGTTTAATTTCTACTTCTTTCATTTCCTGTCCAGGTGACCATTGGTACCAGTGGCTCGGTTCGGTTTGGTACCAGTGGTTCTGTTTGCTCACTCACAGCCTGGATCAGTGGGTTAGTTATTAGTTGCTGGTCTGCAGGTTCTGCATTAATCATTAATAACTATATTATATTTAAACAGATTAATGTTTTGCTCATTTCCAGATTAGCTGCTGGGAATCCTGCAACAACAAACTCCAGATTCCCTGAAGTTCCACTTCCAGTCATGGAATCCGATCTTTTTGGAAAACTGATCCTGGATCGGTCTGGAAAAATCTGGATCCATCAACTGAAACATGGAGGAACCAAGAAACATCTGGAAAAGTTCTGGTTCTGGAGCTTCCCTCCAGAACCAAACGATCCAAAATGTTCAGATCCTGGTTCTGTTTCTGATCCGGTCCTGGACCAGATCCCAGCACTGTTAATTTGGTGAATCTGCGGGACGACAGATATGGAACAGAACAGAGACATAACATCCCTTATTAGCATTATTAGACTTTGGACCTGAGCAGGATCTAATAATCCGGATCCCAGGAATCTGCAGGACGGATCCGTTTGCTCCATTTCTAGAAAGTCTCTCTATTTGGTTTGTTATTGTGGTGGAAAAGTACTACAAGTTAACATCTGCTGATCATGTAATATAAAATCCTTGTGAACTCTCACCAAAAGAACCATTTGGGTTCCAAGTAGAAGGTTGGAAGTTGTTTTCTGCAGCTGGGTCAGAACCAGACCTTCTCACCTTGTTTTGGATCTTTAGTATAAACTCCTGTTTGCCTCTGGCTGGCAGCTTTTCATCCAGACCTGCTTCATTATTGATTGTCCTACAAGCTCTCCGTGTTGAGCACAATATATAAATAAACCTGACTGAGTGATTTCACCTCACAGTGCTTGGTAAAAGTTTTTTTTCACAACAATTTGGTGCTGTGACCCGGATCCCTTGACTGGACCTCCGAGGACGTCGACAAACAGAATAAAATAAAAAAGGTGGGTAAGAGTCCCACAGGGAGGAAGGAACCACTGATCTCTAGATTAGAGTCCTAGTTAAAGGCCTTATCGGTAAATAAAGCAAGTATTTTCTTGAGTTTTGTTTTTCTAAATTGAGGGAACAAATCCTGTAGAGAATCCGACATTCCTGCAGCCTGACACAGTTCACCTGCTGAGGAAAACACCTGATGAGGCGGCAACACTTCCTGCAGCAGAGATCCCGACTGGATCCTGACAGATCCCTTGTGTTTTCCCAACAAACACCAACAGGAAGCCTCGTTCTTTTAGCTTTGCATTCAGACTTTTCATGTTTGGGTTTTTTTATCCACATGAAGATGAACACATGAATTTGGTCAGATTCCCAGAGTCTCCAGTCTTGCTCACATGAACCCTGAGAGGAAAATTAGATCAGCAGATTCTAACATCGTGAAATCGGACCCGCTAAGCCAGAGCGTCTCAGCTCCAGTCCCGCTCTGTATGTCTTAGATCTGTCTGTTCCAGAACAGCTGATCCAAATGACTGCATGACCTCGTCTGCAAGCTGTTGATCACCACAGAGTCAATCCAGGTGGCAGAAGAGAAACGCCTGAAACAAGCAGCACAGGAGGCCTGAGGACCGGAACAGAACCAAACAGAACCATTTGAACCGGGCTTCATGCCTCAGTCAGGACTTCCTGGTTTTCCTGCTCTGCCTCTGGAGAAAAGAGCCAACAAACTGCAGGGATCAACCCAAACCCTCCCAGTGACCTTTGACCTGGACCTGAAATAAACATGAAGCTCCTCAGACAGGAGGAAGATCTGGATCCTAAAAACAGGAAAACAAGACAGCTTCCTCCAGGAAGTGAAGTAAAAACTTCAGAGTTAACTCAGTAAACCCAGTTAGCGTTAATATGTTAACTGGTTATCGTTAACCTGCTAACTGGTTAGGAAGGAAAACCCAAAGCTGCTGCTTCTCTTTGTCCTGACTGGGAAACAAACTGGAAAGGGAAACTGGTTCCCACTGTAAACCAGGAGCTGATGCTCCTGCCTGCAGATTAAAAAACTGAAATCTATGAATAAACCTGCAGGAACTAAATCTTCCTTTAAGTTGCCCAGAACCGCAGCAGGAAGGGAAACATCAGAGTAACGCTCCTGCTCCTGGCGGCGGTTCTGTTTTATTCTGGTTCGGTTTTAAACAGCAGAATCTAAGAATGGACCGAACCGGAGCAGGAACATCTTCTGTCTATGCTGGTTCCGCCCAGAAGCCTCGGACCGTCGAGTTAGATTTAAATGAGAGGAAATTTAAACGGAGTTCTGCAGGACGGTCCTGTTCTACCTGAGTGGTTCTGCTCACTTGGAGAACCGCCCTCCTGGTGCCACCTGGTACCCAAACTGGACCCACCTGCCGGGGAGGTTCCGATCCAGCCGCCCGCTAACAGCTCCGGGTCCTGCGCCGCGAACCCGCCGTCATGCCAGCGGAACCGGGTCCACACCTGCACACTGGGTCCGGACGCTTCCGAACCTGCTCCGGCTCTAGAACCACTAATGGCGGCTGCAGCGGCTGAAGGTGGATCAGAACAGGGCGGTCCGTCACGCAACTCCCAGCAGCAGAACCACCAAACCCAGAGTCCGTGGTCCCGGTTTGGATTGGAGCGGCGCGGCGGTCCGGAGCTCCATAAACAACACCGCAGGTTTCCAGGAACTTTCCAGGAACATGGTCACGTGACGCCCATACGCGCACATTTAAGGTGGACCGATTAGTTCGGGCCTTCCGTCTCTGGGAGGACCGGGTCGGACCGGGCCGGGCCAGAACCCCGGTCCGGTCCGCAGGGCCCCTTGATGAAGAGATGTCTTCAGTTAAAGAACCGGAACCGAACCGGTGACAAAAACAGGAAAATCACACACACACACACACACACACACACACACACGCTTCAACAAATACACATTCACCTGTTTTTCTGTCTGCGGGGGCCTGAACGGATAAGGTTCCCTGCTGGGTCCTTTAACGTTGCGAGGACATTTCTAATGTCCCCAACATTATTGACCTTTTAGAAATACCAGTGAAGTGATTCACGGAAGAATTCCAGATGTCCTTCTCATTCTTCCGTTTTTCTTTTTGTCAGGGAATGCCGTGAAGCTGGAAATGATCCAGATCTTCCTCCAACTGAATCATTCAGCGAGTCTCTGATTCTCTCCAAGCAGAAACTGAATGATTCTTTTTGAATCGATTAGTCCTTAAACAGTCTGCAGACAGTTCGCTGTATCTCTGCTGCCCCCTGCGGGTCGGAACCAATTACAACATGACTGGAGTTGATATCAGCTGGGTTTTGTGTGATTACACAAGAACAACTCTGGTTCAGTTCAAATGTGAAAACAAAACTGACCAGAGACGGCTCCAAAATCCGGAACTGAACAACAGCACACGGCTGATTTGTTAGTATTTGTTAGTAAATACTAACATCAGATACGCTAGTATTGCGCTAGCAGAAATAATTGCATTTTGCTGGCTGTAGGTTTTCCTTGGAGGTAACCGTTCTTGTCCTGTCAATGAAGGGAGAAGTTTGGTGATTCCTGAAGGAGAAACAGCGAGGAGCAGAAAGAGCAGAGCAGCACTGACACAGAGGTTGCAGAGGAAGTTTATTATGCCTGCACAATGTCACCATGAAGGTTTCACTCATACAAAACTACAAAATGTCACTCCAGTACTATGTTAAAACTGAAAGGGAACCGGGTGACGGGTCAGACCCGGCTCTTTTCACCAGTAAGACAATTTCAAAGAGAGAATAAATAAAATCACAGCGCAGTTTGTTGCATCAGCAGAACCCAAACATCTGGAAGTCTCCAGACAGATCCAGAATAAACAAGTGTCTGCTGCTGAAAGCTGCAAAGCCGGTTCCTCCTCCGGTTCCAACCTTGGAGTCAAGACCTTCCAGATCAAATTGCAGCATGGACGTTACGTTTCAAACTGAAGCAACCTGGAGAGAGCTGGACCTTCTTACAGACTGAATCCTGACTTCTGCAGAGTATAACAACAAGAGTAAACTCTCAGCTTCATTTGGAGGAACCAGGCGGGTTCCTGAACGATGTTTCCTGGAGAAGCAGGTCTGAGCTTTGGTTGTCTGCATGTTCATCAGACACATCCGACCCGGCAGAAATGGACCAGAGATGGACCAAAAATGGAAGAGTCAATGCTGCAGTCAACAAAGACGAGATGTTTCCCATCCTGGATCGTCTGGTCAGCAGCTGAGGCAGTTCAGGTCAAGTTCTCCAGAGGAGCAACAGTCAGGATACAAGGCACCACATTGCATATGGTAAGCTGATATAAAAGGTTAATATTTGCTGCAGGAGGACAAACATGAGAAACTCCAGGAAGTGGAAAGGTTTCAGTGCCTGGTGGAGGATGAGATGTAGCAGAGTCTCTAAGGGACAATGACATGGAAAGGACTTCCTGGGATGTTCTCATCCCCCCACTTGACGATGAGGATGTAGCTGCCCTGCTCCTTCACCGTGTACGTCACATTGTATATCCTGTTACCCATGTGCTTGACGTAGACCTCCTCACAGGGCGTCTTCGGACCGTGGACCCCGACCATCAGCATGTTGGTACCTGCAGAACAGAATGCCATAAGAGACGTCCAGCAGAGTCAAGAAACCGTCTGCTTTGCCTCGGTCCTCACCTGCTTTGCTGCAATCCACTGTGAATGTGTTCTTCTGACCAATGAAGGCTTTGGAGAGGCCGGCACCGTGGGAAATGACTTTTCTAGCATCGGAAGAGAACTTGGGGAAGGGAGCGAAGGGCCCGCCCATCGCTGATGTCTTGGTGACGGTTTCTACGAGAACAGACGACGTCTCGTGGAGGTTGTGACCTCCAGACAGGCGAGGTCCTGCAGGAAGAGGACAACATTTGACTCTAAGGGAGAAGGGAGATCTCCTACTGCAGAGGAACTGAATCAGATCTGATGGTTGGAAAAACCTCCAGACTAGAAGGAAACCTCATCATGATGGGACCCATCAGGAGATTCTTAAGGAGCCAGGGCAGTCAGGCATGTTGCAGAACATTTCTATCTGTGGTACAGCCGTCTTTCCAGGTGGAAGAGGTTCCGGAACCAATGGTTTCAAAAGTCCTGATCCATCTTCCTCTGACGAGGCCGATGATGTCAAAGATCAGCTAGTGGACCGACTGATCTGACACTAATCTGACAACCCGGCTCATCTGATCCCAGATCTTCTAGATCTGGTTCTACTGAATTGAATATTTAGTTGGCTCTAATCTAGCTAAATATTTAATTTACAAACTGAAACCCTAGCCCTACCTCAGAGTCTAGACTCGTCCCAGCTAAATCTTTAGCTGATCTTCAAACTCACTTGCCGATAAGTGGAAGTGGACTATCAAAATAAAAACTGGATCATGGTGAGTGATTGAATCCTTCAACGCTGATGTGTCACTGTTTTAATGTCACTGTGAACGTCTGCTTTAAAACGTCTTATCCTTTGTTTGAAGATGAAATGTTCAAGAAACAAGAAAAATAATTTCTGATAAAGAGAAGTCAAGAATCGATTCAAACACTGGAGTTTATAAAGAGGTTCAGAAGAGCCAGCTTTTATTTTGGTGGAAGATGAATTTGCGTTTTAGCCAAAGGTTTGGAACCATTGATATGCTGGAACCAGAAAAGCTCTAGTGCAGTGCTGGAATCAGTCTGCTGGTTTGCTGATCAGGAGTCGGGATTATTTCAGCTCAGTAAAGCCCAGCAGCTGGTCTCCAGTACATCCACTGTTCTCAGTTAGATAGTTGATGTCCAGCTGGAGCCTCTGGATCTTTCTGGTCTGGATGAATCTTAAACATTTGGCGACACACTGGTTGTTTCTTTCAGTGTGTTTATTGGTGAAAATATTGTAGCAATAACGTATAAATCAGAGCTTGTCTTTTTAGTTTGAAGTGAAGCTGCTTCGAGGAATGGTGCTATCTTTAGCAGGAAAACATTGGGCTTCCAGAGAACAGGAGCACAAAGACAGCTTTGTTCAGGGAACGTCAGGGAACATCAGGGAGTCACGCTCTAACTGGGTTTTCCCCAAAGGGAAACTCCAGAAGTCTTCACATCACCACAAACTGACCTCAGAGGACTGCTGACCCACCTGACACTTTGGCTTTGAACGGGCTGCCCACAATGTGCTGGGGTCCCCCATACTTGATGGAGATCAGGTAGCTGCCTGGAGCCATGGGGGTGTAGAACACCTTGTAGCCCTCAGGTCCCTCCTGACAGTCCATCTTCACCTTCGATGGTCCATCGATGGTCACAGAGAGCGCTCCAGCACCAGCATTGCAGGTGTTTACAATGAACTCTGATGCTACACCTGGACAAACACCACTTTCAAAGTCTGCTGATGTTCATAGACATGAGTATAATCATATAGTGTGTACCTGTGGTTCCTCCTTCCAGTCCTGGACCAAAGGCAGACACGAGACCTGGATCCCCAACCTGTCCAGGTTCTCCCACTCGGATCTTGAAGGGACTGCCGGGAACGTGGCTGCCATTGAAGCGAACGTCTATGGAGTGAACACCGTTCTCCTTGGGGATGAACCTGATGGCGTGCTGATCTGCTGAATACAGAAACAGAACCTAAACAGAACGGTTCTCTTGTTCTGGAGCTGTCTCAGTCCACAAATACACCGTGTTCCAAATTATTATGCAATAGTAGTCTGGATATTTTCTCAGATTTTCCTAAATGATCAAATGATGGTCAGTATAATGTTCAAGTCATGAACTATTACAGTATAAATCAGATTTTACTAAACAAAGTTCCCCATGAGAACAGGATTTTAAAAAAAATAAAAACTCAATGCTCTGTTCCAAATTATTATGACAGCAGATTTTCTAAACATTTTATGGATTATAAAGATCTGCAAACAGTCATTCTTTAATGTGCAGCATTAAGTGTCGCATGTACTAAAATCTGTTTCAATCATAAACATCTTAACAGACAGTTACATGTTAACTTTGGACCTTCTCTGGTTTCACTGCACAATTCTTGATCCATTGAACTTGTGAGTTTGTGGAAAGTTTCTGCTGGAGTTTCTTTACAGGATATCAGAAAACCTTCCCAGAGCTGTTTGATATGAACTGCATTAACCCTCAGAGCTTCTACTGGAGGAAACGCCAAAGGGTCTCAGTAGGGTCAGAGGTCAGAGGAGGATGGTGACACACCACGAATTTCTCACCTTTATGCCCACAGCAGCCAGTGACACAGTGGTTTTCCTTACAGCATGAAGATGATTTTGCTGCTGAAGGTTCGGCTCTTCTTTTGGAACCATGACAGAAAGTGATCAGTCAGAAAGTCCAGATATTTTGCTGAGGTCATTTTCACACCTTCAGGGCTCTGAAGGGCCGACCAGCTCGGTCGGCCCTTCAGAGCTGCAAACGGCCCGGAGAGGAACAGGTTGCTCAAAGGGTTTGATTGGTTTGACTCAGAGAACCACAGCAGCTGGAAATGGTGCAAAATGTGATGGTTCCGATCAAACCGGGTCTCCAGGACTATCAGGGGGGAAACTTCCTTTAATTAGATCATTATTTTGAGATGATATCTTTACCTTCTTCCAGTCATAAACTGACCACATATGATGTTAAATTTGCTGCAGACTGACAGCATCAGCCCTCCTGCTCCTATGACTCTCCAGGTTGGTCAGTTTGGCTCTTACCGCTGTCCAACTCGGTGATGTAGCACTCCTCCGTGGCCCCTGATGGAGTGTGGATCTTAGCGTCTATGAGGCCTCTGGCTCCATTTAGCTGCACGGCGAAGGAGGCCTCCTGCCCCACCTTCAGCCCCATCTCCTGGACGAACAGAGCAATGTGTCGGTACAGACAACATGTTTCTCCTCCATCTGGTTAGAAGATGTTCTCACCTGCAGGCTGGTAATGGTGAGGTGGCGGGCGTCGTCAGACAGGCTCGCCACGGGGACGATAAACGGAGAATCCGGGATGTGTTCGTCATTGAACTTGATGGAAACCTCATAATCACCTGCAGGTTTTAAATGGAAGGATCCTCAGTGTCTGGTGGTGATCCTGAGGGATTTACTCTCTCTGGATGTTCCTACCATCCAGCATGTTCTAATCTCCCTGACGCGATATGCAGCAGGCTGTGACATGCTGCAGAATCAGCCTGAAGTTCATAAATCTGACCTGAGGTCTGCTCCATTCTTACCGGGCTCCTGCACCACATAGGAGACGCCGCAGGATCCGTCCTTTCGGTCTTCAAAGGTGATCTCGGCTTTGCTGGGTCCTTCCACAGCGATCGACAGACCGCCAGCTCCAGCTTCTCTGGTCCAGATGCTGAACTCAGCTGCAGAAAAAGCACAAGCTCTCCGTCACGGCACAGCCGCAGCTTCCCAGAGCCAAAACGGGACTTTCTCATGGTACGGCTGCAGAACGAGGATGTTACCTTCCAGGAAGCTGCAGGGCACTGAAGGCTGAGGTGTGCTAATGCTAATTCAGAAACACTAATCAGGATTTCCTCCATGCTTTCCAAGCATTGCTTGTTTTTGTTTTTAGAAAAATTAATAATCCAAACAAAATAATAATTTTTAATATGAATTTAATACGGATTGAAAGCGTCTCTTGCTCTGTGTTTCACTGGCAGAGCAAATGTATTTCTAAAAGATAAATGTATATTTTAAAGCCGTGGGAACGGACCACGCCTCGGTCCAAGGTCCAACGCGCCGAGCTGGCGTCTCGGCGCGTTGCCTCCTGCGCTGATCTCTAAGGTTCACCTCAGCACAGATCTGCCTCCTTTCACTCCAACCGGACACAGGCTGACCTTTATGGACATTGACAGCAACCTTGTGTGGAATTATTTTTCTTTGGCGAGGTCAAAGTTTAAACCGCGCTGCGTTAGCTCTGGTCGAGCAGCTTTATGTGAATCACATTAATAACTTGTATTCGCTTTCAGAAATGCGTTGAGGGAGCGATGACAATGATTTATCTTTGTGAACAAAGGATTATGTGGTGTGGCCCCTGAGGCCCTGGGGGCCCGATGGAGCCACTGACTTCATTTGGATTAAACAGTAGTGCAAATAATTCATATTTATTTTAATTGTATTTTTTGATTTCTTGTTTTAAAGATTAGTTGTGGGTTTAAATAGTGTTTCACTGGCGATGTTTTCCGGTAACATATAATTACCCAGTCATATCTTTACATTTTTTGTCTATTTTACATTTTTTAATACAAAAACATGGCGGCGCTGAGCATGTTTTCTGGGGGAAACCTTGTTAATCATAAAAAATAGTTCTGCTAATGTTAAAGTGTTATATAGCTACCAATATGAAATTTAGCTTAAGCTAACGCTAAAGCACTTCAGAACTGAAATTAATTTAGGGGAACTTAAGAGTGCCAAACATCTCGTAGGATATAAAGAAACCAGAAAACTATGCTGCAAGTTCTTAAATGTATATTCTGTATTATATATTTCTATCAGTTTTTTCCTGCATAAAAACAGAAGTTAGAGAAATGAGACTAAATATGTAGAGAAGTAGAACCGTCGATGATACAAATATTTTGTTTTTATCATGTAAATGAATAAAAATCCGCATTTTACAACAACAAAAGCTAAAACCTACCGGGTAGTCCTGCCAAGCCGCGGTCCAGTCCGGTTCCTCCAGCTCGGACCTTGTGGGCCCCTCCCTCCCCCAGGGGCCCCACGGTGAACTGGAAGGGGCTCCCAGGGACGTGCTGGCCCCGGTACTTCACACTGACAACGTGAGGGCCCATCTCTTGAGGGACAAAGCGGACACTGTAGGTGCTGTCCTCTCCCTTGATGATCTCTGCGTCCTCCATCTTCCCGCCAGGACTCGTCACCTGAGCCGTCATCTCCTGGTTCGCTGCCTCACCTGAGAGACGTAGCAGGACGGGGACAGACGGGAGGACAGATGGGGGGCAGATGGGGGGAAGATGGGAGGACAGATGGGAGGCAGATGGGGGGACAGACGGGAGGCAGATGGGGGGACAGACGGGAGGACAGATGGGAGGCAGATGGGGGGACAGACGGGAGGACAGATGGGAGGCAGATGGGGGGACAGACGGGAGGACAGATGGGGGGCAGACGGGGGGAAGATGGGAGGACAGATGGGAGGCAGATGGGGGGACAGACGGGAGGCAGATGGGAGGACAGATGGGAGGCAGATGGGGGGACAGACGGGAGGACAGATGGGAGGCAGATGGAGGGCAGACGGGGGGAAGATGGGAGGACAGATGGGGGACAGACGGGAGGACAGATGGGGGGCAGACGGGGGGAAGATGGGAGGACAGATGGGAGGCAGATGGGGGGCAGACGGGGGGAAGATGGGAGGACAGATGGGGGCAGACGGGAGGACAGATGGGAGGCAGATGGGGGGCAGACGGGGGGAAGATGGGAGGACAGATGGGGGGCAGACGGGAGGACAGATGGGAGGCAGATGGGGGGCAGACGGGGGGAAGATGGGAGGACAGATGGGGGGCAGACGGGAGGACAGATGGGAGGCAGATGTTGGGCAGCCGGGAGGACAGATGGGAGGCAGATGGGGGGCAGACGGGGGGAAGATGGGGGGAAGATGGGAGGACAGATGGGGGACAGACGGGGGGCAGACGGGGGACAGATGGGGGGACAGACGGGAGGACAGATGGGGGGACAGACGGGAGGACAGACGGGAGGCAGATGGGATGCAGATGGGGGGCAGACCGGGGGAAGATGGGGGCAAACGGGGGGAAGATGGGGGACAGATGGGGGGACAGACCGGGGGAAGATGGGGGCAAACGGGGGGAAGATGGGGGACAGATGGGGGACAGACGGGAGGACAAAGACATCACAGGTCATCAGCTGGGCGGAGCAAAGCCAAACCCAAATAACTCTTTTCTTCTACAGCTGCATTTAGGCTGGCGGTCCTCTTTGATTCTTATTTTGCATATTAATTATGTTTTTGTACCACTGCTTTATTTTTCTCATGCAGAAATAAAATATATATAGAGTAAATGCAGTTAGTCCAGCTGGGAATGAATAAAAATAAAACAACTAATATTTACTCTACCAGGTTGAGGCTGAATTAGATATTTAGATTTTATTAATGGAACAAATTTATTAACAACTTTACACAAAGTTTCATATCATCACTTTCCTAAAATCATGGCCTGAGTCTTTTTTTTTATATACCAAAAACGGTTTATGCAAAACAGAAAAAGTCACCACTTCTTTTTTGTTAAAGGATTAATTAGACACAAATAAAACAATAAAATCACTTTTAGCAAGAAATCAACAGGTCTTTGTTTTAGGAAGATGACGATATGTTTCTGTCAAACAGGATCAAAACACTGCCCCCATCTGTTCACACTGTGTATTGCAGCACCGATGGAGGGAAACCTGAGAGCAGTTTGTGGTTAAAGACAGAAGCCAAGCAGCAGCAGGAAGAACTTCAGGGACACACACCGTCCTGCAGCGGCAGGCGGCTTCCGGCCGGCATCCCGCCGAACCCGCTCAGACCGTCTCGGCCCAGAAAATCTCCAAACACATCCCTGAAGGGATCTCCTCCAACCTGCGTGCTCTCCTCCACCCGGACCTCCCGCTTGGTCTCTCCGCCTCGGGTCTTGCTGATCTCGGTGCGCTCGGTGCGGGTGTAGGTGTGGCTGCTGCGAGTGAAGGTCCGGGTCAGACGCTCCTGAGCAGAAACCATCTGAAACCAGTTTCCTGCAGCCGGCAGGCAGGAAGGAGGAGGACAGGAGCAAGAAGGAGATGAAGGTGAGGAAGCAGGAGGAAGGAAGGACAGAGTAAGAGGAGTGGAGCAAAAGATGAAGACAAACTTTACCTGGTATTTTCAGGTTGAGGTCACAGGTGCTGCCCACGGTAGCGATGGAGGGGGCCTGGCGCTTCCTGGTGATGCTTTCCTTCACGCGGCCTTCGCCAAATATTTTAACAGTGAACGGACTTCCTGTTTGGAAACACCAACAATGTTAAACTAAACCCCGTCAGAATCTGCTGCTTTAATCAGTTCTGCCAGTTTAGAAACCAACAGATCCCCTTTGCTTTTTGGGTTAATGCATATTTGTGAGTATATTGCAAAGTTTCCACAAAAATGATCAATAACTTTGGGTTTAAGTGATACTAACTCCCGCCTGCAGGAGGCGATATGTCTGTCTCAGCCTGACTTTAAGTCAAGTTATCATCCGTGATTGGTCAGGAATGAAAAACAAAATATTTAATAAAAATGTATTAATGAGTTAAAATATCACAAAATTACTTGCAAATATTTCTAAACCAACATCACAAAAATGCGGTGAAACTCTGGAGGGACCGATTAGGTCAAGTATAATCTGTATTTTCAGATTCTGCCTGTAGGAGGCAGTGTTGCTCTACATGTTTGCTTCTCTAATGTTCACCAGGCTTTTTGTCTGATCTGATGCGTTTAAAGGTTGTAAAGGCACCTTCTGCTCCACAAACCGTTCCTGGTGTTTGCTCCGCCTCTTCCTGTTTCCCAGCATGCATTTCAGGAGGCAGAGCAGCAGCTTCTGGCTTTACCTGGAACATGCTGGTCAGCGAACTTGATGTTGATGATGTAGTTCCCAGGTTCTGTAGGGCAATAGGTCACCTTACACGTCCCGTCGTCCACATCCTCACAGTTAATATCCACTTTGCTGGGACCCTCGATGGACAGGCCCAGACCGCCATAACCTTCCAAACAAAACAGACTGTCAGAACCGAAACCCCGACCCAGACTCTGAGCAGGGGGTTTGCGTCCTCACCGGCATTCCTGGTGTCCACCATGAACTCTGCAACCTCGAAGGTGTGTCCCTCCACCAGGCCCTGGCCGTAAACCTTCACCCTACTGGCGTCGCCGATCTCTGACTGACCCACCATGATCTTAAACGGGCTGTTAGTCACATGCTTTCCACTTTTCTTCACGCTCACCACATGTTCGCCCACTTCCTTCGGGGTAAAGGAGATTCCTGCATGAACCACAGATCAGACATCACCTCCTGTCACATGTTGAGAGATGCACAAGGTTTCTCATCTATCAAGATGTTTCAGGAACTTTCTTTGCTCAACAGTGAGGAAACCAACAACTGAAAATGCCAGCAGGCCGGGCTCTGAACCCCGGTGAGATCTGGACAGGTACCGATGTGTCTGTTGGGGAGCCTCTTCAGGAGACACGGCTCTTCATGGCCAGACGGCGCTCTGATGGTTGCCATCAGGCTGCTCAGGTCTGTCTCTGTGATCTTTAAGGAAACGTCTGATGCGGTGCCAACGTTGAGCTGCGACGTTCTCATGGCGTCGTCTCCTGAAGAGGAAACATGAAGGAGTGAACGGTGAACCTGCAGTTTATTCTCTTAGCATGGTCCAGACTCAGACTCATTTGATTTGTTTGTGCCAGAAGACGTTTCCCTGTGGAGTTTCCGTACCGGTGATCTTTGCCATAAATGGGCTTCCAGGGATGTTTTTGTCATCAAACTTGACGATGATGCTGTAGTCTCCGGGCGCGGTGGGCAGGTAGGACACCGTGCACGTCCCATCTTTGTTGTCTGTGCAGCTGATCTCTGCTTTGGACGGACCTTCAACAGCCAGGGACAAACCTCCTGCAGAGAGGCAGAGGACGCACCATGACGGCATTCACCTGCTTCACGTTCAGCTTCCTGTTGGCTGAAACAGAGAAAACCTGCTTCCTGCTGCCGATACCTTCTCCAGCGTCTTTGGTGACGATGGTGAAGGTGGCCGGCCGGTTCAGCGCACCGTGGCTCAGGCCGGCACCGAACGCCGTCACATGACCACTATTGATGGCGTCAACGTAGAACTGCAGCGGACTTCCTGAAACACACAGGAGGGAAGCAGTTTTACAGAAGGTTCTGGTTCCACCAGAGTTGAACTTAGCTCCTCCTCCTACAGCATGAGTCTTCTGTTTAAGTGTTGCTGTAACAGGAAGACATGAACCCAAACAGCCCGACCCACTGAGAGGAGAACCAGAACCTGGAGCGTTTGTGGTATTAACTGGTTTCCCTTCTGACCCGTTTAGCTGATCTCAGAGAGGATCAGTGGTTGCAGGTCACAGTGAAACATGGTTCAGTGAGTCCAACCGGAGCAGGGGACATCCTGGTTCTGGGAGCCGGAACAGTGATCTCAAACAGGTCCAAGCGGACCGGAACGTCGGGCAGCAGTTACCTGGGATGTGGCTTCCGTCGCATCTGATGTCCATCTCATGCAGGCCGCGCTCAGTCGGCGAGTATTTCACCATCACCGTTCCGTCCTTGTTGTCAGTGATGTTTGGCTGAGCTGTTCGACCCGACGGCATTCGGACCTCGCCTGTAGAAAACACCAACCGGGTTTTACCTCGTTACAGCAACTGAGACGTTTCATAAAGTCATGAAGTGTGAGGAAAGGATGCGGCGTGTGTTGTACCTGAGATCTCTCCTTTCTGCACGGTGAAGGGAATAACCAGGCTGAAGGGACGCAGCACCGGCTCCATCCCATCCGCAGCGCTGACCGGATCGTCTGTTGCCTAAACCGGAGCAGAGGGGAGGTGTGTCACTGGTAGCATACTGGGAGCATTGGGAAAGGGTCCAGAAACAAATGGGAGGAAAATGAGTGGCTGGCAGAGGCAGTGGTCCATCACAGCTGGTTCTGGCCCAGCAGGACCAAACCGCAAAGAGATGAAATGAACTTTAAGCGAAGCAGATATTCATGCAGCAGCTGGCAGAGGATGGATCAGGGAATCTGGGTTGTTATTGATCATGGGGTGTCAGTGACACAGTGGGTCTGCAGCAGCAGATTAACGGCAGCGCTGGTACCCAGTGAGGGGAGAAGCCTGCGTAGGGCGAGTAGGGCTGCTGCGACTGAACCTTGTCACATGGTTCCTCGATTATTGGCACGGTTTCACTCGCCTGACGAGAACAAGATGCAGCAGTTAGAGCAACACAACAGTTAGCTGAAGGCAAACACCTAAATAAACCTCCACTCAGGCTGAACTCAGCAAGTTCAGTCAGTCGGAGGCTCATTACTCAGATTGTCCACTGGAAACGGAGAAAACAGACTATATTAAACAGGAACTAGTTTATTTTCATCAAGGTATCATAAATTTAACTTCCAGGAAAAAATGTGTGAAGTTTTCACTGAATGGACAAATGGGTTCCCAGACTAAACCCAACCCAAACCAGGACTAACCAGAAAACAACCCCAACAAGACTAAACCTAATAAAACCAAAACTCAACCAAAACCAGAAATAAATCCAACCCAACAGAAACTAGGACTCAACCCAAACCCAGCCAGTCTGCAGTTTCTACTCACCACCACGTGGAAGGGGCTGTTGGGAATGTGCTCCCCTCCGAACCGGATCGTGATGATGTACTGGCCGGGTTCTGGAGCCGTGTAATAAATATCAAATGTCCCGTCGGCGTTCTCCACCACGTCCACATCCAGCTCCGCTCCGTCCGGCGTCGACACCTTGCAGGTGACTTTACCTTTGCCAGCATCCTTTGCGTCCACAGTGATGACCGTTTCCTCTCCGATCTGGATAGTCGGACCAAGACCTGAACCTGATGAGGAGAGCAGGGTGTCGTTGCTTGATACCATCTAACTGACCGGGACCTGTGGGAACTGGGTTCTGGTTTGAATCATGCATGAGTCTAGCTAATTCATTTCCTTAGTGTTTTCATTTCTTTTCTGGATCTCGTGTTCATCAAGAAAGGAACTTCCCAAGATGAGCAATTCTGCATCCTAAACACTTGGGTTCTTTGTCTGAAGGAGGATCATCAAGTCATAACGCGCTTGTCACACCTGGTTATCGATTGGACAGAGGTGGCTTGTTGGTTTTTAATACCGCAGGAAAAATTGAGGATTTGATGGCAAGTCTTACCTAGACCACAGCTGAAGGAAAGACTACGCCTACAATCAGACTCTGAATGTGAGCCAGAGGTGGGACATCTGCTTTCACTGGGTCCTTTCCAGAGACAGTCTGGATCTGTGTCTGAATCCAGTGAGGCGTTCAGAGGACCTGAAGAATCCAGGCTGGGTGGAGGATCAACTGATCTTCTCTGGATCAGTGAGTCCA
This sequence comes from Poeciliopsis retropinna, assembly GCA_010277075.1. NCBI lineage: Eukaryota > Metazoa > Chordata > Actinopteri > Cyprinodontiformes > Poeciliidae > Poeciliopsis > Poeciliopsis retropinna. The sequence goes on along the minus strand of VMRM01000025.1, from coordinate 284,021 downwards.
AGATCTCAGCAGGCGTGAAAACAAGACATCTGCTCCACATTAACTTGTTTGTAAGTGAATCTGCTTTGAGACCAGTCATCAGACCTGGGTCCCTGTGAACCTAGTCAGATTCTAATTCTGCCCGGTAACAGCTGACAGAATCTGGGTTTTATCAGGTGGACCATCTGAAGACGCATCTTGGCTGACCAAGTAGCTGAAAGTTTTCTCTCAAAGGTACGTCCAAGGCCTTTGCCACCAACTAGATGTTTTAAAAAGACGATTTTGATTTTTTTTCCCCCTCTGGATTTGAGAAAATCTGCATCTCTACATGGAAATACCTGTAATACCTCAGCTCCACCAGCAGGTGGTGCAGCTGGAGCTAACAGTTCAACTTCTGTTATGAACTTGTTCAGCTTTTAAGTGACAGAAGAAGACAAAGAGAGACAGATGTGGGACGAAAACAGAGAAAAGACTGCTGTTGCCATGGTTCCCATCCATCATATTTATGTTTTAGATTTATGGATAGGAACTGTTGCCATGGTTCCCATCCATAAATCTAAAACATAAATGTGATTTTTTTCACACGAAGCAGTAGGAAAACTGGAGAGAACATTCATTCTCAGTTCCTTTGAGTCTTTGTTGTTCACTTGGTTTTGATGAAGCAGAAAAATAAAGAATCCAAACATTTAAAAAGCTGCAGCATGAATTTAATTTCTGCAGGAGAACCTGAGGGAGTCTCAGTGAAACACCAGCAGTCTGTAGGAAACTCACCCAGTCCGTGTCCTCCAATGGAAACTGAAAGGAAACAACACAGTCAACAAGGCTGAATTTGATTGGTGATCTGAGCAGCGATGGGCGGAGCCTGACCTGTGACCAAACACTTGCTGGCATCCCCGGTGGGCACAGCGTGGATCCTGTAGGGCGAGTACGGGATCTCGTCCCCTCCGTACTTGATGGTGATGGTGTAGCGTCCCGTTGTGTCCGGTACGTAGGACACCGTGTAAGTCCCGTCCCGGTTGTCCCGGATGTTGGCCTTCTTGGGTTTTCCCTCCGGGTCCTGGTTCGACATGGACAGGAAGTTAGCGGACTGAACGGTTTCATCACTGGTCTCGGACCATCAGCCACTGGGAACAGCACTCTGATTGGCTGCTGGACTTTGGTAGAGTTCAGTTTTTATTGTGGTTCCGACAGAACGAAGCTTCAGGAACATCTCATTTTCAGACATGGACATTTACACACAGAGCCTCCAAAAGTATTCACTCCTTCATCCTAAGGATGTGAATACCTTATAGGGGTTGTGGTTGGAGTGAAGCATGAATGTCTGCCTTGCTTTACTCAAGCAAAATGGGCAGCTGCTGTGGTTCAAACCAACCTGTTCCCCTCCTGGCCTGTGGGGGCGCTGCACCAACAACCACTGAAGGAAACGACACAAAAACCAACAAAGACTCTGAGAGCAACTTCCTGTTTCACCAGATGGAAACAAGATGGAGGCGTCAGATTTTAGTGTTGGAGGATTTCTCTCTAAGCTAAAGACCAGGAGCCATTTCTGCTGCTAGCGCTAGGCTAGCTCGTTAGCTTTGGTTGCATTTACCCAGAATGCCCTGCGCTGTAGTCCACTTCCTCCTTTTGGAGCGGTCTCTGGTCCATACTCAAACCAAACCAGAGTTCACTTCAACCAAACCCTGACCAAGGTTTGGAGGACCAGAGGTCACAGGTCAACTAGCATTCACACCTCACCAACCAAACCAGACTCTCTAGGAAAGTGGACTGGAGTTGGATTAAAGCTCACACACGGCTGATGTGAACACACTCTACGCTGAGGTCCAGTGGTTACTGAAGCCTGACTGGCTGCTGATGGTCTGAGGTCAGTGCTGTCGGGTCGGTGGGATCTATGGAGAACCAGAGGTTAGTCTGGAGGAACATCTGGCTGTTAGCTCAACCCACAAACTGGATGGAGTCAGTCCTCATGTAGACCACAGAGGGGAGGGGGGTGAAGCATGACAGCATCAGAACCAGTTCTAAATCTGGTGGAACCTCACAGGAGTCAAGTCCAGTCCTGGAGGGCCGCTGGCCGTCCTGCAGGTTTTAGATGAGCCACAGGTCCAAAACGGCTTTGTGACCTCCTGGTGTGGATGGGTTCTCCAGAACCTTAATGACTCATTATTCTGTTCAGGTGATGCAGCAGAGGCTCATCTAAAGGTCACAGGGCAGCCAGTGACCTCCAGGACTGGAGTTTGACCCCTGGTCTACCTGGATCGGCCCAAACACACTTGGGAGAGTCTGAGAAGGAAATGTGTAATGTTTGCTGCTAGTTTCATAACTGGTACCTGTAGGAAGTTTTTCTGCTGTGGCACTTTGAACTACCTTGTTGCTGAAATGTTTGACATTAAAACTAGCTGTCTGATATGAACCTGTGATGATCCAGTTAAACCTGGAAGATCCTGATGTATTCTGGGAAACAACTGGAGCACCTAGACCAGGGGTCAAACTCCAGTCCTGGAGGTCACTGGCTGCCCTGTGACCTTTAGATGAGCCTCTGCTGCATCACCTGAACAGAATAATGAGTCATTAAGGTTCTGGAGAACCCATCCACACCAGGAGGTCACGAAGCCGTTTTGGACCTGTGGCTCATCTAAAACCCGCAGGACACCTGGAGGACTGGAGTTTGACCCCTGACCTAAACCAAGCGGCTCTGTGGCGAAGCAGTGAATGGCGATGAAGGGAGGCAGCGAGGGAGGAGGAGGAGGGAAGGGTGAGGATGAAGGTGAGATGGGTGAAAAGGTCCCGGCCTTACACAGCCTCTCCTCAGAATACTGAAGGGGATGGTTTTCTTTACTATGTGGGACTGCCACACCCTCCTGCCCCAGTCCTCCACAAACAGCGAGGCCTCACGCCTGCACCCATCTGGGTCCTGCGGCGCCAGCAGCCGGGCCGGGTCGGGTCGGGATTAGGAGACAGATAACAGAGCACGGTGAGGCTACGCTTCCATCACCTGCCTCACCAGACGGTTATGTTCCACTGAAACCAGAGTCTTATTGATTTCAGCTCCCACACTGCAAATCAATGGTGGAGACGGTTCTGAAGACCACCTCGCAGCCCGCTGGACTCACCAGGATCTGGACGCTGAGCAGTCCTTCTCCAGCGTCCCTGGCGTCGATGGTGAACTCCACGGGCAGACTGGCCGGGACCCCGGAGGCGTTCAGGCCCGGACCGCTGGCCCGGACTTTGCTGGCGTCGTGAGCCGGGAGGGTCTTGATCTTAAAGGGACTGAGAGGAGACGGGTTGACGGGTCACACCTGGTTCTGGAAGTCTAACCTGCTCAGCAGTCTGCTCGGGACAAACCTCCGAGGGACCTCCTGGTCGGCGTATTTCACGCACACCGTGTACGGCCCGTCGCTGGCCGGGATGTAGTTAACCGTGTGGGTACCGTCCCCGTTGTCTGTGACGCTGAGCGGCTCGGCCACACCTGGGGACACAACGAGTTCCACCGATCAGCTGGAGCTCCAGGTAGCAACTTACTGGGCCTCATCAGAACCAACAACACCAAGATGTTGGAGCGAATGATGGAAGGAAAACCTGTTTCAGAGACTAGAGAACCCACATGATGCTAACGGGTCAAACTGGCTCCTCCTGCTGTGCTCAATAAAGTTACAGCTAATGAATTTACCATTTATTAGCACAGCTACGCAGTCAGAAATTACAGTAATAATTTTTATGCAGTCTGACAAAAATGAGGATTCACTTTTGTTGGTCATATTTTCACCATTCACTAGCAAGTTAAATATTTAGTGAAAAGCTAAGTACCAAAATAAAAGCTGGGCAGCAGCAGAGATACGTCAGTCATCAGGATTTATGGAGGTTTTCTCAAGACCTGGATTTTATTTTTATATTCTGCTTCCACCTATCGGCAAGTGAATAAGCATATTAGCTAAATATTTAGTTTGTGAACTAAAATATTTAGCTAGCTCAGAGCTAACTATTTTGCAAACTAAATATCAATCAATCAATCAATCAATCAATCAAATTTTATTTATATAGCACATTTCAGCAGCAAGGCATTTCAAAGTGCTTTACATCATAACAAACATAAAAACACAAAGTCATATGCAACATCGAATAAACAATCAAAACATTAATTTAGACGGCCGTCAAATTTATAACTTGTCATCCATTTATCTAAATGTTTTACTTGGTGCAGATCCTGATCTTTGACTTCCAGTCGTTTGATTTTAGACTGTTGGCTCATTTTTACTGATCTCTTTCCCGTCACGTCACAGAATTTAAGCGCCTGTTTTCGCCGGACTCCGCCGTCCGTTTCACCCCGGGTATTAGCCGGGCCCCGCTGCCCACAACAGGACAAGGTATATGTAGTGATCTCAAAACTAAATACAAATCTAGTTGGAGCTAAATAACTAGCTAGCTCATTTATGTTTCATTTCCTCAGTGAGACATGGGGGGATGAAAACCCGCCTGATTGTAAGACGTGTCCTTGGCCACCGTCTCACCTGCGGGTCCGTAGATCTGGACTTCCAGAGGCGCCGGGCCCGCCTTGCTGCTGTCCACCGTGAAGGTTTGAGGAACATGAGCGCGGACTCCTCCTCCTAGTCCAGGACCAGAACACCTCACCTTGCTGGGATCGACCAGCTGCCGGACCGGGACACGAAACGGGCTTCCTGGAGAGAATCACAGGGACGTTTAGCCGTTCCCAGAGAGGAAGCGACCCAGCTGGGCTGACCTCTGACCTGGGATAGGGAGGCCTCCAAAGGAGATGTTGACGTCGTATTCTCCGGGACTGAACGGGACGTAGTCCACACTGCAGCTGCCATCCTTGTTGTCTTGACAGGACATCTTGGCCTCTGAGGGACCTTCAATGGCCAGACCCAGTCCTCCGGTGCCGGCGCCCCTTAAAAAGGGACACAGGGAATTCAGTCCAAACGGTCCCGTTCCTGTGGGTTCTGGGAGGCTCTAGACAGCAGAACATGGTTACCTGGTTTCAACAGTGAAGCTGTTTGATTTGTTCACAAGTCCTTCCTCCAGCCCAGGACCAAAGGCTCGGACCCGACTGGGGTCGCAGCCCTCGGTGACCGATACCCTGAAGGGACTCTTTGGGACAGAGACGTCGTCCAGGAGAACCTCAATCAGGTGCAAACCTGGAAACACAGAGACATTAGTTCCAACTGATCAGTAGAACCCAAACGGGTCAGTGAAGGCATCATGGATCCACAGCACAGAGGAACAATGACGGAATGATGTGCTGTGGATCCATGATGCCTTCACTGACCTGTTCAGCTGATCTCATCGAGGACCAATGGTTGCAGGTCACAGGAAAGACGGTGGAACGATGGAGGAACGATGGAGGAACGATGGAGGAACGATGGAGGCCCTTCAGATTTAAAACAGGTTGGTTGGCCCAGTGCATCTTGGGACGTCATGGTAAATGTTCAGCAGCAGTCTGATTACTCTGGGGTTTCTAATGAAGATAGAAAACGCTCTTTAAAAGCCTCTCCAGGATGCATCGGGGTTTGGAACCAGCAACCCTTCAGTTCACTGTGTGTTTCTGCCTGGCTGGAAATAAACACCAAGTATTTGTGTCCCATGATGCACTGGGCCCCAGCATGTTACTCTGAGTGGAAAGCATGCAGAGCGTCTGCAGCTATTAATACCAGCAGCTCTGTGCTCTCCCTCTGGGGCTTCATTTACCCTGAAGATCAGCAGGAGAGCTCCAGAACCAGAACCAGAACCATGTCCTTCCCTGCTGCTCTGGCAGCACAGAAACAACTCAGGCTTTCTGAGCTCTTCAGTTACAAGGTGGAGAGGAAACAGCAGCAGATCTTCTCTGGTAGACGAACCGCAGCTGAAACGCTCACCGTCTTCGTAAGGCGTGTACTCCACTCTGCAGGTCCCGTCCGCCTGATCGGAGACGTAGACGTCCGTGTTGGCGCCGGACGGGTTGGACACCTGGACCTTAAGGTGGCTTCCTCCGGCCTTATAGAGCGACCGGGTGTCGACCACGAAGTGGGTGGTGACCTCCCTCAGGACGCCTGCAGGGAAAAACACAGTCAGGCTGGAGGACAAGGAGAGTCAGGAGGTCCAGAACATCTGGAGGTCCAGAACATCTGGAGGTCCAGAACATCTGGAGGGGAATGACCCAAAACATTCAACAGACCAAAGCAGCAGAAAGATTCTGGAAAACTGCAACAATGAGATCCCAGAACCTGTAGAGACACTCTGCAAGGTCCAGAACCAGCAGAACCAGCAGAACCAGCAGACACGTTTCAACCCGCCCGAATCATTCTTTCATCGTAAATATTTCATTGTTGGGTTAAACTGAGTTTTTCTCCATCTTTCTGTTTTTTCAGGATTATTTTGTTCACATTTAATCAAATCAAGAATAAATCAGTGTCAATAATAAACGGTGAAGGTAAAAACCTGGAGAACTTTGAAAGTGCTGCTGAGTTTATGGATCCAGTTCGGATCGCAGCTGAAACCGGGTCACTCTGGATCCAGAACGAGGCAGTTTGGGTTCGTTTAGTCCTGAGCCGTACAGTAAGAGGAACTGACTGAAATGTAAAATTAATAATCCTGGGACAGATTTCAGTCTGAGTTCATATGGTCACAAACATTCATTATTAATTCATTATGAAAAATGATTGGTTCATTGTTTTAATTAGTTCTGTCAGTTTGAGATGAACTAGACTTTTAATTTGAAATTCCATTTTGATTCTCCAAACTGTCTAAAGGTCCAGTGAAGAAGCAGGAAGCGCCGTCGATCAGCTGCATTCGGGGACGGGTCCGCCAGTCCAGTCCTTCTAGATGCATCTCTGCTCCAAAATGTCTGAATTGCCTCACAGCTCTGCTATTGGCTGGTAGAGCAGTTTACCTGGTCCAGGTGTGGTTGAGCAGAGAGGCATCTAAAAGTTGCAGGATGGCTGAGGACTGGACTTGGTGATCCCGTTTTAGGGTAAACGCAGCAGAAACCTTCCACTCGGGTTTTATTTATTCTCCCACTGGATTTTGGTTTCCTGACAGATTAAATCACCTCTTTGAATCTAAAATGAATGATGTAAAGCTGTTCACCTCTTGGCTCCACTCCAGGTCCGTACACCTTCACCCCGCTGGTGTCCACGGCCGGATCCACCTGCAGGCGGACTGGGAATGTTGGCACCGTGTGCCCTCCATACTTGATGGTGATGGAGTACGTGTCCGGGCTCGGAGGCGTGTAGGTGATGGAGTACGTCCCGTCGCCGTTGTTCTGAACACAAACCTCCGCCTTGGATCCGCTGTCCGACACGATCTCGATGGTGAGCTCGGCCTCGCCGGCCGCAGAGCAGTCCACCATGAAGGACCCGGCCTCGTTGACCTTTCCCCGCTCCAGGCCGGGGCCACTGGCTATCACCTTGCTGGGGTCGAAGGCGGCCTGAACCGCGGCCTTGAAGGGCGAACCGGGGACGTGCTGCTCCGCAAACAGGATGTTGATGGCGTATTCTCCGGGCTCAGTGGGCAGATAGGACACGGAGCACGATCCGTCTCCGTTGTCCTGGCATTCGATCTTGGCCTCACATGGACCTTCCACCGTCAGACCCAGACCGCCGGTTCCGGCTCCCTTTGTGTCGATGGCAAACGGAGCCGGTTTGCCCACCAGGCCACCCTGAAGGCCAGGACCGTAGGCTCGGACCTGGAGGTCAACACATGCAGGAAGAGGCAGCGAATAACGGACCAAATGGATGATTTTAGCTTCATAAACCTCAGAGTACTCCTAGAGTAAACTGGGACTCGAAGAACTACTCAGGACCGGGTCAAAGTCCCTGAGACTCGTCCACATGTAGGCAGATCTTTGGAACGTCATTAAAAAATCTATTATACACCTGGGATGGGTTTCAGAAATGAGTTCATTCTCATGAAGCTGCACTAATCCACCCCACGTCCCTGTTTTAAACTTGCCACACCCATAGGGGGCAGTGTAGCAAAGCTAAAATCTGTCAGCCAATCAGATTGGTCCAAAACAACCAGCACTTCCTGTTAGGAGTCAAACATGGCGCCAGGAGGCTCATTGATGGGGACAGTCATTTAGATTGAACTACTTTTAAATAGAATATTACAATATAAAGTTATTAAATCACTAGATTATGTCGACAGGAATCATGTGTGATGGAACCTAAACACTCACATCTCCATGTCAGTCAGTCTTTAGAAATCATCATTTTTAGTGATATTAAACAGAGTTTTTGTGTCGATGAAAGACTTAAATGAATTCGGCCACTTTAGGAAACAATCACCTAAAGTTTCACCTCAGCTTCTTTTCTCCTTAACATTATTCCCTGGATCCTAGAAAGAGTGAGGCTGACTGACTGGTCCCTGACCCGGAGACAAGGCTCCTCAGGTGGAAACTTGACAGTGGTTTCTTACCTTTGAAGGGTCTGGAGGCATGACACCGTCCACAGTGAAGGGACTTCCGGGGACGGGGTTCCCATCGTAGCTGATGTCCACTCTGTATGGCCCTTCCTCCGGTGGGATGTACTTCACAGTGTGAACCTCATTGGCTGTCCCAGACTCCAGCTTGCTGGGGATTGGATGATGCGATGGAGATGTGATCTTCACGTCCAGCTTGCCCTGACCGCCGGCACCTCGAGTCGTGACGGAGAAGTCCTGATCCACGCCAACGTCCACCTCTGCAGTTTGGACAGAGGCAGCAGGATGAGCTTCTCTGTCCTCCTTCTGTTTCCTGTTGGCAGCCGATTGCTGACATACTTACTGTTGTTGAGACCCTGAACTTTGACCTTACTGAGGTCCAGAGGGGGGGCTACGGTGATGCTGAACGGGCTTCTGGGGATGGGGTCTCCTCCGTGGCAGACGGTGATGGACATGTTTCCCTGAGAGACACGGACTGTAGTTATCCATCGGTCGGCCTGAACTCCACCCTGACGACTGGGCGGGGCGTTACCTGCTGCACCGCCGTGTAGCGGACAGTGTACGAGTAGTCGTGGTTGTCAATGATCTCGAAGTCCCGGACAGCTTCGCCTTTAGCGGCGCCAATAAAATGGACCTCTGGTTTGGCTTTGCCAGCTCCCTTGGTGTAGATGGTGAAGTGTGTGGGCTTCCCAACCTCCACACCTGCTCAGGTAGCAACACATGCAGCATCACTGAGCTTCAGTTCTCAGCATGCGCAGACATGTCTGCTCCGGGGTTCTGCTTCTAGGAAACGGACTCACCGGTTCTGTTCAGTCCCGGTCCCTCGGCTCTGACTTTAGCGGCATCGTGAGAAGGCTCCACCTTTATTCTGAAAGGGCTGATGGGAATTTCCTGTTTGAACATTCATTAGAGACATTAGCTTCATTGAACCCAACAGGTCTACAGAGGTGATTCACCTGCAGGGCTCTCACCTGATCCGCAAATAGAACCATGATGGTGTACTGACCCGGCCCCGGAGGCATGTACTTCACTGTGAACGTGTCGTTGTCGTTTTTGATGATGTCGAAGTCGATGTCCGCCTCCGCCGGGCCGACAACCCCGGGAGCACACTTGATCCCGATGCTGACGTCACCTAGCAGGTAAAAACAGACTGTTGGTGGCGTTCAGGATTTAGATCACTCCAGTTGATCTGAATATCTTCAGGCTTCCCAGTAAGATGGGAGCAGGAAGTCCAGATTAACCTCGAAGATCAGAGTCTGAAATGAAGGACAAAGATCTGAAACACCCAAAAGTTTTCTTCTGCACATCTTGGATCAATGAGCAGAAACTTCCTGTAAAATCAGCATTCCCTTGACAACTTTTCCAGATAATTCAGCCAGACATTATAATGCTGTCCACATGGTGGAGACTGGAGGAAGGGCACGAACTAGGCATGGTTTTGGACCGTGTCTCACCTTGTCCAGCCTCACTGCAGTCCACTGTGAAGTATGTCGGCTCGTTGGCCTTCAGGCCTGTCTTCTCCACACCTGGACCGTAGACTTTCACGTTCTCTGGATGGCTGCCTTCTCCTATTATCACCTAATCACCAACATTTGGACCAGAAACGTTATTTTTATTCTCAACTTTTATCTCAGACCACAGCAGAGATTTAAAGAGCTTCAGGACTGCTGCAAGTCCCAAACAGCGGGCGGCGAGAAGGCTAGCTACCCTGAAGGGGCTGTTGGGAACGTTGACTTCACCCCAGGTGATGATGATGGTATGTTTGATGGGTTTGGTGGGAATATAGACACAGACGTAGGAGCAGTCTCCATTGTCAGTGATCTGGATGTCGATGGGGAAGCCGTCTGCATCCTAGTGAGGAACCCACAGATTGAATCGATTCGCCTCCATGGCGATGACAGAATGGCGGCCATGTTCATGGACAGTTCAGGAAGGTTTTGGTTCTCACCTGAGCGTAGAGCCTCAGCTCTCCTCTGCCGGCTCCACTAGTGTCGATGGTGAAGCTGGCTGGCTTGTTGACGATACAGCCCAGAGGCTCCAGTCCAGGGCCGTAGCATCTCACCTGAGGAGCAGAGGCAAAGTTCTGGCTTACAGAGAAACAGCTGAGGACCCAGGGAAACCAGGCAGGTTCTGCTCAGACCTTGTCAGGAAACACATCGAGAGCCACAGGGAGGATGTGAGCCATGAAGGGACTGTCCTTGATGTCCTCATCGTCACATATGACATGGACGGCGTAGTCGCCTGGCTCAGTGGGCCAGTACCGGACGTCACACGACCCGTCACCTTTGTCGTCACACTCAATTTTAGCCTGTGAGGGCCCCTCGATGGAGAAACCTGCACCCAGTCAGTCACAACTTTTGCCCTCAGGAAGGGGAACAGATGCATGTTTGATAACGTAAAGTTCAGCTGCCACTCTATGCTGATGACATTATGCTCTGTTAGGAATAAAAACTAGTTTGTTCTAATTAATAATTAAATTCTTCAACAGTTTGCAGTGTTAATATTTTAGTCAGTGTTGTGACTTCTGTCAGCCTGGAGGGTTGCTCTGACTCAGGATGAAGACATGCAGATGCAGCAGGATCTCGTACTGACAGAGCATGTTCAGACTCAGATGTACAGTCTGAGCATGCTCAGTAGGCAGCTGGTGGTAGCTGCAAACGATGTGCTTCAACAAACACCAACTGGAAATGGTGATGGAGAATCAGGAGCCGCTTCCTGTTGTTACACTCAATTTTAGCCTGGGAGGGCTACGATGGTTTGGGCAGAGAGCTCAGCGACGGATCGTTGCACTGAAATGCTTTGGTGTTCTCCGGGTTTGAACTGGACCACGTACCAAGAGTTCCCACTTCAGTACCGATGGCCTCCACCACGAAGTCTGCGCTCTTCCCCACCATGCCGGTCTCCAGGCCCGGGCCCCAGGCCCTCACCTTCTGAGGCCCCGCCTCCTCGCTGACGTGGACCTCAAACGGGCTGAAGACGCAAACAGATGCGTAAACATCAGGGTCCACACTCCTCCTGGAGGCCCCAGGGCACCGTACTGGGCCCTCTGCAGCGCAACATGAAGTCTATCATCCTCACCTGCGGGGGACGCTGTGTCCTCCCCATGTGATTGTAATGATGTACTTCCCTGCCATGACGGGATAATAATTACATTCATAAACGCCATTTTCCATCTCCAGCACCTTCACCGGTTCCTCCAGGCCTTCTGGGGAACAAACACAGAAAACTCACCGCCAGGGGAATAAATCAGCATTAACAATGTAAAATACTTCATAATTATTTATAATGATTGATCCAATAATCTGGTTTCATCTTAGGTGTTCCTTACTGGGGCCCTTCACGGCGACCGTCAGCTCCCCGCCGCCGCCTCCCTTAGTGAACACCTTGAAGTCGGCCACTTCCTTCACCCTCAGGCCCTTCAGCTGCAAACCGCGACCCGACGCTCTGCAGGCGTTCTGGTTGCAGGCTGTCAGAACCACAGGGAGACATGTTCAGGTACTGGTTAGACTGGGACAGCAACGCAGACCAGAAGCCAAAACGAAGAGAGAAGACGGTTCTGGAAACGTTTTACAGATCCGAAATGTTACAATGACAGAAGCAGCAGGAAGCGTTAAATCCTGAAGCCTGGAGACGGTTAGTGGTTAGCTGCTAGCGGTTAGCTGTTAGCTGCTAGCGGTTAGCTCCTAGCAACTAGTTGTTAGCTGCTAGCAGATAGCTGCTAGCGACTAGCTGTTAGCTGCTAGCAACTAGTTGTTAGCTGCTAGCAACTAGCTGCTAGCAGATAGCGTAGATCTAGAGGAGAGATCCAGCTGCGTGATGATGATGAATGTTTGATAATTTGTAGCAAAAGATGAATCTGCAGGTAAAAATCCTTCAAACATCAACATGAGAAAAGCTGAACATCAATACAGAGTAGGATTGATACATTGATCAATTATTGATGAACTAATTAATAACTGGAGAGTAAACTGTGATTAATAGCAGATTTACAGAATATGGAGCAGGAAAAGCTAACTCTGTTTATCTTTATTTACAGATGAAGAAGTTTTTTTTTGTTAGATGTATAATGTTTACATTTTTCTACAGTTTTGGCTTCATTGCTGCTGTTGTTCTTTCAGCAAACTGTTTACTCCATCAAACACTTAATCAGTTATTAAATTAGTTGATTATTTCAATAATTGATTCATCCGATTAATCGTTCAGTTCTTCAAATAAAGTTAGTCAGTTTTAAATCTCCTGATTTTGATAAATGTTTGTTAGAAGGAGCTGAAACAGCAGAAGCTTTTTTCATTGAACTGAATCATGAAATTCTGATATTCTACATGTAATAGTTTCTAATGATCACATCTTAAACTCATCCAGGCTCCTGTTTCCTCCATTCATTTAAAATTGGGTTAGCATGCAGTTAGTTTTATACATAACGATTTGGTTGCACACATTATTTTGCTTGTAAAATGATGAATTACGTAAATAAAGACAATTAATCAGAGAACATAGAGAAACTAAGCAAACCATTAATTTGAACAAGTTTAATAATTATATTTTGCTGAAGCTGTTATAGTTATTAACTCAGACAATATTAAGATGGAAACGTCAGATCGAGCCCATAGAAATGAATGAACATGGAAAGCAGCCATCTACACCCCCAGGGGGCGCCACATTCACTCTGTTCCTTATAGAAAGAAGAAGCAGCTCAGGAGGAAGCAGCACATGCTGTGAGGAACCATCCCAGAACCAGAACCAGCACCAGTAGCCAGAACCAGAACCAGAACCAGAACCAGAACCAGTCACCCTCCCTCCTCCCCTGTACTAACTTGGTCGCCTGGGTTTTGGCGGCGTGGGTGGGGGGGCTCTCCTGCTCTTTTCTGAGGGTGGGGTACGTATGGACTGGGGTACAACCTGCACCGCAGGGTCGGGAGGAGGGGCGCTCTGCGAAACTGGAAGAGGGAACAACAGGCAGGATGAGGACAGGAACCTCCAGACCTGTAGGTGGCAGCACCACCGCACTGGAAGAACTGCAACAGTCACTGGAACCTCGTATTAAAGGTCCAGTTCTGACAAGCAAACATTTAGTCACAGTGAAAAGCTTCATGCAGCTGGAAGACACCTTGGTTCCTGTTGGTGCTACTTAGCATTCAGAGGCTAAACTCTCCAGTGATGTCATCATATAATGATAAGATCATTTATATTGGTATTTTCATCCTGTGGTTTGTACTATAAAGTATTTATTTTTCATTTAGCTTACATCGATTTTTTCTTCTTCAAAATTGTGGAATTTTGCATTTTCCCATTCAAATGCTCAGCAGGTGAGGCAGGCAGTTCTCTGGCCTCATGGCAGGGGGCGCTCATGATCCCAGACACTGAGACTCCACACTGCAGAGGAAGAGACAGTAACAGGAGCTAGCCTTGGAGCTAACCATGGAGTTAGCCTTGGAAGTAGCCGGGGAGCTAGCCAGGGAGATAGGCAGGGAACTAGCCAGGGAGCTAACCATGGAGTTAGCCTTGGAACTAGCCAGGGAGCTAGCGAGGGAGCTAGCCTTGGAGCTAGGCAGGGAGCTAGCCAGGGAGCTAGCGAGGGAGCTAGCCTTGGAGCTAGGCAGGGAGCTAGCCAGGGAGCTAGCGAGGGAGCTAGCCTTGGAACTAGGCAGGGAGCTAGCCAGGGAGCTAGCGAGGGAGCTAGCCTTGGAGCTAGACTTGGAACTAGCCTTGGAGCTAGCCAGGGAGATAGCCAGGGAGCTAGCATTGGAGCTAGGCAGGGAGCTAGCCAGGGAGATAGCCAGGGAGCTAGACTTGGAACTAGCCTTGGAGCTAGCCAGGGAGATAGCCAGGGAGCTAGCCAGGGAGCTAGCCTTGGAGCTAGGCAGGGAGCTAGCCAGGGAGCTAGCCTTGGAACTAGCTTTGGAGCTAGGCAGGGAGCTAGCCTTGGAGCTAGCCTTGGAGCTAGGCAGGGAGCTAGCCAGGGAGATAGCCTTGGAACTAGCTTTGGAGCTAGGCAGGGAACTAGCCTTGGAGCTAGCCAGGGAGATAGCCAGGTAGCTAGCCTTGGAACTAGCTTTGGAGCTAGGCAGGGAGCTAGCCTTGGAGCTAGCCTTGGAGCTAGGCAGGGAGCTAGCCAGGGAGATAGCCTTGGAACTAGCTTTGGAGCTAGGCAGGGAACTAGCCTTGGAGCTAGCCAGGGAGATAGCCAGGGAGCTAGCCTTGGAGCTAGGCAGGGAGCTAGCCAGGGAGTTACCCTTGGAACTAGCTTTGGAGCTAGGCAGGGAGCTAGCCAGGGAGCTAGCCTTGGAGCTAGCCTTGGAGCTAGGCAGGGAGCTAGCCAGGGAGATAGCCAGGGAGCTAGACTTGGAACTAGCCAGGGAGATAGCCAGGGAGCTAGCCAGGGAGCTAGCCTTGGAGCTAGGCAGGGAGCTAGCCAGGGAGCTAGCCTTGGAACTAGCTTTGGAGCTAGGCAGGGAGCTAGCCTTGGAGCTAGCCTTGGAGCTAGGCAGGGAGCTAGCCAGGGAGATAGCCTTGGAACTAGCTTTGGAGCTAGGCAGGGAACTAGCCTTGGAGCTAGCCAGGGAGATAGCCAGGGAGCTAGCCTTGGAACTAGCTTTGGAGCTAGGCAGGGAGCTAGCCTTGGAGCTAGCCTTGGAGCTAGGCAGGGAGCTAGCCAGGGAGATAGCCAGGGAGATAGCCTTGGAACTAGCTTTGGAGCTAGGCAGGGAACTAGCCTTGGAGCTAGCCAGGGAGATAGCCAGGGAGCTAGCCTTGGAGCTAGGCAGGGAGCTAGCCAGGGAGTTACCCTTGGAACTAGCTTTGGAGCTAGGCAGGGAGCTAGCCAGGGAGCTAGCCTTGGAGCTAGCCTTGGAGCTAGGCAGGGAGCTAGCCAGGGAGATAGCCAGGGAGCTAGCCTTGGAACTAGCTTTGGAGCTAGGCAGGGAACTAGCCTTGGAGCTAGCCAGGGAGCTAGCCTTGGAGCTAGGCAGGGAGCTAGCCAGGGAGCTAGCCTTGGAACTAGCTTTGGAGCTAGGCAGGGAGCTAGCCAGGGAGCTAGCCTTGGAGCTAGGCAGGGAGCTAGCCAGGGAGCTAGCCTTGGAGCTAGCCTTGGAGCTAGGCAGGGAGCTAGCCAGGGAGATAGCCAGGGAGCTAGCCTTGGAACTAGCTTTGGAGCTAGGCAGGGAGCTAGCCTTGGAGCTAGCCTTGGAGCTAGGCAGGGAGCTAGCCAGGGAGATAGCCTTGGAACTAGCTTTGGAGCTAGGCAGGGAACTGGCCTTGGAGCTAGCCAGGGAGCTAGCCAGGGAGCTAGGCAGGGAGCTAGCCAGGGAGCTAGCCTTGGAACTAGCTTTGGAGCTAGGCAGGGAGCTAGCCAGGGAGCTAGCCTTGGAGCTAGCCTTGGAGGTAGGCGAAAGCTAGGCAGGGAACTAGCCAGGGAGCTAGCCATACAGTAAATACGTCAAGTGTCGACATAAAGTGACGTTGTTGTCAGTTGCTATGGCAACGAGTCTGCGTGTAGCTTGGCAGAGAGAGAACAAAGCGGTTTGGAGTTGTTTTCCATTTCTGTGGAGCACAGCACTAAATTCATAATACCTACATTTCCAAGTTTTAATGAAGTAACAGAATCAACATGCACTGGTCTATATTTGTACATCTAAGTGTGATTAAGTCAGTGCCTCATCACGTCACTGAAACTCCTCCAGAAGTTCTTGATGCTCAGCTCCATCCCACGATTTCTGTCTGGTCGTTCCTGACCCCAAAGTGACCAAAGAGGAAGAACGTAGCCGTCCCCCAGTAAAGATCTGGGGTCTCTGGATGGACCGACAGTCCGGTCTGCAGACCAAGGAAACTGATAAGACGCTAACAGCAACGGCCTCTAATGCAGCACTGACTGCAGCTTCTGACCCGGTTCTGTAGGGATGTTGGACCAGGGCTGGTGTTGTGATGTGATGTGTTCACTGACTGCTGTGATCACTTCATTATCATCATTTTCTAGATATTGTTTAGATATACTGTCTTCTTCTGCTGCTAAATTCTGAAACGTCTGATAAAATGCGACGCTTTGGAAACGATCAGTTGACATTTAGCTCCACATCTGGAAGAAGAACAGATAAAATCAGCTCGTTGTTTTTCTGTGAAAAGGTTGGATTTGAACATGTTCTGCCTTCTGGTCGTTTCAGATGAGGTCTAACAAATTCCTGGAGAACAAATCCAGGAAAAACATCTAAATACAACCACAGCAGTCAGTAGGAGTTGAACTCTGACTTCTAAACTACGAGGCAAACCTTCATCCAGTCAGACAGCCACAGGTCAGGACAGAAACCGAATCCCATGTTTGACTAAGATAAAGAAAGTGTCCAGAAGAGACGGACAGACGGAGGCCTTGTCATGTTCTGCTCTGCAGTGGAGAGAAAGAGTTGAGTAAATCTGGTTTACTCAGCCTTCACTTGCAGTCCTAAGATCCAGATCAGGATCGAGGTCCAGACGGAACGACCCGGTTCCAGCTTTAAATCGGGGTCCAACTGAAGCGACGTGTCTGGTTCAGACTAAACTCCCAAACCGGGAGAAAACGCTTCAGACGTTCCGGTCCAAAATCTCAGCCTCCTAAAATCAGGACTGCAGGTCATCTCGTCAACATCAAGATGTCTGTCCCGACCCAAACTAACAGAACTCTGCCTAGGTAAGGCGGGTCGACACCGGAACCAGTTCTGATCATTTCTTGGAGCTCTGGGAATTTCCAGCAGCTTCGCCTCTGGAACCAGAACAGAACCAGAGACAGAAAGTCTGAATCTGAGGAACCAGAACCGGATCTAGACTCCTGGTTCTGATCTTCAGAACCCAAAGAGCCCAGTCCAAACCCAGACTGTGGACAGTGAGGTAATGGTTAGGAAAGGATGAACCAGGTGTAAACATGAATGTTTGTGAAGTGGGGAATGTGGAACAAACCTTCAGAGATGCTGACAGTGAAAGGACTTCTGGGAATCTGCTGCCCAGCAAAGGTCACGCAGACGGTGTGAGGGCCCTCCAGGACGGGGACGTAAGTGCAGCGGAAAACACTGTCACCTCTGTTCTCCAGCACAATCTCCACTGTGTCCCTCCGGCTGTTGGAGTCCACGATGATGACGCCTACGTCCCCGGCTCCCGCCCCTGGGGGACGGACACAACAAGAGGACAAAGGATGTGGTTGTTCCAATAGACGATCCTCTCACGTTCACATCGGGACGTCCGCTTGGGAAGCTACCTGCGGTGTAAATGTCGAAGTACGTGGGTTTGTTGGCCACGTTCCCCATCGGCTGCAGTCCGGGCCCGCGAGCCTGGACCCTGGTGGCGTCGCCCATGGCCCTGGAGACATTCACCAGGAAGGGGCTTCTGTCGATGTCCTGGCCGGCGAACAGCACCTTAACCTGGGAGGAGGAAACGTTTGGGCCGGTAATCTGCAGCAGCAGCAAAGTTATAGAAACATCTGTAGGGAACCTGAAGACACCAGGATAACTCAGTGGACGCGAAGTCCAGTTTGGTCAGAGTTGCTCTGTGAATCTGAGTGCAGTGGAGCGCACCGCTAACTAAATGCTAGCTATGCTAACCCTAATGAGCTTATCACAAATAGCTCTGCTAATGCTAAAGTGCTACACCAATATGGTACATATTATAAGCCATAACTTCAACTATATTGATACCTGTCATGTGTTCATGACAGAACATGTTACAACCTGCATAGCGCCCTCTACAGGGTCAGACATGTCATTAACAGCTGCCTGCCTGGTTTGCATGTCAGGAAGTGACTCTCTGCTCAACCCGGACTAAAGGCCTCTGCTCAACTACTTAATGGATTCTTAAAATGTGTCTGTAATTTGAAATGTAATTTAGGACAAGTCAAGCTTGCTAAAAGTTTTCAAAGTTGGCAAAAGCGCTAAGCTAAAAATTTGCTCTGCTATTAGCGGACTAGCTGCTGCGTTCCCACTACTGCCAGATCGTTCACAGTGTGGCTGGCTGAATTTACAGTTTATCATTTATGAAGTTTTAAAATATTAACTTTCTTTGGCCCAAACTTCTAACCCTAAAGTAATTCTGGAGTCTGAAGCAGCCGAAGAGCCGCTGCTGCCATAAATGAAGCGTTTCATTATCAAAGTAGTGTGCGCTCTCTTCACCTTATGAAGACCCTCCACCTTGGGCAGGTACACCACAGAGTAGGTCCGGTTCTTGTCGTTGTTGGGAATCACTCGGGCCTGATGGAACCAGATACAGAATGAATCTCGGCTCCTTGGCCGGACAGTGGCCGTGTGGCGCTCCAGACCTCCTCGGTGTGTCCCTCCGGATCCTCCACGTACACCAGGACTTCCCCCATGCCGGCCTCCACCGTCTCCACCAGGAACTCTGCTGGCTTCAGGACCGTGTTTCCTCGAGCCTCGATACCTGAAGCAAAAGAACCATTTGAGGCCGGAGCAGCGGCATGTTGCACCAATCTGTAGCAATCCATCAGGTTTATAGTCCAAACTCTGGACACAGCAGGACTTTTCATTACAGTCTTAGAATTATGAGATTCAGTTCATTTATACAGGAATATTCAGGTTTAATGGCTGCTGAAAGAACCACATACTCCTATTGATTATTCAAAGAGGACTGTATGTAAATATAAGAGCTCAGGTGAGCTGATTCACCTGATGAGAGAAGAAAGATTACATTTTCATTCATTTCAGTTTCTTCATATAAAAAGTTTCCTTTCGCTCAACGAGTCTCTGCTTCCTCCAGACTAACATCCTCCGCCACGACCTCAAACCGTTCGCCTTGGTTCTGCTCGCCGCTGCCTACCTGGACCGTAAGCTTTGGCCCTCTTGGGGTGCAGCGTCTTGGCCCTGAGCGGCGCGCCGGGCTTCAGCTTGGCCTTGGGGAACTGGGACAGGTAGGTCATGACGGAGTGCTCGTCCACGTTGGGGTCAACGATCTCCTCTGGAGCGATCACCTGGACGGGCAGAACCACGAGAACACCTGAGGGTCTGACTGGAGGGCCAGAGGAGGACCAGTCTGACCAGTACAGCCAGGGACTCCAGCAGCTCCAGGAACTACAGGCGGTTTTGGCTTCAATCTGGGATTTAAACTGGATCACTGGAGGACAGACTGGATCTCATGATGGGACATTTATCTGGACCGGTCTGGAACACCTGCAGAACTTCCTGCTTTCCAGCCAATCAGAAGGCGGCTTAACATTACCTGTGGAACTCCCAACCAATCGTCGGCCTGCTGCATGGCCTCCCTAGCGTTTTCCACCGGCTGACTGGGATCCCAGCTCTCCCAGTCTGGACACAGACCTGGAAGCGGCAGAGGAAACATTTCAGATGAATCCGCTCAGTCCTAACCGGTCCCAACTGGTCCCAGTCGCGTTTGAACTAGTCCCAGTCCCTACCAGGAGCACAGTTGTCCACCAGCGCTCCCAGTGCCTTGCCGTCCCTCCAGTCCCGGTGGAAGTTGGTGATGGGCAGCTGGGGCACCTTGTTCTGGATCCAGCCCAGCAGCCGCTGCTTGGGCGTCAGCTTCCTGGCGTCTTCATCGTCCTCGTCCTCCCAGGTCGGCATGGAGATGGAGTAGTGCAGGATGAGCGTCCAGATCAGACCCAGGATCAGCTTCAGGTTCCCGTCCACGATGGCTTTGGAGTCTGGGGGACAGGAAGAGAGTCAGTCAGCAGGAACGTCCAGTTTCCAAACCTTTCATCCCTTTTCTGTTATTTTTCCGTCTATTTTTATTGAACGTCACAATAGCAACAAAAATCAAAGGCACCGAGGAAACTAAAGCAGTTGATCATGAAGATCCTGAGTTTTTATGAAGTGGATGTTGGAGAATCGTTCTGAACTTTCCAGGAACATGTGAGACGAGTTAACGAGCTGCTGGAACGATTCTGATGTCAGGAAACCGTCTGGGATGAGATCGCTCCTCTGACATCACTTCCTGCTGCACATCAACCCGACTTTCAGTTTTCTGTCACTGAGCGGAAAAGTTTGATCCAACAGCAGCAGTGAGATCATGGTTGGACAGGAACGAGTCACCATGATAGGAAACACACACAGTGTGTGTGGGGGGGCTGCAGAGGGCACAGTGAGGTCATGATGAGGTCACCATGAGGTCACATTGTTAGACTCAGCGGGTTCTGCTGAGAACTGACAGCAGTTGTTTCCCAGTGGCTCCAGTACAGAACACCAGTCTGGTCTCTGGAAACCTGCAGTGACTTAAATGATCTGATGCCTGTGACTGCAGTAGAACCAGCGGAACCAGTAGAACCAGTGGAACCAGCAGAACCTGTGGAACCAGTGGAGACCAGTAGAACCAGCGGAACCAGTAGAACCAGTGGAACCTGCGGAACCAGCAGAACCAGCGGAGACCAGTAGAACCAGTAGAACTGGTGGAGACCAGTGAAACCAGCGGAACCAGCGGAGACCAGTAGAACCAGTGGAGACCAGTGGAACCAGCGGAACCTGCAGAACCAGCGGAACCAGTAGAACCAGTGGAACCAGCAGAACCTGTGGAACCAGTGGAGACCAGTAGAACCAGTGGAACCTGCGGAACCAGCAGAACCAGCGGAGACCAGTAGAACCAGTGGAACCGGCAGAACCTGTGGAACCAGTGGAGACCAGTAGAACCAGTGGAGACCAGTGGAGACCAGCGGAACCAGCGGAGACCAGTGGAACCAGCGAAGACCAGTGGAACCAGCGAAACCAGCGGAACTAGTAGAACCAGTGGAACCAGCGGAACCTGCAGAACCAGCGGAACCAGTAGAACCAGTGGAACCAGTAGAACCAGTGGAGACCAGTAGAACCTGTGGAACCAGTGGAACCTGCAGAACCAGCGGAGACCAGTAGAACCAGTGGAAACCAGTAGAACCAGAGGAGACCAGTAAAACCAGTGGAGCTTGCGGAACCAGTGGAACCTATGGAACCAGCAGAACCAGTGGAGACCAGTTGAACCAGTAGAGCCAGTAGAACCAGTGGAACCTGCGGAATCAGTGGAGACCAGTGGAACCAGTGGAGACCAGTAGAACCAGTGGAGACCAGTAGGACAAGTGGAGACCTGTGGAACCAGTGGAACCTGCGGAACCAGCAGAACCAGTGGAACCAGTAGAACCAGTGGAACCAGCAGAACCTGTGGAACCTGCGGAACCAGCGGAGACCAGTAGAACCAGTAGAACTGGTGGAGACCAGTAGAACCAGCGGAACCAGTGGAACCAGTAGAACCAGTGGAACCAGCAGAACCTGTGGAACCAGTAGAACCAGTGGAGACCAGTAGAACCAGTGGAACCAGCGGAACCAGTAGAACCAGTAGAACCAGTGGAGACCAGTAGAACCAGTGGAACCAGTAGAACCAGTGGAACCAGCAGAACCTGTGGAACCAGTTGAACCAACGGAACTAGTAGAACCAGTGGAACCAACGGAACCAGCGGAACCAGTGGAACCAGTAGAACCAGTGGCTCAGGATTCTCCGTGTCCATCCGCCATGTTTCCATCAGAGGCTCCAGCTCTGCTGTCAGCAGGAAGCAGGCGTATCCTGCTGCTGCTGCCACACGGTTTCTGGGTCAGAACCGCTCCAACTGGGCTTTCCTGTCAGCAGGAAGTAGGAAAACCCGGAGCGGACTGAGCTCTTCCTGAGCTGAACAACGAGCTTTTTGAGCCGTTATGTCACTGGCCGCTGGTCGCCAACGGTTACCAAACAAACACACCGCAAAGGAACGGGGGCCCGACCTCACCGTGACCTCCATGGCCCAATGACCCCCAACAGGCCTAGGGAGGAGCGGCGTTCAGGCTTCAGGTTCCAGCTGGAACCGGACAGGACAGAACCGGACCTCGAAGTCTGACCCGGTTCCAGACCGGGTTCTTTCGCCAGCATTCCTCAGAACCAAAGCGGCCAATCAGAGCAGAGCTGAGCAGCAGAATGAATCGGCGCTCTGTCTGCTGGCGTGACAGTCAGCAGATCTTCATCATGAGGAAGACCAGCTGCTGCTGCTGCTGGCAGAACCGGTCCGGACCAGAACCCGACCAGGACCAAGCAGAACCGAACCCCAGCCAGGAACCGGTTCAAAGTGCTCTGAATGAACAGTTCTCGGTTCTGAACCATCGGGTTCTTCGCCCCTACATGGTTACCATGGAGACGACCTTGGGAACAACACCAAAGCTACATGGGGACATGTGATCTCTAGTTGCCATGGTTACGGTCACCTGTCTGACACCTCTCCACCTCCTGCAGTCCCCGGTCCAGATTCTGGTTCTGTCCCGCATGTGTTCAGCAGCTGCCGGGTCCAACAGAACCAGTGAGCCAACAGGAAGTGCAACAGCTACGGCAGATCAGAAGAACCGGAACCGGGTCCAGGACCCGGTACCGGGTCCCTCTGATGGAAATGTGATTTAAATCGACTCAAACATTAATTGCCCATTTGGGATACAAATAAATAAATCTGAAATGAAAAATTAAAAAACAAAATTAAGAGGAAAACTGAGACAGAAATTATTCTGCAGTTTAAAACAAATCAGAAAAATAAAATGAATAAAATGTGAAATTCAAACAGAATTTTGACTAAAATAAAGAAAATAAAATGTGAAATTTAATGAAATGATTCACAATGATAAAAATGTTTTTAAATTTAGATACCCACAATGCAACAGGACCTTAACTGCAGCTGCAGCTGATTGGCTGGACTCAGGAAGGGGAATTGGCCGGAGTGGTCCGTCCGGACCAGAACCCGTCCTGCCTGCAGTCTCCGTGTTCAACCTGAGCTTCTCTACAGGAACTCCTGCTTCCTGCCAGAGTCTCACACACGGCTGCTAAGCTAACAGAGCGTTAGCTTCTCTGTGGACCAGAGTCCGTGTGGACCCGCCTCTCAGGTCCAACAGAACCAGCAGAACTCTCTGATCAGTTCTCAGTTCTTGGTCAGCTTCACAGGAAGTCCCAGTGAGTCACAGATCCAAAATAAGCAGCGAGCAGGACCGAAGCCTGGTCCCCACAAGGGGAAACGTTGTTTTTGGGTCAGGGGTCAGATTTAGGACTAAGGCATGAATTGAGTTTTGGTTGGGGTTAGGTATGTAGGGGTTAGGGTGAGGATAAGGGTAAGGGTCAGGCTGTAGAAATCAATGGAAGTCAATGGAAAGTCCCCACAAAGATAGCTGCGCAAACATGTGTGTGTGTGTGTGTGTGTGTGTGTGTGTGTGTGTGTGTGTGTGTGTGTGTAGGGGGTCCTGGCTTCAGATGGACATTCCTGAGCGTTGACTGCTGCAACACATGGCAGCCATTACTCTGACAGACAAACACGAACCGACAGAATTAGAAAATACAAGAATGGCTCTAAAGGCAGGGAACCCTGATCGGGTTCTGGAGAACTGAGCAGATCCAGAACCCGGCAGGATCCGGGGAGCCGGATCGGAACCAAACGGAAGCCGCCAAACCAGCAGAACACAGAGGAGTAAGTAAAGTCCAGAAAAATGAAACCCAGATAGGAATCAGAACATCCTGAAGCAGAAAGGCGAAAAGTCCTGAAGGGAACCTGAAGAACCGCGAGACATTCTGAAACAAACCCATCCAGAGGTGATCCAGATGATGGATTAAAGAGACAAACATGAAGTTTACTGAAACAAAAGAAAGACAGAAAGAATGTAGAAGAAACAGAGCAGAGCAGCAAATGGACTGGACTCCATCAGCAGAACCAGAATCTGAAACTTTCCTTTATTTACACTGTAAAACACAAAACTACACTGGAAATAACAAAAACTCAACTTTTCAGCAGGAGGTTGTTGTAAGTCAATTTCTCTCTGGTTCCACTAGCAGATTAATCTGTTGGAATATTCATTTTTTAATATTTCAAGTGAAATACAATATTAACACGTTAGTGACTTGAAACCAGTCAGTTTCATCTTATTTTAACTGGACTGGGATATTTGCACGAGAAAATACTTGGTAGGATTTGGTGATTTAAAATAATCTGATGCCTGGAAAAAAAATCCAAAAATCAAAATATAGAAGCTTTTTGAAACCCAACAAGGCTAAAAATAACAAACTGAAGAAAAAGCATAAAGCAAGAAACTCCAGAAACCAACCTGGAGCAAAATGTGGAAACCAAAGCAGTCCAGATAAAGACATGATTTAACTAAACCAACAAATTTAGGAGCTAAATGAAAATAGATTTTTTATGTATGTTTAAAAGAAAATCCAGAAAAGATCCAGAAGCTGTGAAATGATGAAATATCTAAAGAAACATTCTACATTTTTAATCTCAGAGACACAAAACCTGTTTCTGATTCTGGCACTTTATCAAACTGACTCTGCTGCTAATCCCTGGGGGCCAGAGGGTGCATGGGGCCCCAGGCCCCCAGCAGCTGGGAGCGGCCCTGCTGATGCCTTCAGCTCTACGAGTCTATTTTCAGCAGCAGAGCTCAGCTGTCCTGCATCAATCAGCTCCAGGGCCCACCGGGGCCAAACTAGAGGCTCCCGGCCAGCTGCTGCCCCCTCCTTTGGTCAGCAGAACATCTGCAGTTTGACTTCCAGAAGAACGGAGAAGTTCTCCTCCCTCCAGGATCCAATCTGCTGATCTCCAGAACCAGAACTAGAACCTTTCCTAGAGTCTCCTGAAACACGTTGACTTCCTCAGAGACGACCCTGAGGAACCCCAAGCAGACCTACAACATCTAGAACATTTCAGCGAACCCTTCGTTTGCTTTGTTTCTGTGGCTGAAAGTTTCGGAGGTTTTAAATCAACTGGAACCTTCTGGAAGTTCTGTGAGGATCCAGAACCTCCCAGAACCTCCAAGAACCTGTAACCCATTCAGGTTCTTCCAGGTGATCCAAAAACCCAGATAACCAAGGAACCAGAGGAAGTGAGGAAGGTTCTGCTGACTTCTGGATGGATCCAGAACCTTCCGACACTCTCCCCCCAGCAGCCTTTGTCTGGACCTCCAGAACCGGGCCGTTGTCTCACCAATGGACACCAGTTTGATGTGCTCCCGCTCCAGGAACTCCAGCGCCACGGACACGTTCTCCAGCTTCATCTGCCGGAAGTTGGGCCGCAGGTGGTACTTCCGGTACATCTTCTTCTGGCTCAGCACCTCCAGCAGCCCGATGAGCTTCAGCCCGTCGCTCAGGTCCCTCTGCAGGTCCGCGATCCGCCGGTTGAGCCCCTTCAGGTGCTCGTTGCACCACCTGGTGAAGGTGTTCTGCTGGATCTTCTTCCACGGCGCGTCCTCCGCCAGGTCCTTCTCGGTGGCCGGCATCTCCTCCTCCTCCGCGGGATCTGCGGGGCTGAGGAAGAAGAGCTGCTGCGGCTCCAGCAAGCCGCTGTTCTTCATCATGCTGCGCGGGTGTCACACGGGCTCGGACCTGGTCGGAACCGGGTCGGAACCGAGGAGGAGGAGGAGAAGCTCGGCGGCGGGGACAGAGCCAGAATCAGAGTCCGACAGCTGGGTTCGGTCCGCGGGGAAGGTTCGGGAAAAGTTTGGCTCGCACCGGAGGAAGAAGCGCCGAGTGCGGGGCAGCGGTTCGGTTCGGACGGAATGGACTGGGTTCGGACTGACCCGCAGGGGTAGGGAGATCCGCGTCACTCCGCTGGACCCCCAGGAATGACCCCTCCACACCCCCCACCGTGACCTCACCAGCAGCTGATTGGGCCGCGGCAGCCCGGGGGGCGGGGCCTGCCCCCCCCAACACGATCCGAACCCGGGACTCCCGACCCGCTGACGCCCCGAGTATTTTTAGAGTCTGCAGCTGGTAAAGAGGAGAGAGGGACCAATCAGAGGACAGAGACACCGAGGGACCAATCAGAGGACAGAGACACCGAGGGACCAATCAGAGGACAGAGACATGTCCACAGGGTGTCTTCAGAAACAGGAAATTAATTTATAAATTAAGTTGATTAATTTAAACTTGTTGAGCCTCTAGAACCAGTAGAACCAGTAGAACCAGTGGGTGCAGCAGTGGCGCCTCCTGCTGGACCACCTGGAGAACTACAACCTGGATCAGGACAGGCGTGGACACACCCAGATCTGGACGGGTCGGATGAGAACCTTCCTGGGTCAGAACCAGTCCGGACCCTCAGTGAGCAGCTGTTGTTAAAAATGACTTCCTGCCTGCAGGGGGCGCAGGGGAGCTTCTGAACCGGACCTTCCTCACTCAGAACCACATAACCGGGTCGAACTGGGTCCAACCACCAGAACACAACATAAAACTCTGAAGTTTCGTTTAATTTATTACAATTGATCTGAAATCACAGGAAGTCACAGGAAACAACAGGAAGTACAAAGAGCAAGAACATACACTATCAAAATAAAATACAGTAAAAAAACGAATAAAAATCAAAAACAAGGAAAATAACAGGAAGTCTGAGCAGCGCAGATTGATTTACAGCATGCTTCAATTAACGCAACATGAGGCAACCCAACATGCAACAGCAGATTTGCTCTTGTCAACCTGTTCGGTTCTGGTTAAATAAAACATAAAAAGGTTCTGGTCCGATTCTTCTGGACGGGGAAAATCCAGATTTGCAGGAAAGTTCTGATGCTGGAAACCAGAAACTGAAAGTCAGGTTCCTTTTTGCTGGTCTTCTGACGGAACTCATCCAGAACATTTCCTCAGATCCGCCGCCAGCTTGTCCACCTCGGCCTTGGAGACGAAGCGAGGACGGCGGCGCACTCTCCGCTTGGTGTGGTGCCTGGGGTTCCTCTGGTACATGTCTGTGGGACAGAGGGACAGGAACCATCAGAACTTCTCCGGATCGCGGTACGGCCATATGCTGACGACACTCTCCCTGTCTGAACGTCTGAGCAACGATCGGGTCAACCCGCTGAAGACCCGGTCAGAGCAGAATCGGCCCCAAAACCCACCGTGGCTTTAAGGTTCCCTTCATATCTCTCATATCTCTGATGTGTTTATCAGAACCTCTACAGGTCTGACAGAACCCAGATTTCCTCTGGTTTCACACAAACTCCTGTGTATCAAGACAAGTCAATAATAAAACACCTGATTGTGTTGAAGCTCTTCTGGACTTTGGGTCGGGCCTTAGAGCCACCAACCTGTGAACACGTCCCTTCATTAACCGGGACGAGAGTCCGGACCACAGCCTCACTGTCCAGGCTGTGGTCTGGACTCGACGAAGAGTCCGGACCAGGTGATGCGGGTGTGGTCAGCCGGCGGTACCTCTGAATGAGACGACGTAGACCCTCTGGCCTTTCTCCACCTGGACTTCGGTTTGTCCAGAGAC
The DNA here is from genome assembly GCA_010277075.1 of Poeciliopsis retropinna. NCBI lineage: Eukaryota > Metazoa > Chordata > Actinopteri > Cyprinodontiformes > Poeciliidae > Poeciliopsis > Poeciliopsis retropinna. The sequence continues at coordinate 256,438 of VMRM01000025.1, read as the reverse complement.
GAAGGCCTCCTCCAGGGTTCTAGACACTACTGAAGTGGACCGCTGCTTCTCATCCTGTACGGAACCAGGATATGTGGTTATAACCCGAAGACCGGCCGAGACGGTCCAGAACGCCGGGCCGACTCACCGGCTGCCCGTACTCCAGCCAGCTGCCCCGCTCCGCCCGGCAGTACCACAACCACTGGGTGGTCAGGCTGTAGTGCGGCGGCCTCCTCACCCAGGAGACGGTGGACAGACGGCGGACGGGCATGGACTCCATCGTCATGGTGACAAAATCCACCCGCTGATAGTCTGAGCTGCAGAACAAGAGGCGTTGAGAGGCGACTCTTGACCCCAGAGCGGAGCTCAGGTGAGCCTCACCTGTGAGTCTTAGCCGCGTCGCAGTAATCCCGTTCAATGTCCTCCATGTTCTCCAGGTCCGACCAGCACCGGCCATCATAGACCTCCCACTTATAGGGCAGGTGGAAGTGGACCTGGCGGCAGCTGTCTGCACAGAAACATGGACCCTGAGACCGGCGCTCTGCTGCCACCTGCAGGTCACCACAGGTGGAGGAACTCACCCCGGAACCTGCAGCTGCTCCTGATGAAATGCAGACAGATTTCCTCCGTCTCCTCTGTCTGGGCCGCTTTACAGAACCGACCAGAATCTGGGTCTGACGCACAAACAGAACATTTCATCACCTGAACAGCAGGAGGCGCTAAAATCCCCTTTACACACCTTATAATAGATTTGGACCATTTTAGTTTGTGTTGATTTCTAAGCAATTTTCTCTCACATTTTATGGAACTAATTTAGTGTTTGTTGTATATTGATGAACTTTTCTAAGTTAAAGTTACATTTAAAAAATAACTTTTTAATTATTTTCCATGCAGAACAAAAAGCCTGTTAATGTTCTGGGCTTTGGTGAAACTAGACTTTGAGCTCTGATGAACATCTGATGTTCAATCAGGCTGCGTTTGGTTCACTAGGGGGCGCCGTTTGGAAAACATTAATAGCAATAATCTGGGTTATTTAACCATTCAGAGAAAAAAGTCCATTCATTTTTTTTCCAGTAATATTTTCATCATGTGATTCATTCATCTATAAATGTTTCAAACTGAATATTTAATTAGCAAGCTAATCATTTTAGGGCTGAAACAAATTCCTCCAATGATTGGACTACCTCGACTATTAAAACGTCTCCAGGAAAATTTATCAGACTTGAAGCTTCGTTAAATTGTGTTTTATTATGTTCCGCTCTCAGTTCCACCTATGAGTTGTTGTGAATGGTTGGACTAGGACAGCTTGTGTGGCGTCAGAATCAGGTCTTCATGGTTTTGGAGTGAACGGAAAGAAGGAAGGAAGGAAAGAAAGAAAGAAAGAAAGAAAAGAAGAAACCTCCGGTTAAAAATTCTTTTACAAAAGGCAGTAAAGTATTGTGTTTGAAACTAAATGTTTAGCATGCTAACTAAATACAACTAATTACATATTTAAATTAGGGCTGCATAGTGGTGCAGTGGTAGCACTGTTGCCTTATGACAAGAAGGTCCTGAGTTCGATTTTTCTTTCTGCACAGAGTCTGCATGTTCTCCCTGTGCATGGTGGGTTCTCTCCGGGTTCTCTTCGGTTCTCCAGCTTCCTCCCACAGTCCAAAAACATGACTGTCAGGTTAGTTGGTCTCTCTAAATTCTCCCTAGGTGTGTGTGTGTGTGTGTTGCCCTGCGACAGACTGGCCACCTGCCCAGGTGACCCCGCCTCTTGCCTCTACAGGGTCACCTGGGGACAAGGTGTTAGAAAATGGATGGATATATTTAAATTATCAAACAAATTTTTAGTTTGAAACACGACATGAATGAACACTGATTTTTCTTTAATGACAAATTACCGACTGTGTAACGTTACAAACGACCGTAGGTCACCGAGGAACTGGATGTTTCAGCTCACCATCTGCAGCAGGTGATGCAGCAGCAGCTGATGCAGCAGCAGCTGATGCGGCGGCGTTCAGGTGCTGGGCGTTCCTGTAGATGGCGGGCAGATCTCTGATGAGCTGGCGGTTCAGCCCCCTCTGCTCCAGGACGCTCTGGCTGCGCTGGTCCACGGCGTGCTGCCGCCTGCACCGCGACCCGAACCGGCACTCGCCCTGCAGGAAGTGCTGGCACAGGTGTAGCTTGGAGCAGGAGTCCTGGAACCTGCAGCCGCCGTGGGGAGCCGAGCCTTTGTTGTAGTGAACACACACCTGAGGAGGAGCAACAGGTACGGGTCAAGCCTTCATCAGAGGAAACTCTGCTGCACATCATCCTCAGCTGGGAGCATAACTGGGCCTGGGAACGTCCAGCTTCCTGTGACGCAGTTAGACTCTGGATGATGGTTCTGGTGGTTCTGATGGAGGAGACATGGAGTCCAAACAGGACCAGGTTATTACACACAACATAAAAGCTCCACACCAACCTGTTCCTGATCCAAACCACCTTCAGTTCAGTTCAGTTCAGATGAACTGTTTCATTTACACACAAGTGATTTTACTTTACCTGCTGTGGATTCCTCAGGTGAAACATTCTGACTTTATTTATTTAGTTCATTTTTTTTCTTTTTCTTCTCATCTTGCATTCTCGCCATTTTGCTTTCAGATTAAACATTAAGCCTCCAGCTTCCTCTTCCTCAGATCTTCATCCTGTGCTCCTCCCTTCCATCCAGACTGGGCAGAGCAGAAGCTCAACTGGTCCAACTGGTTCCAGTAAGCCAAACCACAGACATGAACACTCTGAATCATCGGCGGAACGAAAACACGCCAAACCCCGAGAGTCGGATCCGGAGTCTGTCCAGCATCTCCAACCCGGTTGGATTTTATCGGGTTTTATTCAGAGGAATCTGCATTTTGCTCCCGTTAATCTGAACGCTCTCTGGGACGTCCTGAGACGTCCTAACCCTAACCCTAACCCTAACCCTAACGACGATGGAAACAGGACAGACAACACAAGTCAGAACTTTTCAAAATAAGACAGGAAATTAGTGACCTTAACGGCCCTTTTATTATGTTTTGTGACTATAATTTATAACCTTGTTCCTTATAATTATGTTTTGAATTGAAGGAACCTTTTGGATGGAAAATGACATTTCTTCAGAAACCATTAAGAGTTTCTACTGAAGTACAAGAGAACAATCACCACCAGATGGCGCTCATAACCCAGAGGTCAAAGTCTGAAGCCTGTAGAGTTCCTAATCCTCTCAATCCACCAGATTAAAATAATCCCAGACAGATCTAAATGTCCAGAGGAGTTCCTCTGCTGACGACGTCTGCAGCCTGGTGTTGTTGAAAAGTTCAGCCATGTTTAAAGTTGTGTGAAAAAGTTACTGCCATCTAGTGGTCATGTAACGCTAACTGACGCTGGGCGCCAGACTACGGCCAACTGTAACAATAGGCAATCAGAAAGGTTCAGTGCGTGTGAATAAAACACCAACAGACAGGTTATAAGTTTAAGTTATTGTATTCAAAAGCATATTTTTGCATATATTTAGGGAGGTATTCAATAATAGTAATATGTATTTGTATTTTCCTATAAGTATAAACAATAATCACAACAAGAAGACAACAACAACAACAAAAATAAATAAATAAATAACCCCTGATAACACCCAAGAGTGTCATTCAAGTCCAATCTTTTGTATGCAGAGTGATTAATGATCCACCAATCACAGTCCGACTAGGTTCTTTTGTTTTCCCCAGTCCATGATCCAGGGCAATAGGTCCGGAGAAATAAAGCAATTTGGTTCAAGTTAGTCCTACCGCAAAGCTGCGGTGATCTGGTAGCTCGCCATCCTGGGTTGAAACTGGGGGTGGAAAAAAAACCTGACCTAAACAAGGTCATAAATAAAACAAATTAGCATTTAACAGGATTAATCTGTTATCTGAAACACATAAACGTTCATTACAAAAACAAAGCTATATTCCATAAAGTATTTATCAGGAATGATTCAAATGAGTTTCAAGTTAATCACATTAATGTTACAGATTGAAATCAAGTTACAGATCAAGTAGTCAGAGATCTAGTAAAATCACTGATCTAATAAAGTCACTTTCAAGTTGTATCCAAGTTTAATTGACATTAAAGTCAATTAAACTTAATTGACTTAATTACTACTTCAATAAATAATTGTTTGTATTTTATGTTGTTTGGTTGCGCAACCCCAAAGAAATTAACCAGTTCCAAAGTTCCATTGGCCGTTAACAAAATCAATAAAAAGTAACTAAAAGTATTCTTAAAGGACAAATTTACAAAAATCAAAAGGCTTGCTTACTTCTTTGAGAATATATCTTCTATTCGGCCACAAAATTAACAAAAAAAGAATGATCTTTTAGTCTACAAGACCATTTTAAAACGCCAATACATCAATTTTAAGCGGGCGTGTCGCCAACGCATTTCTACTATAGAAAAAACAAAAGACGTAAAATGAACAACTCACCGTCGAGTGGCTGTCAGTCTATAGCCAATGTAACCCTTCGGCTAGTGATGTCACGTGATGTGCCGAGGTTTCAGGCGTGTGTCGAGTAATGGAGGGGCGTTTCCGTAAAGCGCGTATCGAGGCTTGCTTCATTTAGGGGAGGAGCCAAAAACGATGACGTCCGAAGCCTCGCTGCCGGGCTGTACCACGTGACTGCTTCGGGAAGTGGCTCAGATTTTGGGGTTTGACAGCTTTATAAACCCCACAGGCTCCATTCAAAATGTGGGTTGTTGTAGGCGAGTTGCGGTCAGATGAGAGAGTGGATAGAGTTTTGATAGTTTGGATAGTGGTTATTTAGTTTGAGACAGTTAGTTTGGTGTTTGGAGAGTTTAGGAGAGAGAGAGATAGGAGATTTAGGAGCGTGAGGACAGGATAGGAGTAGGATGGAGCCGGCGAGAAAGAGGAGGATTTCCTCTATGTGGGAACATTTCGATTTGATAAGCCCTAACAAGGTAAGGTGAAGTGAACATTTGCAGATGCATTAGGTTTGCTTATGAGGAACTGTATTTTTCACTGTTTCTTATTTTCTTTAAAGGTGAGCTGTTCATTGTGCCTGTTCACTACCCTCTTCCTAGTTCCACAAGCACTTTCACTGTCTGCCTGATTAAGCCCATGCCATTTTTCTAGAGTCACAGAAAAACATTATTACAACATGCCATATCACATGACACTACTATTTTGGGAAAAATTACACACAGAGAATACATTCAAATATTTTATTATATACATATGTGTATACATAATTTATGTAGACAAATGATTTCGTCCTACACCTTTTGTGAAGTCATTCCCAAGAGCCATAATAGACAAAAATTCAATGCATCACACATGTTAAGATACAGCAGGCTGTGATTATACACCTGGCCAGTAGGTGGTTTCGTGTGCAGCTTCAAGAAATGAACCCTTTCTCGAACCAGTTGGTTCAAGTGGTTCAATGCCTCATGAGGCTTCATCTCACCATCACTACCTTCAGCTGTGTTAATTGGACTCGATTTTACAATATTCTTCAGCGATTTAGGAAAACGCCAACACCAGCAGCCAGCCACAGCGACAGCAGCAAAAGCAATTGAGCAGATCCGAGTGCATTTCTGACCCAGAATTTAAAACGTGCTGTGTATTTTGACCCGCCAAAATAAAATACGGGTTGATTATTTTGTGCAGGTTACAGTCAGGACTGGTGCTGCCAGCTGCAGAGCAGCATGAAAACCCAACAGCATCTTAAACGAAGCAGTTGATGAATGATGGGCATTTTACCAACCAGTCATAACGTCTTTAATATATTATTTAGAAAAATCAAAACCTATTTATATAAATATACAAACACAAAATGATACAATTATATAGAAATAAATACGATTAAATAATGATCAGTAACCAGTAATCTAACGCGTTGCTATTTCAAATCCAATAATCAGACTACAGTTACTTATCGAAATAACTTTGCGTTATTGTGCGCTACTATTTTCTTTTGTATTAAATTTACTATGTATCAGCAGAAACATAACAATGGAGGGAGATGCACATTTTCTTGCAGGAAAAACTATTTTGAGTTTCTGTCACCAAGTCCGATTATTATAAGAGCCTTTGGGCTTTTTTTTTAAAGTTGCTGCAGATTTAATGAGTCACGGGTTTCGCCTTTTTGGGCTCGTTTGGATTTGGAAATATTCAGAGACTCATAATAAACCCCAGAATTTGTTCATCATTAAGGTAGTTTTAGTCCGACTCTCCCTGTCCATCATTTCCTGGATGATTCGTCCGTCTGTGTCTTTATTAATGTCAATATCAATATTTTACCTGTGAATTACGTTGGACTATCCAGAAAACTGCAAACATGGAGACTAATCTGAACAGCAATAAACGTGAAAACAGCCACAAATGAACGAGTCTGTAAAGTTGTGCAACTAAACACCATTACAATTATTAATATTTCTATAAATGTCACTAATCTGTGCAGACATCTGAGTTGTGGAGCTGCAGTAGGAGATCTGCGCTCCTTAACACAGAACCTGGGGGCCGGGGGCAGGATGGGGGCTTTAAAAGTTTTCCAGGCAATAGAAACACAAAAACGCACAAATTACTGACGTTTTTATTTGTACTTTGTAACCATTAAAAATCTCCCCTTCAGTTCAACCTTATGAGTGGAAACACATTGTTGATGTTACCTTTATAAAATAACTTGTAATTATTATTGGCAAAGATCAATGTGATGTTCACAGGTGGTGGAGCGTTGTTGTTGTTAGCAGCTGCTGAAAGTAACTAGCTATCAGTTGTGTTACCACCCCTCGCCACTAGAGGCAGTATCAGGCCGAAAAGATGCGACTAAGGAGCAGATTTAGAAGAACACAGAAAGCTACAGAATTAGTTAAAAACTGTGAGTTGAGCTGAAGTAAATAAAAGAGAGAATTTAAATTCATGCTGAGCGTGAAAATCCTTCCTAAAGGTGAAAATATATCACAGATTTTAAAGGAAAATAAATACAGAGACCGCGGAAAATATAGGAAATAGCGCCCCCTTCACTTCCGGAGTGCAATGGTCCCATTTCCATCTAAGGTCTGAGCCTGACAGCGGTCCGTCCCCCTTCCTGTTAGCTGCAGCAGGAACAGCCAATAGGGTCCACTGTGTGTATGTGTATGATAAGCTGCTCGTTGTTGTTTCTCCCTACATCCAGTGGGTGGCGCAGATTGCTACAGTCGATAGTAACCACACAGGCACAAACAAACACACCCAGTACAGCACTTTCATTTTATTGGCTGAGAGGTTGCCAGGTGACTGCACCAAAAAGCGTTTTCAAAAGCAAGGAAAGAGTCCGAGCGCCAGGAGAAGTTTTGAGAACAAAAGACATGAAGTCCAGCTTTCAGACTGAAAATGTGTGCTCTTGGATTATGGCAGGTAAATTCCCCGACATCTGAGCCTGTGTGAGCTACCTGAGCAGGTGTGGCGGTTACCTCAGGCAGCAGCTGCGGGTCGTTCTGCAGCAGCAGCAGGAACAGCTGGTCCTCCTGCAGCTGGTGCAGGGTGCATTCTCTGAGCAGCCCGGCGTTGTGCTGGGAGGAAACGTCATGGGACAGATTACACAACTTCCTGTTGAGAAAAGACATGGATTAGACCTGCAAACACCTGGAGACTCAGAACAGAAAACTAAACTCTAGATTTGGCAGAAATATGCAATAAATATCTGAAAATAAATAATTTCTATACCTTGAATAAATGATTAAATTAAATGATAATAAAGCATTATTATGTACAACTTAAATAAAGCAAAGACAAAAAATCAGTAACAAATTCTGGTTTTGGTTTGAGAAAACAGAATAAAACCGGATCAGAACTGCAGAACCGCCACAAACAGAACCCAATCAATGGATGGAATAGACTTGATTCCATCAGTTCTGGTTCTGGTCCAGGTTCGGTTGGAACCATTGTCATCTCAGCACAGACCGGAAGTGAACCGGAAGGTTTCGTTTCTCTACAAACTAAAACTCACTTGAAGGCGCTGGGTTGGTGACGTCACTCTGTGACGTTGGGCAGAGTTGATTTTGTTTTATTTGGTTCTGTTTAATGTTCCGGGTCGGGTTCGACTCCTGCTGGGATCCCGGAATGACTTCCTGGTTCTTGACCCATAAACTGTGTGAAACATCGGAACCGGAACCAGGGAGGGAAACTTTCTCTCAGCTTTAATTCCTAAACTTTCCTTTCGCTTCATGACAGAGAACTGAGTGTATCAGTCCGCGGCGGAGGGAAATAGTCCCGCACCGGTTCGGGTTCTAGTTCTGTGTGTTCGGCTCACCTGCCCTTCCCGAACCTGCAGTTCCCGAACACGTAGAACCGGCAGAGATGCAGCTGCTGGCAGCTCCCCCCGCAGCTCTCCCCCCGGCTGTAGGGCCCGCAGAGCCGCAGGGAGGTGCGACCCACCACCGAGTAGGACTCCCCGTCCGGGACCAGCAGGAAGCGCTGCGGACAGTTCTGGATGATGTAGATGAAGTCTTCATTTGTCATCCTGCAACGCTGCTGCAGCTCGTGCTGCAGCTGTTGCAGCTGCATGCAGCCGCTGCGCTCACACAGGCAGCTGGTGGCCTGCAGGATCACCGAGCTGATGGAGGGCATCCTGCTGCTGCTGCCCGGACAGAGGCACTGACAGCCGGGAAGGCAGAGGACGGGCTGGGCGGAGGAGCCGGAGGTCCAGGGGGAGGAGCCGGATGTACAGGGGGAGGAGCCGGAGGTAACAATAAATAAATACATAAATATATCCTACCTCCATCCATCCATCCAACTATTCATCCATCCATCCATCCAACTATTCATCCATCGTCTTCCACTTATCCAAGTCGGGTCGCGGGGTCAGCAGCTTAAGAAGGGAGGCCCAGACCTCCTTCTCCCCAGCCACTTCTTCCAGCTCCTCTGGGGGAATCCCAAGGCGTTCGCAGGCCAACCATAGTCCCTCCAGCGTGTCCTGGGTCTTCCAGAGGGTCTCCTCCTGGTGGGATGTGCCCGAAACACCTCACCAGAGAGGCGTCCAGGAGGCATCCTGACCAGATGCCTGAGCCTCAACTGGCTCCTCTCGATGTGAAGGAGCAGCGGCTCTACTCTGAGTCTGAGTCTGAGTCCCTCCCGGATAACCAGCCCCCCTACGGAGGAAACCATTTCGGCCGCTTGTATCCGAGATCTCGTTCTTTCGGTCATGACCCAAAGCTCACGACTATAGATGAGGGTAGGAACGTAGATCGACCGGTAAATCGAGAGCTTCGTTGTTTGGCTCAGCTCGCTCTTCACCACGACGGACCGGTACAGCGCCGCTGCATGGCAGACGCTGCGCCAATCCGCCTGTCGATCTCCCGCTCCCTTCCTCCCTCATTCATGAACCCAGAGATACTTGAACTCCTCCACTTAGGGCAGGACTCCCTTCCCAACCCGGAGAAGGCACTCTACCCTTTTCCGGCTCAAGACCACGGCCTCGGATTCGGAGACACTGATCCTCATCCCGGCCGCTTCACACTCGGCTGCGAACCGAGAGCGAGAGCTGCAGATCAGGTCCTGATGAAGCCAACAGGACCACATCATCCGCAAACAGCAGAGACGGATCCTAAGGCCACCAAAACGGATCCCCTCAACACCTTGGCTGGTCTAGAGATTCTGTCCATGAAAGTAATGAACAGAATCGGTGACAAAGGGCAGCCCTGGCGGAGTCCAACCCTCACCGGAAACGAGCCCGACTTATTGCCGGCAATACGGACCGGACTCTGACACCGGTCATACAGGGACCTGACAGCCCGTATCAAAGGGCCCGGTACCCCATACTCCCGGAGAACCCCCCACTGGGATCCCCGAGGGACACGGTCAGACGCCTTCTCCAAGTCCACAAAACACAGTGGACCGGTTTTGTCCTACCTACATATATAAATACATATACACACATGCAAATATACAATGTATGCATATCCATACGTAATTTTGTATTCTACCATCTATATCATTCACACATGATATAGATGGTTATTTGGTAGAATAATCAGATTCTATTAAATAACTTAGTTTTCTTTAAAAATCAAATAACTATTTGTTTATATTTACTCCCCAAATTCTTCCTCAAAATATCTAATAAATGAATCTTTTCCTTAATACATTCAAACTCTCCTCATATAATTTCTCTGTCATATTTATGACATTTTAATATAACATGCTCTATTGTTTCATATTTTCCACAATAATCATATTTACCAGTTTGTAGTTCAGAGCTTGAATCTGAACATATTATTGTTTTTAATGCTTTTATATCTTCTAGCAGTAAAGCAATAATGTTGCCAACATTTGTCCTGTGTAAACTGATAATCTGTCTGTAATTCATTTTCCTATTTTTATACTGAATTCTGGTTCTACACAAGCTTCTCCTACATTTCCAGTTCCTTTTGATGCGTCTGTATGAATTTGAATATACTGATAATTGTTTCAATGTACCTGTACTGAATAACAATCCAGGATGAAAGATTTAAGTTGTCCAGAAGTCGACGCGGTCTTCATGATGCAGGTTCCTCCTCGGTCCGCAGAAGGTCCAAACCTCGGACCTGCAGCTCCTGGTTCTGTCTTCAGGTCCAAAAGTGTCTCCAATATTTCCCCTCCAAGTCTGGGAGGGGAAATGGAGGTGGAGTTTAGGACCCTGGGGTTCAGGTGAAGGTCAGGGGGTCAGACACCTGCTGACCGGAGGAAACGGGCCTGCACAGGTTCTGATTTCCCTGGAAAGCACAACTATGGATGGTATTAGAAAAGCAACAGGTTGGATCCGGTCCGGTCCGGTCCGGTCCGGTCCAGATGTATGATGGAGCAGCAGCAGAAGGAAACTAGCACGGATCTCCAGAGCCGGATCAGCAGGTTCTGCTGTTCCAAGTTCAACCATCTGAAACATTTAAAGGAGCCGTTTCTCCTCGGGTCCATTTCCGCACCGGTTCTGGTCGGGCAGTTTGGACCTTTGGGAACAGAATGAACAGAACCCAGAATGATTCGGCTGAACTTCTCAGCAGCTCCGGATCCCTCAGATGTTTCCCTCCATTTTGTAACAAACCATTTAAGACCCGTCTCCTAAACCAGGTCCAGAACGTTGACTGGCCAGTACCTGGTTCTGGACCTGTTCGGACCTGACGTCTTGCTGCTCTTATGGGATTTAGTAGAATTTAATGTGAAAAGAATCAATCAAAAATCTCGACTCAGATCAGCTTTGATATTTTATTCTCTTTTCCAGAACTCCATCAGAACCAGAACTCTGTAGAACTTTTACATCTGAGCTTCAGAAAGGACTCTGATGGATGATAGCCGTAGGAGTGGTTCTGACCCGGCAGATCGGGTCCAGGTCCAGCTGTCCTCCGTCCTCCACCTGCAGAGTCGGCTCAGGTTAAACCGGGTCTCACCTGTACATCGCAGCAGAACCACAGAAACTCACTCCACCTGAGCAGACGGCTCTAGACTCCCAGTGGCTCCAGATCCATTGCTCCAGATCGGTTCTGGACCTGCTGGTTCTGGACCTGCTTCATAGACCGGGTTAGAGATGCTGCGGCTGTAGTTTGTGGTTTCGGCTGCGGGTTCTTCTTCTCCGTCGTCGTCCTGCAGAAAGCAGCGGGTTTAAGGTTCTGAGCTCAGGGAAACATTTTCATGAAGAGTTGGGACACGAACTGATGCAGTTTTGACAGAAGAGGTTCATTAATGCCGGGTCTCAAGCTGGGGGAGGAGCCTGTCTCTGCAGCGCCACCTGAAGGTCACGCTCTAAACTGTTCATGTCCAGCATGTGTGAGGTCTGCAGAGATTTTGGCTGCCTGGACAAATCCTGGATGGAGGGAAAGTCAGACCTGATGGTCTGTTGATGGAACCATGGGAGGTTTAACTGGTTTCAAACTGGGATTAAAACCATCAACTGACGCCCGGCATCAGTTACACAAATTCTACTGCTGTCCAGTCAAAACCCAGATAATGTAGCTGTTTAATCCAGTCTAACTCAAAGGTCAATAAGAGAGAAATGGAGGCGAGATTTTACAAGCTGAAACAAAACTGAAGCCATTTTTCTGCAACTGATCCTGAAAACGACTTGTGGCTCCTCAGTCTGTTTACTGGAAGAACCGTAAATTACATCTGATGATGGACAATAAAACATATCTTACATAAACAGAGCCACTCATCATAAAGCTGGGATGCTGGGCCGGTCTGGGTCACAAGCAAATTAAGCGGTTGCTCAGGGCCCTGGGGTCACTGAGGGGCCCCCTAAGAAGGAACTGATTTTTATTTAGCAATGATTTCTATGTCATTATATTAACAAAACACATAGCTAGATTATAAAGTTGGGATTTGTCTTTATATGGGAATAATTCTTTATATGGGCAAAAGGAAAACAAAAAGCTCTTGGGTTCCCCCTGGTGGCCGGTAATATGAGCTGCAGAGCATCCCAACCTCCAGAGATCTGAGTCTTCACTATGAGCTGAAAAGCTAAGCTATCATCGTCATCATCAATCACTTTATTTTGGTAAATTGTTCACATTAAACACAGGAAAGAAAAAAACAAAAAAACAAAGCCATAATTTACCAAAAAAGAAAGCTAGCTGTCACCAACCCTGTTTTTATACCTTACAAAACATCTATAAATCTGCAAAAGGTTTGATCGTTTTAAAGCTCACCAAGAAAGATCATAACTTAAAATAATCATTCAGTTCATTCCAGTTTCACACCAAGAACTGAAACACAGCTCTTCAAATATAAACAAACCTCCTAAATTATATTTATTCTCTTAACTTAAATCATTTCTGAGTACCAGAAGGAAGACGTTTGTTCAATGCTTTGTACATCATTTCCAGTATTTTTATATGAACAAAATCTTTAAATTTTTATGTATTACCAAAGAGGAATGTATAATACGCAAGCCTTTAACATTTATTACATTTTTTATTTTAAACAATATTCCGATGGTTTATTTCTATTATATATGAGGCTTCCAACTAAGTTTATTGTCTATAATGATCCCTAAAAATGTTGTCTCATAAACTCTTTTGATTTCAACTCCATTTATGCATAACTGTACATTACCATAGCTCCGGTTACCAGAGAATACCATGAATTTAGTTTTTCCTTCATTTACCTTATTATAATAAACCATGTTTTCAACTAACTTTTTTTCTGCTGTTTTTATTATTTTATCCATATTTTTTCCATAAAAAACAAAATTTGTATTGTCAGCAAACATTATAAACTTTAAAATACTGGATACTGCAAAAATATTGTTTAAATAAAGTATAAATAATTTAGGTCCTAGAACTGAGCCTTGAGGAAAACCACATTTTACTTTGTCTGTTTGTGATTTTAGGTTATTATTATTATTAATTTGTTCATTTTTGCTTCCACTTTTATGGAATTAAAAATGATCAGTTATAAATATAGCTGAGAGGTTTAATAATACTATAAATTACCTCTTTCACAATAATCATATCAATATCATTACAATCTTTGGATTTCTTGTTTTTTAATTTTTTAACTCACTTTCACTCACTATTCCCAGAAACATTGTTTTAACATTATAAAATGTATAATTATGTTTTCCATCTGTAATCTTTGGCAATTTGTTTACTAAATTAGGACCAATATTAATATTCATTTATTAAAGACTTCAACAATATCCTCTTTTTCCCACTATAGTGATGTTGTATTTAGACATATTGAGAAATCTCTCTCTTTATCATTTTAATAATACTATTAATTATATTCCAAGTACCTTAATGTCATTGCTGTAAGTTGGGCTCTTAATAAAATCTTGTTTTTCATTTTACTGTTTTGTCTTCTCCAAACTCTGTCATCCAGGGAGTCAACCTGTTTTTGGATGTTTGTTTATATTCTTTAAGGGACAATAATGATTATAAATTCTTACAAATATTTCCAAAAATGTAATATATGACTCATTAACATCATCAACATAAACATTTAGCCAATTATAGTTTAATAATTCTACTTTCATTTCTTCCACAGCTTCAGGTGATTTTACTCTAATTAAATTAGTCATTTGTCATATTTACGTTAAACTGATTACTAATATCCAACATATTGAAGATTGGCAAATGATCAGTTAAATCAGTGCCAACAAGCCACTTTTTGTTTTCACTTTGAACTTATTTATAAAAATATTATCAGTGACGCTCTGTCTTTAATTATTTGTGTAGGTCTTAAGATTAACGGATAGAAACCCAAACCAAACATTGTATTTATAAATTTTGTCATTTTCTCATTATATTTCAACGTATCAATGCTAAAATCTCCACAAATAAAAGTTGTGCCTTTCATACGTCTCTAATATTTTATTTCTAAACTCGTCTATAGACGACCGAGGAGTTCGATAAACACGACTAACATATGGCCAGTTTGTTACCTTCAATTTTAACAGACGAACGTTCCATCAAATTATCAACTGAAAATGTCATTTTAGCAATAACCATACATCTCAATCCAGACCTCCCAAATCCAGACCTACCCTTTTGTTGGACCTATTCTAACTGAACATCCAGCAGATCGTTTCCCTCAGTCATCCATGTTCCTCAGATTGCTGTCACACTAAATTTCTCATCATAGCAACTTTTTATCTGAGGAAAGTTGCAGTGCATACTCCTACTATGAAAGTGACTCCTGAAAAGCCCCTGACCCAACATTAACAATGTCTTCAGAGTAATATTCACAATGCTGTTTAGTATTTTAACTGGAATTGGTCTCTGGGTCTGTATCAGTTTCTATCTTAAAATGTATGAACTGTAAGACAAACTCTTCAAAACTTTGACTCGTGACTAAATGATATATTCTTCCCTTCCGTCAGTGTGTTCAAAACTAAAAAAACAGAAATGCAAAACAACAAAGAAAGAGAAAAGTGTAACCCAGCAGTTCTGTTCATCTCTGTTTCTCCAGCTCCACATGATTTGTAATGGTTGCTCAGGAGAACCATGACGGTGATCAGGACAATTCCCAGTCCAGCCTGTATCTTTTTCTCCTTCTTCAGTATCTTGGCTCGGTCAGCAATCTCTCTGCACGACTCTTTGTGAGGGTTTCATTCACAAACACATCTGTTCCGGTTTTTTTACAACTTTTAGCACTTCAGTTTTGTGTTTGGTACTTGAATCGAAGGAGGATATTTGGTCTTTTTTTTTCTTTTATCCAGATTTGTATTTGGTTTTTGTGGCATTTTATAACAAGCAGCAATAGTTTTACTGTTGCTGAAGAGAAACTAGTTCATCTGGTGGAGCGGCTTCCCCGTCATCGTCTCCTACTGCTGTCCTGCGTGTCGCCTTTAGTCCAGATATCACCACCTCCTCCTTTCTTGCAGACTGTCCCAGGTCCTCCACTCGTTTTACAACTCTTCTATCTTCTCATCCTTTTCTTTGATAATTGATTTCAGTTTGTTTCTTCACCACTATAGTCAGTTCCTTCAATGACAGCTTGAGTTCTTCCATATCTTTTGTTAAACTTGGAGTCGTGTTGCTACTTGTTAGCTGCTGAGCATCCTGTTATTAACGAGGCCTTTGCTGGTTGTTCAAGCATTTTAGTAAAAGAGCTTAACATTGAAAAAATGGCAGAAATGGTCCTACAAGTCCAAACATTAGTTGAATATCAAAGTGCAAAACTTCAACATTTGGCAAGATCCACACACTCCCGCTTAGCCAGCGGCCATCTTTAAGACCGCTGGTCTTCCTCATCATGAGGTGGAGAGACTCACAGCATGATGCAAAGATTAATCTGCCCTGAATAACAACAACGAACTCAGAATGTGGGATTGAGGAGAAGGAAAGGAAACAAGGAAACGAATCAACATGAGTTCATCTGATGAGACCAGATGGAGACGCTGGGAAATCCATCCATCCATCATCTGTCCATCATCCATCCATCATCCATCCATCATCCGTCCATCCATCATCCGTCCATCCATCATCAGTCCATCATCCATCCATCATCCGTCCATCATCCATCCATCCATCCATCATCCGTCCATCATCTGTCCATCATCCGTCCATCATCCGTCCATCATCTGTCCATCATCCGTCCATCATCCATCCATCATCCATCCGTCCATCATCCGTACATCATCCGTCCATCATCCATCCATCATCCGTCCATCATCCGTCCATCATCCATCCATCATCCATCCATCCATCATCCGTCCATCATCTGTCCATCATCCGTCCATCATCCGTCCATCATCCGTCCATCATCCATCCGTCCATCATCCGTACATCATCTGTCCATCATCCATCCATCATCCATCCATCATCCAGCCATCCATCCATCATCCGTCCATCATCTGTCCATCATCCGTCCATCATCCATCCATCAACCATCCATCCATCATCCATCCATCATCTGTCCATCATCCATCCATCCATCATCCATCCATCATCCATCCATCCATCATCCGTCCATCATCTGTCCATCATCCGTCCATCATCCGTCCATCATCCATCCATCATCCATCCGTCCATCATCCGTACATCATCTGTCCATCATCCATCCATAATCCATCCATCATCCGTCCATCATCCATCCATCCATCATCCGTCCATCATCCATCCATCATCCGTCCATCATCTGTCCATCATCCATCCATCATCCGTCCATCATCCATCCATCATCCGTCCATCATCTGTCCATCATCCATCCATCATCCATCCATCATCCATCCATCCATCATCCATCCATCATCCGTTCATCATCCATCCATCATCCATCCATCATCCATCATCCATCATCCGTCCATCATCCGTCAATCATCCATCCATCATCCATCATCATCCGTCCATCATCCATCATCGGTCCATCCATCCATCCATTGTCTTCCACTTATCCAGGTCAGGTCACGGGGTCAGCAGCTTAAGAAGGGAGGCTCAGACTTCCTTCTCCCCAGCCACTTCTTCCAGCTCCTCCGGGGGAATCCCAAGGCGTTCCTAGGCCAGCCGAGAGACATAGTCCCTCCAACGTGTCCTGGGTCTGGAAGTTTATGTCATAGATAACCTGGCCTGGGATGTAAACGCAGCAGAACTGGCAAAGAATGCCCAGCAGAGACTATTTATTGAGAGAGCAAAACTGGATTTACCAGAACCTTCTGGGTTCATGATTTTAAAACAGAACATAGGTTCTGTCGATGTAACCTGTAGGTTTGGTGAAGTAACCTGTCAGATCCCTGGTCTGTTTTAAAACCGACCAGACGCTCACCTTGAAGTACTGGAACTGGAAGGGTTTGCTGTTGTGGCGGTAGAACCGGTATCCAACAAAGATGGCTCCCGCCACCAGAAGGAACAGGAGAACCGTTCCCACTCCCATCCCAGCCTGGTGGGCTGAATGCATCTGCTTGGCCAATCAGAGACACAGTCACTCATCTGCTGGGTAAACAAAGCCAAGATTCTGATGCGACTCACGTCTGGACGGGGAGGAGGAGCTTCCAGAGGCCCCTGGAGGACATGGATGATCCCATTAGAAGCAAGAATGTCTGAGTCGGTGACGAAGCGGTCATTGATGAAACAGGAAGCCTGAGGAGCAGAACAGATGGAGCCTGAAGATGGCATTCTTTAAGAGTCAGAAACAAATAACCTCCATGAACCCACTGCCCCCGTGTGGAGGAGGCTGGTGTCTCACCAAAGCTGAAGGGTTGAGAAGGTTGGCAACCCCAAGGACTGATAGACTGCCAACACGAGTCCTGATCTGGCTGTTGTTCTTCAGTTGGCTCAGAGGCAGAGCCTGACCCTCAGACAGGTGGAACTCAATGTCCCGTGGGGAAAGGGTCTGTCGGGACACATCAGTGAGGACACTGCAGATGGTAGCAGATGAGTCTCAGACTCTGGGACTCACCAGGTTCTCCGGCAGACCGCTGTTCTCTGGGACAAACAGGGTGGACTGGACTTCCAGCTTACTGAGGCTCTTCACAAACCTTCTTCCAGACTCAGACACCTCAGAGTATTTCAGGATTTGCTGAAGAAGACAAAGATGTTGTTCAGAAGCAGAATTAATAGTTGAGCTGTGACTGAAGACATGATACTCACAATCAGAAAGTTGGAGAAGGTGGGGGTGGACCTGAGGACCTGCAGCAGGTTTCCTGTACACATGAGTCCATCGCCAAGGTAACCTGGTTTACAGACACACTGCACCTCTGAAACACAGAGAGACATCACTGACATCTGCTGGATATCCATAAAACACCACACACCACCTGGACTGGAACCAGACCATAGAGCTACAGCCATAGAGATGCTCTGACCAAGCTGTGCAGGAGGTACCAATCTGATAGTCCTGTTCTGGTACCGCTCAGTGGTCTTAATGTTGTGGCTGATCAGTAACTCTCCTCTCACCCTTCATCCTGTAGCAGAAGGCATCCCAGGTCTCACTCAGGTTTTTCCGGGTGCCGTAGTCCACGATGCCCACGTGTCCAGAACCGCAGTTGGGATTGGAGTAGGTGGTGGGGTAGGCGACCCGGGCTTGGTCCAACCAGCCAGCAGCACACATGTTCAGTCCACCCTTCAGCCATAGACCCAAGCAGAAGATTCAATTATCCCATCTAGCAGGAGAAATCTGAGTTTGGCGTTGAGTTCACTGACCAGCTGAGCATAGGAAAGCTGAGTGTAGTTTGCTAGCGTGGCTCCCTCTGCCCTGCAGCCCTCCTGAGCTGCGGTGTAGTCCAGCTTGTACTGACCTTTATCTGAACGGTAGTGAAAGACGCCCAGCGTTGAATCTGTACACAAACATCCAGATCTCAGTTCAGGACTGATTCCTTCTCCTGATTGGTTCATTCCCTGAAGGCCATTGCAAGCTGTTACCTTCAAAGTGGAGGTCGGTACATTTAGCATCCAGGTGGCACCCTCCATTGTCCAGGAGACAGCGACTGATTGGCAGCTGTTTGAGCTCACAGCTAACTCCGTCTCCCATGTAGTTGTCCTTACAGGTGCACCTTTTCTTCCCCTGATGACACATGTGACTCATCAGCACAGGTGACAGACCTGAGGATGTAAGTTGTAGCAAACGCTGCTTTGTTCTTCACCGGAGCCGTCATGGTGCAGGTGGCGTGCTCACTGCAGCCGCCGTTGTCCCCGCTGGCACATGGGTCCACAGGTAGACAGGTGAAGCCGTCTCCAGAGTGGCCCTCAGGACACGTGCAGCTCACCTTCTCTTCTCTCTGAGAACATTTAGCTTCTCTGGCACAACCACCATTCCAGATCTTACACCTGTCCACCACTGTGGAGATGGAGACAGCTTCATGGCTGACCAGTAGACTGGGGACAACAAAGCACTTCCTACAGGGAAACCAACATGTTTACCTGTGCAGGTGAGTCCGTCTCCTACGTGGAATGGTCGACAGATGCAGGTGTTGTTTTCCTGACAGACGGCCTTGGAAGAGCAGGGTGGAGAGCACTGGAATACCTCAGCTGCAACGGACAGGGAAAGTGTTAGGTGTCATCAGGCAGGTGGTTCAACATTCACCTGAGAAGCAGATGGTGGTCTGCAGGTCCGAGTCCTGCTGTCTGCTAAACATCAGGTAACATCAGAACCCAGGATGAAGCCGAGACATTTCCTGTTTATCTCCCATCTATACTGGACCAGTTACCATCCATCATCCCAGATGGGCCCTGCACTGTCCACTCCCTTACTGTTATGGATGACAGGATTCTGTTAGTCACAGAACCACAGAGTTCCTGACTCTGGATCAGGATTAGAGTCTGTACAAACCAAACTTACTTTGCTGAATGTCACATCGTTCTCCGCTCCACCCCTCCTCACAGAAGCACAAGCCCGTCCCCCGGAGCCCGTCGTCACATGACCCGTGATCTGAACAGTTGCAGGCTGAAATACAGAGTCGCCTTTATGAAACCAGATGAAGCCTGGAGATCCAGAGACCTTGGAGGACACCCACCCTGCTGCTCACCTTTACAGCTGGGACCGTAGAACCCATCTCTGCACATCTCACAGGCCGTGCCATTAAAACCTGTGTCACAGGTACATGCGCCGCTACCAAAGTGACCATCATCGCATTTACCTCGGTTACTGCAGGGGGAGTGGATTCCTCCAGGACACACTGCAGACAGGAGTTACAGTCATGGTGTCTCTGTCAGGACAAAAGAGCTCAACCAACCTCAGCCAATCAGTCCATAGCAATGAAAGTTTGACCTCTCACCCAGACAGTCTCTCCCATAGAAACCAGAACAACACTTTGGATGCCAGAAGTTGATGGTACAGGTGGGTTGACAGCCAGAGTTTTTACTGAAGAACAAGGTTGGAAGATCACACTTCTTAACTTCCTGAACACAAAGAAAAGCATGTGGTGAGAGATGCTCCTCATTCTGATCAAACATTCAGTGGCAGGAACTGAGTCAGACCTTTTTCAAGGTTCCTCTGGGACAGAGAGAATCAGTGTTTGTGCACGGACCACAGCTTATCTAGAACAGAAGGTAAAACAAACATGTTCATCCACAGCAACACAAAGATGGAACATTTCTGGTTTCTTCACAGGAACCCGACGATCCAGAGGGAGAACTCTGGATCCTCCTTCTCCAAAAGGACTTCAGAAGGTCAGTAAGACGAATCAAGGACCTACCTTGAGATCTAACACGGTCTGTTCGTCACAGCGCCCCCCAAGGCTGGGCGGGATCAGCAGACAGTCTATTCCATATGCAATCCCATCTCTGAACACCAGATGCCTCTCAGTGATCCGACATGATCCATCATTAACGTAGATTTCTCCCTGATCAACAAGAACAGCCACTGATTCAGAACTTAGTTTCACCTCTTCTTCTTCTATGGTTTCCTTTTCTGCTGTACTTACAATTTTATCTGGACCGCCGCAGGAGAAAGAGAGAGCTGAACCCTGCAGAGTCCGACCGGACTCCAGATAGATCAACCGTTCTGCATAAACCTGAGATTAAAAACAGAACCTTAAACTGAGGGTCCAATCTTTGTCAACAGAAGAACTTTTGATTCTCAGTTTAAAGATGTTCAGTGGTGTCTGTTCTCCATTGTTCTCTGCACAATTATGTTGAGAAGAACAAAAGTGGTATTGATTACTTCATTGTTCTCTTTACTGCATGCTACCAGGTGAACATGCTAATGCGCTAGTCAACTAATCTCCTAAATGCAGAGATGTTTTCGAGCTAACTTTGAAAACTTCTAATGCACTTAGCTTCCGCTAAATAAATTTATTTGGCTGTTTTGTAAAATTTGCAAACACCTGTTTAACATCTGTTTCAAGGTTTTGGTTACTTAAGAATTGTTTAGGTACATGTTTATGTTCATACTCTTATTTTGAAGTCTGCTTATGTTGTGGTTCTATTTCCTCTCCTCATGTTTGTTGTTTTGTTCAAGAAATTGTACTGAGCAGGTGGAAACTAATGAACAATGAGATACAGAAGAAAATAACTGACATGAACAAGCAGGGTGTCAAACACATGCATGAATTGCTTTAAGAGCCTCTTCACTTTTTAATGATGACATATGGTGGACATCAATATGACTGACTTAGCTGTTTAGTATTAGCGCTCTAGCGTTAGTGGAACTAGCCTTTTAGTTAGCAATGCCCACCACTGCCATGAACCCTAACCCCACAGCAGTGGTCCCCAACCTTTTCATCACCGCGGACCAGTCGAGGCGTGGCAGTTTTATTGTGGCCTGGTATCAATTGGTCCACGGATCGGTACCGGTTGGGGACAACTAGCCTAAAGGACAGTTTGAATGGCACGATGCCTCACTTTCTGGCTTATTATGACGTGATACTTCAGGTACTCCTGGAGCTGTGGTCGATTTTGTGGATGGAACAAGAAGTCCTTTTGCTGCTGTGGCAGAGCGGCCATGACATCATCAGATGGCAGGAAGATTGTCACTGGCTGGAAAATCCTGTTGTCTATCAGGCCCATCACACCTGTGTCCTGAAACACAGGAGGATATTTGGGTTTCTGAAACCATCCGGCCCTCTGGATAAATACCCACAGATGAAATCCAAGGAATGAATAGTCCTCCAAGACACTGGGACACATTACATTATACATTTTAATGCAAACAAAATAATGTCTTAAAAATGAAACATGAATGTAGCAGGTAGCTGTTCATGTCTGGACATCCTGGGGCCCAGAGGGGCCCCAGAGTTTTACCTTCAGAAGCTTGTAGAAGGTTTTATATCCATGTTTTTCAGCCACGTCTGTCAGGTTGACCTTTGTTGGATCCTGCAGAGAAACAAGTGAAGTAGGTAACTGACTGAGGCAGCATCCTGATCAAGACATTAATCGGGTCGTAATGTCATGTTCTAGGCTGCTGATTGATAAAGGTTGTCAGGAATGACTTGCACCCACCGGGATCAGCTTATAATTGTCTATGTTAAAGTTGGGTGGTAACAGAATGGAGTCAATTTTATGGATGATGCCGTTAACACTGATGTCGTCGCTGTTGGTCAAATTAGCCTCGTTGATGGTGATTTTACCCTGAAGATAGAACAAACATTACAGTTCAATATAACCTTTCTTTACATCTATCTCAAGACGTTCCTAAATTGCTAGTGTCCATGTGGACAATATTTCAACTAGCACTCAGAAGCCTGGACTCATATTTTCTTTGCTCTGTTTCCAGACTCCTCTGTATTCTGGACCCGAGTTCACGGGTTCTTGGAGTATATTCATCTATCCTGAAGGTAACCAAAGCTGCTAATGGCACAGGAACTTTGGTTCAGTAGTCTGTAGTTTTTCATTCAAACAGTAACATGTGGATATGAACTGTTGTCTGATGGGTCACCTGAGTGGAGCGAGTGGTGAGGACAAGTCCGGACAAACTGGTCAGGTTTCGGGTTTGGTTCAGGTTGTCAGGCAGCAAAGTGTGACACATGACAATGTGGCCGCGCAGCACGTTGGCGAAAGTTTCTCCGTGTTTCTCAATAGACTTAACCTGAAAAAAACAAACATTGTGATAATCTAAGACTGACTGAGCTCCAGACGTTTGTCCAGATTCTTGTCTGGAATGAGAAGCTGCTTAATGGAAGCATTCTTCTACCTCCAGACGACTCACCGGGGAGTTCTTAGAGTTCATGGCCAGATCATTTGGAGCAAAAACGGTGAACGGACCTCGACCCTTCAGGGTAATCTCCTTTCTCTGAAACCAGAGTTTACTTTGCTAATGAGATTCCACATGCAGGGGGCGACAGACTGAAATGTCTGGATACTCACCATCAAATTTAAGTAAAAGCTGTTGAACCATTTGGAGCTCAGGTCCTGTCAGAAGTGGGCAGACAGCTGGTTAAATGTATGAGGTGGCAGGCAGGGCTCAGTGAGTGTTTGTGTTGCAGAAGCTCACTCTCTCCACAGTTCTTCCAGTCCTTTTGCACTTGAAACCATTTCCATTGAAGTTTTTAGAGCAGGTGCAGGTCCGAACGCCAGGTCCTGTCATGTTGCACCAGGCATCCGAGTGGCAGCCGCCATTTCTCTGAGAAAAAAGGCCAAATAATATCAGCATGTTAATTATTTAGACTTTTGGACAATGTTCAATCAATGCACTACTCTGGAAACCGATTCAATTCAAAAGCTAAAAGTAGAAAAAGTTCATCCTATTACAGCAGAAACAAGATTTATAAATGAGGAGAGGACTGTTGTTCAGATGACCACCCACACTAGTGGCCAACAAACTGGTCACTGAGAAGAAATGTGTGATTTCAGGCAAACTGACCTTTGCACACAAGTTGACAATGGTGCAGTTCTGTCCATCACCTGAGTAACCTTTGCTGCAGACGCATGAAGTCTGAAAACACAACCAGTACCTGTGTTACTGTCTATAAAGCTAATCTCTTTATTGACACTGATGGAGAAAGCCCGTACTTTGTTTGGTCCAACATGGACACACTCTGCTTTAGCACTGCATCCTCCATTCCCCTCGAGACATGGATTTATCTCTGTGGAGATGAAAAACACTCAGCATCACCTCCTGATAACTACAGAGATCATCCTGAGACATTAAAAGTTTCCAGATTACAATCTGTCCAAAACCAATGCTACATGTCTGGACATTCACTGAGAAGCTTTAGTCTGTTCAGCAGGAATAAACCTCTGCAACTGCCTGCTTGCTCATCAGAACAAATGTGGTTTTACAAAGACTTCACCAAATCACCTGTACAGCTAAGACTTCTCTAAGAACTGTTTAAAAGTACCAGCGAAACTCGTTAGAAACATCTTTTGATTCAAGGATCAGTGGAAATACAGAAACCTTTTTCTATGTCTGCAACATACCTTCAGAAAACCAACAGGTCCATAAATGCTTTAAATGGCCCACAGAACATCTACCAGTGTCTACTTTAGGAGGCAGAGCGTTACGCACCCTTTAATTGACCTGATTAGTCTGGAACGCCTTCAACACCCTCCAAGTTTTATTTACAAATGAATCCTATTGATCCCATAATGAGACATTATGATGTCTGATTATCATGACCTAGTCATGAAGTACTTCATCTCTTGCGTGCTGATTGGAGATGGGCCCCATGTGTTTTAGACTGAAGAGGTCACCACCTCTAGCTTGTCATTCTTCTGGAAAGGTTTATAACTAAATGTTTAACAATTCTACATTGACATCTACTATGTCTTGAATAAATGAAAAGTATCCGAAAGATCCCTTAAAATATCTTCAGGCAAAACAGCAACGTCCATTTACCTTAAAATGTCCAGGAAAACCTTCAAGCTTCTAATCAGTCCAAGTCAAGAAACTTCGATGAACATATTTGAGATCTTTAAAAAAAACGTACTGATATTTCTTTGAAAATCTAAAACTTCAACGATTGGGAACAGCCAGAGACGTTTAAAGCATCTTGTTGGGAACCTTAAAAACCTTTCCTTTGGTCTTCATGAGTCCAAGCAGCCAGCAGGATCTCAGTCTACAGTTCAAACAGAAGAACACAGATCCTGGTGCTTCGGGAACAAACGGGGAACCTACCCACACACACAAACCCATCTCCAGCGAAGCCGCGCCCACAGACGCAGTCTCTGCTGCCGGGTCGGGTCCGTTTACAAACCCCGTTCAGACTGCAGCCGCCGTTCTTCACCAGACACGGGTCTACAGCTGCAACATCGTCATCAGACTCAATATTCCCAGGCCATCATCAGAATAAAAGCTCAGCTGAGTAGAGCTTGTTTGGTGGCGGTTCTTACCTTTACAGAACGTCCCATTTCCCTCAAACCCAGCAGCACACAGACACCGAGATCCAGATGTTTGAACCACACAGCTGAAAGTTGGGATCATGAAGAAGAGAGGTTAGAAGATGAAGAGGCACAATCTGAGTCATTCATGGAAGTTTCCCATGACTTACTTTGCGCTGCTATGACATTTCACAGAACCACATAGTTCATCAGCTTTGGATTCAATTTCTGCAATCAGATCAACACAACAGAGCTGCTGAGTGACGGTGCAGAACCACAAAGTGATCTCTCCCACAAGTCAGCATGGATATTCCAGCTCTTCTAGTTGCTTCCTGGGCAACAAGCATCTGTTTCCTGAGTCTAAGCTCAAAGCATTATGGGATTTCATGACCTTCCAGTCCTTTCTTTGTGCTGTAAAACCCTCTGCTACAGACAATCATCCTAAACAAGCAAGAGTCCAGTGGAGAATCAGCCTTCAGCTAAGGAGCGGACTGCTCTTTAACACAAAATCCCACCTGTAGACACAGAACAAGACTCAGCAAGTGAAGCTGTGTTAATAAACTGCCAAAAATGATGAGAGGAGAAACAACTGAAAGTCTGACAGCAAATGTCTGATAAGATCTGTTACTCCTGGGTTCAAAACTGAAAGAAGAGACAGGAGAAAGCTGGTCCATCTCACCACCAAGGTTTAGCTGAAGCCTCTCCAAACCATTTTCCATTTCACTGATTGTTTCCTAGTGGGTTAAAGTCTGTATCAGCCAGTTGGCATCTGTTTAAGTGTGTCAGAGAAACGGACCAGAACAAATCTCAGTCACAGTCAAACAGAGAGTACCAGTTATGGCAAGCAGGAGACGGTGAAATGTGACACTAGCAGATTATTGTCTTTATAATTTACTCCATGTTGTTGCCTTTCCAGGCCTCCAATATGGCGTCAGACAATTTTGATCTGATCAGAAAAATGAAGGAACTTCTGGCCACGCACAACGATGAGCAAACTGAGCTGAACGGACGCTTCGCCTCCGACCTCAAGAAGATCCGGTCCTCGGCGCATCAGAACCAGACCCTGGAGCTGGGTTGGGGTTGGGGTTGGGGTTGGGTCGCTGAGGAGATCAACAAGCTGAGGATCCAGGTGCAGGTTTAGGATCTGGATGTGTTGCATTGACACCAAGGAAGTAAAAATAATATTAGAGAAGCAACTATTGCTGTCAATCAATCTGGGAAGTTAATTTCCACACTATCTGAAGTCAATCCAACAGATTATTCCCAAAGGGAAAATATAGTCAACAACATTTTGCCTTGAACAAACATGGAGAAGCAGCATTCAGCTTCTATGCACCTGATCCATCCAGGCCTTGAAGTTGGCAGAAATCACAGATTGAAAAATCTGAGTCATAACTGAACAACTAACATGAAGCTCATTTGGGTCTTTTGGATCTCACTTCGGAAAAATTCCACAAAACTCTCACCAAGACAAGCAGAGGAAATTCATTTCCTATTAGTGTCCTGGTTATGAAACGTGGTAGGTTCACACTGCATTCTGTATTTGTTGCCATACTTTCATCACAGTGAACGCCTCTCCAGCCGACGTCACACTCGCAGGTCCCGTCTCCGTCCGGTCCCTCCTTACAGAGTCCGTTCTGACACCGACAGTCTGCAGAGGAAACCAACGTCAGATGATGGACACGCTTCTTCTAAAGATTTACTTCAACGAGCTTCATCAACCTTGATCACAGTGAACTCCGTATTTTCCGCTCTGACAGGATTCACAGGCCGTCCCATAAAAGTCCTTGTTGCACTTACAGAGTACGGTGCCATTGACCCCGTCTGAGCACAGTCCATTACCGAAACAGGCCTGTCCCTTCGGACCCGGACAAGGCTCGCAGTGCTCTCCGAAAAACCCTTCGCAGCACCTGCGTTCCTGAAATATACAGGCAAAGAGATTCAGAACTTCCTGTGGTTTATTAATGCTGGGACGGTTTCCTTTGTGGAAACAGCGGGACGCACAATGTTCTTCCGGAGGCAGGTTGCTATGCAGCCGAAGGTCAAATAGGATTCTCCTTCGACGGCGTGTCGATACATGCAGCCCTTCATCTTCACTGATTTCTGCGGACATTCAGAACCACGGCTCAGGAAACAGCCTCACCTCGTCTTTGTAGCACTTGCTAGAAGTTTTGCAGGGATTCTGCAGAAAATAACTTAAACTCAAACTGTACAAACTGTCTAAGACTGTAATAACTGTCTAAGACTGTACTAACTGTCTAAGAGTGTACTAACTGTCTAAGAGTGTACTAACTGTCTAAGACTGTACTAACTGTCTAAGAGTGTACTAACTGTCTTAGACTGTACTAACTGTCTAAGAGTGTACTAACTGTCTAAGACTGTACTAACTGTCTAAGACTGTACTAACTGTCTTAGACTGTACTAACTGTCTTAGACTGTACTAACCGTCTTAGACTGTACTAACTGTCTAAGAGTGTACTAACTGTCTAAGAGTGTACTAACTGTCTAAGACTGTACTAACTGTCTAAGACTGTACTAACTGTCTAAGAGTATACTGTCTTAGACTGTACTAACTGTCTTAGACTGTACTAACTGTCTAAGAGTATACTGTGTAAGACTGTACTAACTGTCTAAGAGTGTACTAACTGTCTTAGACTGTACTAACTGTCTAAGACTGTACTAACTGTCTAAGAGTGTACTAACTGTCTTAGACTGTACTAACTGTCTAAGAGTGTACTAACTGTCTAAGACTGTACTAACTGTCTAAGACTGTACTAACTGTCTTAGACTGTACTAACTGTCTTAGACTGTACTAACCGTCTTAGACTGTACTAACTGTCTAAGAGTGTACTAACTGTCTAAGAGTGTACTAACTGTCTAAGACTGTACTAACTGTCTTAGACTGTACTAACTGTCTTAGACTGTACTAACTGTCTTAGACTGTACTAACCGTCTTAGACTGTACTAACTGTCTAAGAGTGTACTAACTGTCTAAGAGTGTACTAACTGTCTAAGACTGTACTAACTGTCTAAGAGTATACTGTCTTAGACTGTACTAACTGTCTTAGACTGTACTAACTGTCTAAGAGTGTACTAACTGTCTAAGACTGTACTAACTGTCTAAGACTGTACTAACTGTCTTAGACTGTACTAACTGTCTTAGACTGTACTAACCGTCTTAGACTGTACTAACTGTCTAAGAGTGTACTAACTGTCTAAGAGTGTACTAACTGTCTAAGACTGTACTAACTGTCTAAGAGTATACTGTCTTAGACGTACTAACTGTCTTAGACTGTACTAACTGTCTAAGAGTATACTGTGTAAGACTGTACTAACTGTCTAAGAGTGTACTAACTGTCTTAGACTGTACTAACTGTCTAAGAGTATACTGTGTAAGACTGTACTAACTGTCTAAGAGTGTACTAACTGTCTAAGACTGTACTAACTGTCTAAGAGTGTACTAACTGTCTTAGACTGTACTAAACTGTCTAAGAGTATACTGTGTAAGACTGTACTAACTGTCTAAGAGTGTACTAACTGTCTAAGACTGTACTAACTGTCTAAGAGTGTACTAACTGTCTTAGACTGTACTAACTGTCTAAGAGTGTACTAACTGTCTAAGAGTGTACTAACTGTCTTAGACTGTACTAACTGTCTTAGACTGTACTGTCTAAGAGTATACTGTGTAAGACTGTACTAACTGTCTAAGAGTGTACTAACTGTCTTAGACTGTACTAACTGTCTAAGAGTATACTGTGTAAGACTGTACTAACTGTCTAAGAGTGTACTAACTGTCTTAGACTGTACTAACTGTCTAAGAGTGTACTAACTGTCTAAGACTGTACTAACTGTCTAAGACTGTACTAACTGTCTTAGACTGTACTAACTGTCTTAGACTGTACTAACTGTCTAAGAGTGTACTAACTGTCTTAGACTGTACTAACTGTCTAAGAGTGTACTAACTGTCTAAGAGTGTACTAACTGTCTTAGACTGTACTAACTGTCTTAGACTGTACTGTCTAAGAGTATACTGTGTAAGACTGTACTAACTGTCTAAGAGTGTACTAACTGTCTTAGACTGTACTAACTGTCTAAGAGTATACTGTGTAAGACTGTACTAACTGTCTAAGAGTGTACTAACTGTCTTAGACTGTACTAACTGTCTAAGAGTGTACTAACTGTCTAAGACTGTACTAACTGTCTAAGACTGTACTAACTGTCTTAGACTGTACTAACTGTCTTAGACTGTACTAACCGTCTTAGACTGTACTAACTGTCTAAGAGTGTACTAACTGTCTAAGAGTGTACTAACTGTCTAAGACTGTACTAACTGTCTAAGAGTATACTGTCTTAGACTGTACTAACTGTCTTAGACTGTACTAACTGTCTAAGAGTATACTGTGTAAGACTGTACTAACTGTCTAAGAGTGTACTAACTGTCTTTGACTGTACTAACTGTCTAAGAGTATACTGTGTAAGACTGTACTAACTGTCTAAGAGTGTACTAACTGTCTAAGACTGTACTAACTGTCTAAGAGTGTACTAACTGTCTTAGACTGTACTAAACTGTCTAAGAGTATACTGTGTAAGACTGTACTAACTGTCTAAGATGTACTAACTGTCTAAGACTGTACTAACTGTCTAAGATGTACTAACTGTCTTAGACTGTACTAACTGTCTAAGAGTGTACTAACTGTCAAGAGTGTACTAACTGTCTTAGACTGTACTAACTGTCTTAGACTGTACTGTCTAAAGTATACTGTTAAGACTGTACTAACTGTCAAGAGAGTACTAACTGTCTTAGACTGTACTAACTGTCTAAGAGTATACTGTGTAAGACTGTACTAACTGTCTAAGAGTGTACTAACTGTCTTAGACTGTACTAACTGTCTAAGAGTGTACTAACTGTCTAAGAGTGTATTAACTGTCTTAGACTGTACTAACTGTCTTAGACTGTACTAACTGTCTAAGAGTATACTGTGTAAGACTGTACTAACTGTCTAAGAGTGTACTAACTGTCTTAGACTGTACTAACTGTCTAAGAGTATACTGTGTAAGACTGTACTAACTGTCTAAGAGTGTACTAACTGTCTTAGACTGTACTAACTGTCTTAGACTGTACTAACTGTCTAAGAGTGTACTAACTGTCTTAGACTGTACTAACTGTCTAAGAGTATACTGTGTAAGACTGTACTAACTGTCTTAGACTGTACTAACTTTCTAAGAGTGTACTAACTGTCTAAGACTGTACTAACTGTCTAAGACTGTACTAACTGTCTTAGACTGTACTAACTGTCTAAGAGTGTACTAACTGTCTTAGACTGTACTAACTTTCTAAAAGTGTACTAACTGTCTTAGACTGTACTAACTGTCTAAGAGTGTACTAACTGTCTAAGACTGTACTAACTGTCTAAGAGTGTACTAATTGTCTAAGACTGTACAAACTGTCTTACATTGTACTAACTGTCTTAGACTGTACTAACCGTCTTAGACTGTACTAACTGTCTTAGACTGTACTAACTGTCTAAGAGTGTACTAACTGTCTAAGAGTGTACTAACTGTCTTAGACTGTACTAACTGTCTAAGAGTATACTGTCTTAGACTGTACTAACTGTCTAAGAGTGTACTAACTGTCTTAGACTGTACTAACCGTCTTAGACTGTACTAACTGTCTAAGAGTATACTGTGTAAGACTGTACTAACTGTCTAAGAGTGTACTAACTGTCTTAGACTGTACTAACTGTCTAAGAGTGTACTAACTGTCTAAGACTGTACTAACTGTCTAAGAGTGTACTAACTGTCTAAGAGTGTACTAACTGTCTAAGAGTGTACTAACTGTCTTAGACTGTACTAACTGTCTAAGAGTGTACTAACTGTCTTAGACTGTACTAACTGTCTAAGAGTGTACTAACTGTCTAAGACTGTACTAACTGTCTAAGACTGTACTAACTGTCTTAGACTGTACTAACTGTCTAAGAGTGTACTAACTGTCTTAGACTGTACTAACTTTCTAAAAGTGTACTAACTGTCTTAGACTGTACTAACTGTCTAAGAGTGTACTAACTGTCTGAGACTGTACTAACTGTCTAAGAGTGTACTAATTGTCTAAGACTGTACTAACTGTCTAAGACTGTACTAACTGTCTTAGACTGTACTAACTGTCTAAGAGTGTACTAACTGTCTTAGACTGTACTAACTTTCTAAAGTGTACTAACTGTCTTAGACTGTACTAACTGTCTAAGAGTGTACTAACTGTCTGAGACTGTACTAACTGTCTAAGAGTGTACTAATTGTCTAAGACTGTACAAACTGTCTTACATTGTACTAACTGTCTTAGACTGTACTAACCGTCTTAGACTGTACTAAATGTCTAAGATGTACTAACTGTCTAAGACTGTACTAACTGTCTTAGACTGTACTAACTGTCTAAGAGTATACTGTGTAAGACTGTACTAACTGTCTAAGAGTGTACTAACTGTCTAAGAGTGTACTAACTGTCTTAGACTGTACTAACTGTCTAAGAGTGTACTAACTGTCTTAGACTGTACTAACTGTCTAAGAGTATACTGTCTTAGACTGTACTAACTGTCTAAGAGTGTACTAACTGTCTTAGATTGTACTAACTGTCTTAGACTGTACTAACCGTCTTAGACTGTACTAACTGTCTAAGAGTATACTGTGTAAGACTGTACTAACTGTCTAAGAGTGTACTAACTGTCTTAGACTGTACTAACTGTCTTAGACTGTACTAACTGTCTAAGACTGTACAAACTGTCTTAGACTGTACTAACCGTCTTAGACTGTACTAACTGTCTAAGAGTGTACTAACTGTCTAAGACTGTACTAACTGTCTAAGACTGTACTAACTGTCTAAGAGTGTACTAACTGTCTAAGAGTATACTGTCTTAGACTGTACTAACTGTCTTAGACTGTAAACTGTCTAAGAGTATACTGTGTAAGACTGTACTAACTGTCTAAGAGTGTACTAACTGTCTTAGACTGTACTAACTGTCTAAGAGTATACTGTGTAAGACTGTACTAACTGTCTAAGAGTGTACTAACTGTCTTAGACTGTACTAACTGTCTTAGACTGTACTAACTGTCTAAGAGTGTACTAACTGTCTTAGACTGTACTAACTGTCTAAGAGTATACTGTGTAAGACTGTACTAACTGTCTAAGAGTGTACTAACTGTCTAAGAGTACTGTCTTAGACTGTACTAACTGTCTTAGACTGTACTAACTGTCTAAGAGTATACTGTGTAAGACTGTACTAACTGTCTAAGAGTGTACTAACTGTCTTAGACTGTACTAGCTGTCTAAGACTGTACTGTCTAAGACTGTACAAACTGTCTTAGATTGTACTAACTGTCTTAGACTGTACTAACCGTCTTAGACTGTACTAACTGTCTAAGAGTGTACTAACTGTCTAAGACTGTACTAACTGTCTTAGACTGTACTAACTGTCTAAGAGTATACTGTGTAAGACTGTACTAACTGTCTAAGAGTGTACTAACTGTCTTAGACTGTACTAACTGTCTAAGAGTGTACTAACTGTCTTAGACTGTACTAACTGTCTAAGAGTATACTGTCTTAGACTGTACTAACTGTCTAAGAGTGTACTAACTGTCTTAGATTGTACTAACTGTCTTAGACTGTACTAACCGTCTTAGACTGTACTAACTGTCTAAGAGTATACTGTGTAAGACTGTACTAACTGTCTAAGAGTGTACTAACTGTCTTAGACTGTACTAACTGTCTAAGAGTGTACTAACTGTCTGAGACTGTATTAACTGTCTAAGAGTGTACTAACTGTCTTAGACTGTACTAACTGTCTAAGACTGTACAAACTGTCTTAGACTGTACTAACCGTCTTAGACTGTACTAACTGTCTAAGACTGTACTAACTGTCTAAGACTGTACTAACTGTCTAAGAGTGTACTAACTGTCTAAGAGTATACTGTCTTAGACTGTACTAACTGTCTTAGACTGTACTAACTGTCTAAGAGTATACTGTGTAAGACTGTACTAACTGTCTAAGAGTGTACTAACTGTCTTAGACTGTACTAACTGTCTAAGAGTATACTGTGTAAGACTGTACTAACTGTCTAAGAGTGTACTAACTGTCTTAGACTATACTAACTGTCTTAGACTGTACTAACTGTCTAAGAGTGTACTAACTGTCTTAGACTGTACTAACTGTCTAAGAGTATACTGTGTAAGACTGTACTAACTGTCTAAGAGTGTACTAACTGTCTAAGAGTATACTGTCTTAGACTGTACTAACTGTCTTAGACTGTACTAACTGTCTAAGAGTATACTGTGTAAGACTGTACTAACTGTCTAAGAGTGTACTAACTGTCTTAGACTGTGCTAGCTGTCTAAGACTGTACTGTCTAAGACTGTACAAACTGTCTTAGATTGTACTAACTGTCTTAGACTGTACTAACTGTCTAAGAGTGTACTAACTGTCTAAGACTGTACTGTCTAAGACTGTACAAACTGTCTTAGATTGTACTAACTGTCTAAGACTGTACTAACTGTCTTAGACTGTACTAACTGTCTAAGAGTGTACTAACTGTCTAAGACTGTACTAACTGTCTAAGAGTGTACTAACTGTCTAAGACTGTACTAACTGTCTTAGACTGTACTAACTGTCTAAGAGTAACTGTGTAAGACTGTACTAACTGTCTAAGAGTGTACTAACTGTAAGAGTGTACTAACTGTCTTAGACTGTACTAACTGTCTAAGAGTGTACTAACTGTCTAAGAGTGTACTAACTGTCTTAGACTGTACTAACTGTCTAAGAGTATACTGTCTTAGACTGTACTGTCTAAGAGTGTACTAACTGTCTTAGATTGTACTAACTGTCTTAGACTGTACTAACCGTCTTAGACTGTACTAACTGTCTAAGAGTATACTGTGTAAGACTGTACTAACTGTCTAAGAGTGTACTAACTGTCTTAGACTGTACTAACTGTCTAAGAGTGTACTAACTGTCTAAGACTGTACTAACTGTCTAAGAGTGTACTAACTGTCTTAGACTGTACTAACTGTCTAAGAGTATACTGTGTAAGACTGTACTAACTGTCTAAGAGTGTACTAACTGTCTAAGACTGTACTAACTGTCTATGAGTGTACTAACTGTCTTAGACTGTACTAACTGTCTAAGAGTGTACTAACTGTCTAAGAGTGTACTAACTGTCTTAGACTGTACTAACTGTCTAAGAGTGTACTAACTGTCTTAGACTGTACTAACTGTCTAAGAGTGTACTAACTGTCTAAGACTGTACTAACTGTCTAAGACTGTACTAACTGTCTTAGACTGTACTAACTGTCTAAGAGTGTACTAACTGTCTTAGACTGTACTAACTTTCTAAAAGTGTACTAACTGTCTTAGACTGTACTAACTGTCTAAGAGTGTACTAACTGTCTAAGACTGTACTAACTGTCTAAGAGTGTACTTATTGTCTAAGACTGTACAAACTGTCTTACATTGTACTAACTGTCTTAGACTGTACTAACCGTCTTAGACTGTACTAACTGTCTAAGAGTGTACTAACTGTCTAAGACTGTACTAACTGTCTTAGACTGTACTAACTGTCTAAGAGTATACTGTGTAAGACTGTACTAACTGTCTAAGAGTGTACTAACTGTCTAAGAGTGTACTAACTGTCTAAGAGTGTACTAACTGTCTTAGACTGTACTAACTGTCTAAGAGTGTACTAACTGTCTTAGACTGTACTAACTGTCTAAGAGTATACTGTCTTAGACTGTACTAACTGTCTAAGAGTATACTGTGTAAGACTGTACTAACTGTCTAAGAGTGTACTAACTGTAAGAGTGTACTAACTGTCTTAGACTGTACTAACTGTCTAAGAGTGTACTAACTGTCTAAGAGTGTACTAACTGTCTTAGACTGTACTAACTGTCTAAGAGTATACTGTCTTAGACTGTACTGTCTAAGAGTGTACTAACTGTCTTAGATTGTACTAACTGTCTTAGACTGTACTAACCGTCTTAGACTGTACTAACTGTCTAAGAGTATACTGTGTAAGACTGTACTAACTGTCTAAGAGTGTACTAACTGTCTTAGACTGTACTAACTGTCTAAGAGTGTACTAACTGTCTAAGACTGTACTAACTGTCTAAGAGTGTACTAACTGTCTTAGACTGTACTAACTGTCTAAGAGTTACTGTGTAAGACTGTACTAACTGTCTAAGAGTGTACTAACTGTCTAAGACTGTACTAACTGTCTATGAGTGTACTAACTGTCTTAGACTGTACTAACTGTCTAAGAGTGTACTAACTGTCTAAGAGTGTACTAACTGTCTTAGACTGTACTAACTGTCTAAGAGTGTACTAACTGTCTTAGACTGTACTAACTGTCTAAGAGTGTACTAACTGTCTAAGACTGTACTAACTGTCTAAGACTGTACTAACTGTCTTAGACTGTACTAACTGTCTAAGAGTGTACTAACTGTCTTAGACTGTACTAACTTTCTAAAGTGTACTAACTGTCTTAGACTGTACTAACTGTCTAAGAGTGTACTAACTGTCTAAGACTGTACTAACTGTCTAAGAGTGTACTAATTGTCTAAGACTGTACAAACTGTCTTACATTGTACTAACTGTCTTAGACTGTACTAACCGTCTTAGACTGTACTAACTGTCTAAGAGTGTACTAACTGTCTAAGACTGTACTAACTGTCTTAGACTGTACTAACTGTCTAAGAGTATACTGTGTAAGACTGTACTAACTGTCTAAGAGTGTACTAACTGTCTAAAGTGTACTAACTGTCTTAGACTGTACTAACTGTCTAAGAGTGTACTAACTGTCTTAGACTGTACTAACTGTCTAAGAGTATACTGTCTTAGACTGTACTAACTGTCTAAGAGTGTACTAACTGTCTTAGATTGTACTAACTGTCTTAGACTGTACTAACCGTCTTAGACTGTACTAACTGTCTAAGAGTATACTGTGTAAGACTGTACTAACTGTCTAAGAGTGTACTAACTGTCTTAGACTGTACTAACTGTCTAAGAGTGTACTAACTGTCTAAGACTGTACTAACTGTCTAAGAGTGTACTAACTGTCTGAGACTGTACTAACTGTCTAAGAGTGTACTAATTGTCTAAGACTGTACTAACTGTCTAAGACTGTACTAACTGTCTTAGACTGTACTAACTGTCTAAGAGTGTACTAACTGTCTTAGACTGTACTAACTTTCTAAAAGTGTACTAACTGTCTTAGACTGTACTAACTGTCTAAGAGTGTACTAACTGTCTGAGACTGTACTAACTGTCTAAGAGTGTACTAATTGTCTAAGACTGTACAAACTGTCTTACATTGTACTAACTGTCTTAGACTGTACTAACCGTCTTAGACTGTACTAAATGTCTAAGAGTGTACTAACTGTCTAAGACTGTACTAACTGTCTTAGACTGTACTAACTGTCTAAGAGTATACTGTGTAAGACTGTACTAACTGTCTAAGAGTGTACTAACTGTCTAAGAGTGTACTAACTGTCTTAGACTGTACTAACTGTCTAAGAGTGTACTAACTGTCTAAGACTGTACTAACTGTCTTAGACTGTACTAACTGTCTAAGAGTATACTGTGTAAGACTGTACTAACTGTCTAAGAGTGTACTAACTGTAAGAGTGTACTAACTGTCTTAGACTGTACTAACTGTCTAAGAGTGTACTAACTGTCTAAGAGTGTACTAACTGTCTTAGACTGTACTAACTGTCTAAGAGTATACTGTCTTAGACTGTACTGTCTAAGAGTGTACTAACTGTCTTAGATTGTACTAACTGTCTTAGACTGTACTAACCGTCTTAGACTGTACTGTCTAAGAGTATACTGTGTAAGACTGTACTAACTGTCTAAGAGTGTACTAACTGTCTTAGACTGTACTAACTGTCTAAGAGTGTACTAACTGTCTAAGACTGTACTAACTGTCTAAGAGTGTACTAACTGTCTTAGACTGTACTAACTGTCTAAGAGTATACTGTGTAAGACTGTACTAACTGTCTAAGAGTGTACTAACTGTCTAAGACTGTACTAACTGTCTATGAGTGTACTAACTGTCTTAGACTGTACTAACTGTCTAAGAGTGTACTAACTGTCTAAGAGTGTACTAACTGTCTTAGACTGTACTAACTGTCTAAGAGTGTACTAACTGTTTAGACTGTACTAACTGTCTAAGAGTGTACTAACTGTCTAAGACTGTACTAACTGTCTAAGACTGTACTAACTGTCTTAGACTGTACTAACTGTCTAAGAGTGTACTAACTGTCTTAGACTGTACTAACTTTCTAAAAGTGTACTAACTGTCTTAGACTGTACTAACTGTCTAAGAGTGTACTAACTGTCTAAGACTGTACTAACTGTCTAAGAGTGTACTAATTGTCTAAGACTGTACAAACTGTCTTACATTGTACTAACTGTCTTAGACTGTATAACCGTTTAGACTGTACTAACTGTCTAAGAGTGTACTAACTGTCTAAGACTGTACTAACTGTCTTAGACTGTACTAACTGTCTAAGAGTATACTGTGTAAGACTGTACTAACTGTCTAAGAGTGTACTAACTGTCTAAGAGTGTACTAACTGTCTTAGACTGTACTAACTGTCTAAGAGTGTACTAACTGTCTTAGACTGTACTAACTGTCTAAGAGTATACTGTCTTAGACTGTACTAACTGTCTAAGAGTATACTGTGTAAGACTGTACTAACTGTCTAAGAGTGTACTAACTGTAAGAGTGTACTAACTGTCTTAGACTGTACTAACTGTCTAAGAGTGTACTAACTGTCTAAGAGTGTACTAACTGTCTTAGACTGTACTAACTGTCTAAGAGTATACTGTCTTAGACTGTACTGTCTAAGAGTGTACTAACTGTCTTAGATTGTACTAACTGTCTTAGACTGTACTAACCGTCTTAGACTGTACTAACTGTCTAAGAGTATACTGTGTAAGACTGTACTAACTGTCTAAGAGTGTACTAACTGTCTTAGACTGTACTAACTGTCTAAGAGTGTACTAACTGTCTAAGACTGTACTAACTGTCTAAGAGTGTACTAACTGTCTTAGACTGTACTAACTGTCTAAGAGTATACTGTGTAAGACTGTACTAACTGTCTAAGAGTGTACTAACTGTCTAAGACTGTACTAACTGTCTATGAGTGTACTAACTGTCTTAGACTGTACTAACTGTCTAAGAGTGTACTAACTGTCTAAGAGTGTACTAACTGTCTTAGACTGTACTAACTGTCTAAGAGTGTACTAACTGTCTTAGACTGTACTAACTGTCTAAGAGTGTACTAACTGTCTAAGACTGTACTAACTGTCTAAGACTGTACTAACTGTCTTAGACTGTACTAACTGTCTAAGAGTGTACTAACTGTCTTAGACTGTACTAACTTTCTAAAAGTGTACTAACTGTCTTAGACTGTACTAACTGTCTAAGAGTGTACTAACTGTCTAAGACTGTACTAACTGTCTAAGAGTGTACTAATTGTCTAAGACTGTACAAACTGTCTTACATTGTACTAACTGTCTTAGACTGTACTAACCGTCTTAGACTGTACTAACTGTCTAAGAGTGTACTAACTGTCTAAGACTGTACTAACTGTCTTAGACTGTACAACTGTCTAAGAGTATACTGTGTAAGACTTACTAACTGTCTAAGAGTGTACTAACTGTCTAAGAGTGTACTAACTGTCTTAGACTGTACTAACTGTCTAAGAGTATACTGTCTTAGACTGTACTAACTGTCTAAGAGTGTACTAACTGTCTTAGATTGTACTAACTGTCTTAGACTGTACTAACCGTCTTAGACTGTACTAACTGTCTAAGAGTATACTGTGTAAGACTGTACTAACTGTCTAAGAGTGTACTAACTGTCTTAGACTGTACTAACTGTCTAAGAGTGTACTAACTGTCTAAGACTGTACTAACTGTCTAAGAGTGTACTAACTGTCTGAGACTGTACTAACTGTCTAAGAGTGTACTAATTGTCTAAGACTGTACTAACTGTCTAAGACTGTACTAACTGTCTTAGACTGTACTAACTGTCTAAGAGTGTACTAACTGTCTTAGACTGTACTAACTTTCTAAAAGTGTACTAACTGTCTTAGACTGTACTAACTGTCTAAGAGTGTACTAACTGTCTGAGACTGTACTAACTGTCTAAGAGTGTACTAATTGTCTAAGACTGTACAAACTGTCTTACATTGTACTAACTGTCTTAGACTGTACTAACCGTCTTAGACTGTACTAAATGTCTAAGAGTGTACTAACTGTCTAAGACTGTACTAACTGTCTTAGACTGTACTAACTGTCTAAGAGTATACTGTGTAAGACTGTACTAACTGTCTAAGAGTGTACTAACTGTCTAAGAGTGTACTAACTGTCTTAGACTGTACTAACTGTCTAAGAGTGTACTAACTGTCTTAGACTGTACTAACTGTCTAAGAGTATACTGTCTTAGACTGTACTAACTGTCTAAGAGTGTACTAACTGTCTTAGATTGTACTAACTGTCTTAGACTGTACTAACCGTCTTAGACTGTACTAACTGTCTAAGAGTATACTGTGTAAGACTGTACTAACTGTCTAAGAGTGTACTAACTGTCTTAGACTGTACTAACTGTCTTAGACTGTACTAACTGTCTAAGACTGTACCAACTGTCTTAGACTGTACTAACCGTCTTAGACTGTACTAACTGTCTAAGAGTGTACTAACTGTCTAAGACTGTACTAACTGTCTAAGACTGTACTAACTGTCTAAGAGTGTACTAACTGTCTAAGAGTATACTGTCTTAGACTGTACTAACTGTCTTAGACTGTACTAACTGTCTAAGAGTATACTGTGTAAGACTGTACTAACTGTCTAAGAGTGTACTAACTGTCTTAGACTGTACTAACTGTCTAAGAGTATACTGTGTAAGACTGTACTAACTGTCTAAGAGTGTACTAACTGTCTTAGACTGTACTAACTGTCTTAGACTGTACTAACTGTCTAAGAGTGTACTAACTGTCTTAGACTGTACTAACTGTCTAAGAGTATACTGTGTAAGACTGTACTAACTGTCTAAGAGTGTACTAACTGTCTAAGAGTACTGTCTTAGACTGTACTAACTGTCTTAGACTGTACTAACTGTCTAAGAGTATACTGTGTAAGACTGTACTAACTGTCTAAGAGTGTACTAACTGTCTTAGACTGTACTAGCTGTCTAAGACTGTACTGTCTAAGACTGTACAAACTGTCTTAGATTGTACTAACTGTCTTAGACTGTACTAACTGTCTAAGAGTGTACTAACTGTCTAAGACTGTACTGTCTAAGACTGTACAAACTGTCTTAGATTGTACTAACTGTCTAAGACTGTACTAACTGTCTTAGACTGTACTAACTGTCTAAGAGTGTACTAACTGTCTAAGACTGTACTAACTGTCTAAGAGTGTACTAACTGTCTAAGACTGTACTAACTGTCTAAGAGTGTACTAACTGTCTTAGACTGTACTAACTGTCTAAGAGTGTACTAACTGTCTAAGACTGTACTAACTGTCTAAGAGTGTACTAACTGTGTTAGATTGTACTAACTGTCTTAGACTGTACTAACTGTCTAAGACTGTACTAACTGTCTTAGACTGTACTAACTGTCTTAAGAGTGTACTAACCGTCTTAGACTGTACTAACTGTCTAAGAGTGTACTAACTGTCTAAGACTGTACCAACTGTCTTAGACTGTACTAACCGTCTTAGACTGTACTAACTGTCTAAGAGTGTACTAACTGTCTAAGACTGTACTAACTGTCTAAGAGTGTACTAATTGTCTAAGACTGTACAAACTGTCTTACATTGTACTAACTGTCTTAGACTGTACTAACCGTCTTAGACTGTACTAACTGTCTAAGAGTGTACTAACTGTCTAAGACTGTACTAACTGTCTTAGACTGTACTAACTGTCTAAGAGTATACTGTGTAAGACTGTACTAACTGTCTAAGAGTGTACTAACTGTCTTAGACTGTACTAACTGTCTAAGAGTATACTGTCTTAGACTGTACTAACTGTCTAAGAGTGTACTAACTGTCTTAGATTGTACTAACTGTCTTAGACTGTACTAACCGTCTTAGACTGTACTAACTGTCTAAGAGTATACTGTGTAAGACTGTACTAACTGTCTAAGAGTGTACTAACTGTCTTAGACTGTACTAACTGTCTAAGAGTGTACTAACTGTCTAAGACTGTACTAACTGTCTAAGAGTGTACTAACTGTCTTAGACTGTACTAACTGTCTAAGACTGTACAAACTGTCTTAGACTGTACTAACCGTCTAAGACTGTACTAACTGTCTAAGAGTGTACTAACTGTCTAAGACTGTACTAACTGTCTAAGAGTGTACTAACTGTCTAAGAGTATACTGTCTTAGACTGTACTAACTGTCTTAGACTGTACTAACTGTCTAAGAGTATACTGTGTAAGACTGTACTAACTGTCTAAGAGTGTACTAACTGTCTTAGACTGTACTAACTGTCTAAGAGTATACTGTGTAAGACTGTACTAACTGTCTAAGAGTGTACTAACTGTCTTAGACTGTACTAACTGTCTTAGACTGTACTAACTGTCTAAGAGTGTACTAACTGTCTTAGACTGTACTAACTGTCTAAGAGTATACTGTGTAAGACTGTACTAACTGTCTAAGAGTGTACTAACTGTCTAAGAGTATACTGTCTTAGACTGTACTAACTGTCTTAGACTGTACTAACTGTCTAAGAGTATACTGTGTAAGACTGTACTAACTGTCTAAGAGTGTACTAACTGTCTTAGACTGTGCTAGCTGTCTAAGACTGTACTGTCTAAGACTGTACAAACTGTCTTAGATTGTACTAACTGTCTTAGACTGTACTAACTGTCTAAGAGTGTACTAACTGTCTAAGACTGTACTGTCTAAGACTGTACAAACTGTCTTAGATTGTACTAACTGTCTAAGACTGTACTAACTGTCTTAGACTGTACTAACTGTCTAAGAGTGTACTAACTGTCTAAGACTGTACTAACTGTCTAAGAGTGTACTAACTGTCTAAGACTGTACTAACTGTCTTAGACTGTACTAACTGTCTAAGAGTATACTGTGTAAGACTGTACTAACTGTCTAAGAGTGTACTAACTGTAAGAGTGTACTAACTGTCTTAGACTGTACTAACTGTCTAAGAGTGTACTAACTGTCTAAGAGTGTACTAACTGTCTTAGACTGTACTAACTGTCTAAGAGTATACTGTCTTAGACTGTACTGTCTAAGAGTGTACTAACTGTCTTAGATTGTACTAACTGTCTTAGACTGTACTAACCGTCTTAGACTGTACTAACTGTCTAAGAGTATACTGTGTAAGACTGTACTAACTGTCTAAGAGTGTACTAACTGTCTTAGACTGTACTAACTGTCTAAGAGTGTACTAACTGTCTAAGACTGTACTAACTGTCTAAGAGTGTACTAACTGTCTTAGACTGTACTAACTGTCTAAGAGTATACTGTGTAAGACTGTACTAACTGTCTAAGAGTGTACTAACTGTCTAAGACTGTACTAACTGTCTATGAGTGTACTAACTGTCTTAGACTGTACTAACTGTCTAAGAGTGTACTAACTGTCTAAGAGTGTACTAACTGTCTTAGACTGTACTAACTGTCTAAGAGTGTACTAACTGTCTTAGACTGTACTAACTGTCTAAGAGTGTACTAACTGTCTAAGACTGTACTAACTGTCTAAGACTGTACTAACTGTCTTAGACTGTACTAAC
Organism: Poeciliopsis retropinna; assembly: GCA_010277075.1. Classification (NCBI taxonomy): domain Eukaryota; kingdom Metazoa; phylum Chordata; class Actinopteri; order Cyprinodontiformes; family Poeciliidae; genus Poeciliopsis; species Poeciliopsis retropinna. The sequence goes on along the minus strand of VMRM01000025.1, from coordinate 213,523 downwards.
TGTCTAAGAGTGTACTAACTGTCTTAGACTGTACTAACTTTCTAAAAGTGTACTAACTGTCTTAGACTGTACTAACTGTCTAAGAGTGTACTAACTGTCTAAGACTGTACTAACTGTCTAAGAGTGTACTAATTGTCTAAGACTGTACAAACTGTCTTACATTGTACTAACTGTCTTAGACTGTACTAACCGTCTTAGACTGTACTAACTGTCTAAGAGTGTACTAACTGTCTAAGACTGTACTAACTGTCTTAGACTGTACTAACTGTCTAAGAGTATACTGTGTAAGACTGTACTAACTGTCTAAGAGTGTACTAACTGTCTAAGAGTGTACTAACTGTCTTAGACTGTACTAACTGTCTAAGAGTGTACTAACTGTCTTAGACTGTACTAACTGTCTAAGAGTATACTGTCTTAGACTGTACTAACTGTCTAAGAGTATACTGTGTAAGACTGTACTAACTGTCTAAGAGTGTACTAACTGTAAGAGTGTACTAACTGTCTTAGACTGTACTAACTGTCTAAGAGTGTACTAACTGTCTAAGAGTGTACTAACTGTCTTAGACTGTACTAACTGTCTAAGAGTATACTGTCTTAGACTGTACTGTCTAAGAGTGTACTAACTGTCTTAGATTGTACTAACTGTCTTAGACTGTACTAACCGTCTTAGACTGTACTAACGTCTAAGAGTATACTGTGTAAGACTGTACTAACTGTCTAAGAGTGTACTAACTGTCTTAGACTGTACTAACTGTCTAAGAGTGTACTAACTGTCTAAGACTGTACTAACTGTCTAAGAGTGTACTAACTGTCTTAGACTGTACTAACTGTCTAAGAGTATACTGTGTAAGACTGTACTAACTGTCTAAGAGTGTACTAACTGTCTAAGACTGTACTAACTGTCTATGATGTACTAACTGTCTTAGACTGTACTAACTGTCTAAGAGTGTACTAACTGTCTAAGAGTGTACTAACTGTCTTAGACTGTACTAACTGTCTAAGAGTGTACTAACTGTCTTAGACTGTACTAACTGTCTAAGAGTGTACTAACTGTCTAAGACTGTACTAACTGTCTAAGACTGTACTAACTGTCTTAGACTGTACTAACTGTCTAAGAGTGTACTAACTGTCTTAGACTGTACTAACTTTCTAAAAGTGTACTAACTGTCTTAGACTGTACTAACTGTCTAAGAGTGTACTAACTGTCTAAGACTGTACTAACTGTCTAAGAGTGTACTAATTGTCTAAGACTGTACAAACTGTCTTACATTGTACTAACTGTCTTAGACTGTACTAACCGTCTTAGACTGTACTAACTGTCTAAGAGTGTACTAACTGTCTAAGACTGTACTAACTGTCTTAGACTGTACTAACTGTCTAAGAGTATACTGTGTAAGACTGTACTAACTGTCTAAGAGTGTACTAACTGTCTAAAAGTGTACTAACTGTCTTAGACTGTACTAACTGTCTAAGAGTGTACTAACTGTCTTAGACTGTACTAACTGTCTAAGAGTATACTGTCTTAGACTGTACTAACTGTCTAAGAGTGTACTAACTGTCTTAGATTGTACTAACTGTCTTAGACTGTACTAACCGTCTTAGACTGTACTAACTGTCTAAGAGTATACTGTGTAAGACTGTACTAACTGTCTAAGAGTGTACTAACTGTCTTAGACTGTACTAACTGTCTAAGAGTGTACTAACTGTCTAAGACTGTACTAACTGTCTAAGAGTGTACTAACTGTCTTAGACTGTACTAACTGTCTAAGAGTGTACTAACTGTCTAAGACTGTACTAACTGTCTAAGAGTGTACTAACTGTCTTAGATTGTACTAACTGTCTTAGACTGTACTAACTGTCTAAGACTGTACTAACTGTCTTAGACTGTACTAACTGTCTAAGAGTGTACTAACCGTCTTAGACTGTACTAACTGTCTAAGAGTGTACTAACTGTCTTAGACTGTACTAACTGTCTAAGCGTGTACTAGCTGTCTAAGACTGTACTGTCTAAGACTGTACAAACTGTCTTAGATTGTACTAACTGTCTTAGACTGTACTAACTGTCTAAGACTGTACTAACTGTCTAAGAGTGTACTAACTGTCTTAGACTGTACTAACTGTCTAAGAGTGTACTAACTGTCTAAGAGTGTACTAACTGTCTAAGAGTGTACTAACTGTCTAAGACTGTACTAACTGTCTTAGACTGTACTAACTGTCTAAGACTGTACAAACTGTCTTAGACTGTACTAACTGTCTTAGGGTGTTAAAGCCTAGTCAGTGGGTCCAAATGGGGCGAGTTTCTGCAGGTTTTAGAAAGGTGCCACTATTTCCAGTTTTAGATCAAGGTAAAAGTTGTATTGTCAGTTTAATGGACCCCATTCATTGAGCCCACAGTGAACTTTGGCCCACTTTGCTCCCATCCACCCTAAATCCATATGGGTCCCTTTTCCAGATGCTGGTTTATGGTGATGATGTCAGGTCTCTTAAAATGACAAATATAAAACATCTGCAAATGAATCAACTTTCCATTTCCTCCTACTTATAACTGGTGGTAAGTTATGAAGCAGAGTGTTGGTGTGTTTTCATCTTTTTCATTTTGCATAAACACACATCCTTCCTTTCTTCAGCCTCGGCTGTTTGCGAGGAACATTTTGATGAATGTGCCGATTGAGCCAGTAGCTGTAAGTCTCTGAACCTGTTCCTAAAATGTGTGCACATGTTTGTGGCTCCCTGTGGTTGTGGATCCTCTTTAAATACTTTATTAAACATGGCAGAGAGAGAAAAACCTTACATCACGGTCGGTGCCACTGGGACATTTTTGGTTTTGGGGCAATAAACAGTTTCCACACGACCCCTGTGAGAACAAAGAAGCTAATCTGAATTACAGTAACATCCAACAGATGTTTGTCGCCTGCTAATGTGAAAGTCTGAGTGTGTGGATGTTACCTTTACTTTACTGTATGTCAGTTTGTCACAGCGGTTTCTGTTGATGTGAAGAACCGCTGACAGGCCGTGAATCACTCCTTTACCACACAACAGGTTGGAGGAGTTTATCTGGGCATCGTTCACAAACAGCTGCAGGAAGAACAGAGACACCAAGGATTTCATTAGGCTCTCACTCTCTGTTTGCACTGGACTGTTTTCTGCTGATAAACCCACTAAAGACTCTCAACACATCTTCATTTCTTTCTAGAACTTTGTCTCTGAACTGAGACCAGACTCTGAACAGAGTTCTGCATCTGGACACTTTTGTGAAACCTTAAACAGTTTCCAGAGTCTGGAAAGATTTCTAACTCTGAGGATATTGTGGTAAGATCCCTGAAGCCAACCACAGTGATCTGGACTAACAGGACTTCTGCTGGTTTTCCCTTCAGTTTTGGTTGTGTCCTTAAACATGAGCATTTTGACAGAAATGTCTTTGATTTATTGAGCATCCAAACTCTGATCTATCAATGATTCGGGCATCTTGAGACCACTGATATCAAAGAAGAGGTTGTCTGAGAGCAGACCTTTCCGTCCCAAGGGTAGATCCTGATCTGGAAGGGAAATCCGAGGAGCGTCTCCCTGAATCCCCACGCTGAAGGTCGGTCTTTAGCAGGCGCTCCGCCAGAACCACGTGATAACGGGTCATGTTGATATCCTGTGGATGGGAAGAAAAGACTGACTGACAGAGGTCAGTTGGCCAATTTGAGGTCATAGGTCAGAAAGAGAACCACTGACCCATGCTGTTTAATTACTTGAACCACTTTCGGTCCGGAGGAATAAAATGATCCAGAAAAGACAAATGGGTCATCGAAAACATGTCTACATTGTGTGTTGTAGATTTTCTAGAGTTTTGCTGACTCATATTGCTTTTTAAGACCAGATGCACAAAAACAAGTCACTCTTCAATAAAGAGAAAACAAAGGACATTGATTTTAGACGGAAACCCCAGAACACAAACCAATGAGTCATTAAAGGTCAGACAGTAGAAAACTACAAACATCTCAGGACTATTTTGGACAAGTTAAAATTTACCTGCCATTCAGAAAACCTACCAAAAAGGCCAGCAAAGATTATTTTGTCTAAGGAGCTCACAAAGTTTCCAGTTGATAAGTCATTGATGGTCCTATTTTATAGACCATATATTGAATCTGTGTTGACGTTTTCCCTCCTCTGTTGGTTTGGAAATCTTAGTATTGGGTCAAGAAACGCCCTTAGCAGAGTGATTCATACCAGCAATAAGATCTTAGGGGTTGATCAATACTCACTTACAGAACTGTTCAGTAAACAAATTATTGGGAAAACTAAAGCCATCATGGCTGATTCTTCTCATCCTTTACATGCTGAGGTCCAGTTTCTGGCATCAGGCTCCGAGTTCCTACCATAAAAAGCAGCAGGTTCTTTAGTTCCTACAGAAACATCCATGAGTAAAGCAGAAGGACCTGCAACTGATCTGGTGTTTGTGGCAATGATGAAATACGCTGCTGTGCTTTTTCCTTTGTGTATTGATTGGTATTTCACGTCCTTTTGGTATGTTTTGTCTTTTATTTTTTTATTGTTTAATCTTTGATACTTTAATTCTTGTATTTGCTGTAGCATCAGTTGCCCATTTGGGATACAAATAAATCTGAATCTGAAGTCCAACCAATCCTGAGTTTTTAGTGTTCTGACCCGAACTCAGCTGTGACCCACTACACCCACAAGTCATCATTCTTCTTTTGATACAGTCCCACAGGTTTATTCCCTACCAAGGCAGGTGCTGCCACCTGCTGGAGGTATTGTGTGATGGCAGAGTCTGTTGGGGCGAACACAGTGAACTCCTCGTCCTGCTGGATCTCCTTCGTCAGGTTGTACTCCTGAAAACACAGAGACGATCCAAACACGTCCAGAGCCCGGACGGTGTGTGTGTGTGTGTGTGTGCGTGTGCGTGTGTGTGTGTGTGTGTGGGTGTGTGTGTGTGTGTGTGGTGGGGGTGTGTGTGCGTGCGAGAGACCGTACAATGAGGTAGGATCGGAAGAGTGAGAACTCTGGCCTCAGAGCGAGCACGGCCAGCAGACCTTCGCTCAGCTTCCTGTCAGGAACCAGAACCTGTGGACCGGATCAGAACCGTGACTGTAGTGCAGCACCAGCTCGGTATTGGAGCAGGAGCGTCCAATCTTTCAGTACCTTGTTAATAAGATGGATCAGGCCGTTGGTGGCAGCGCCGTCTGAAGCGATGATGGTTGCTCCTCCAACTGATGTGATCTGACAGAAATCACCAATTTACAGCTCTGAAGTTTCTGACCCGAACTGAGCAAACAGGAAGCAAAGCCCGGCTCTGGATGGTGCAAGAGAAGCAACTAACTCCAAACCTCCTGGCTGGTTGAAATGGGAAGCGATGAGGTCAGCAGAGAGGTCACTGATGGGATATTCCTGAGTGTGGAGGAGGAGAAGACGCCGGGCAGGACGTGGTTTCTGCAGGACACGAGAGACATCAGCATCACGTCTCCATCCTCTCACTCCCGGTTCCACTGACAGCACACCTGATGAGGCTCGGCAGGTTTTCCTTCATTGTCCAGAAGCTCCTGTCGTCTGGGGACATCTGAGCGACGGCAGCGGATGTCGGTACCAGGAGGGTCAGGTTCTGATCCGATAAAGAGCGAGACAGGCCGGAGTCCTGAAGGGCGTTGAGACCATACAGGTGTTAGTTTACAGTTTAACTCTGAAGTCTCAAAACGGATCAGGTGATGATCTGCAGGAACAGAAAACATTAGACTGAACAGAACCTGAACAGAACCTGAACAGAACCTCAACGGAGCCTCAGCAGAACCTCAGCAGAACCTCCAACCTGCAATTTATTGTACCTCCCTATCAGCATCGCTGCAGGCTGACGGTCAAGAAGGAACCGGGACTATCCAGTTCCAGTAGTGGACTCCTTCTTAAAGACCGGTCCTGAATAAACCCAGAACAGTCTCTGGAGCCAGGTTCTGCTCCTGACTGGGTCGCTGCTCTTTACTCACCGTGGTCCAGCTGAAGAAGTCGGAGGCGTTCTGCAGAACCATCAGCTCCTGGAACCATCAGACAGACAGACTGAGTCAGGCTGGAGCGGGGAGATGAAGCCGACCCAGAGTCCATTCTGCGCACCTGGTCGACGGTACCGTAGCACAGGAGTCCGTCTCCAACATACCCATCGTCACAGACACACGTCCACTGTGAGGACAGCAGGAGACAGCTGGCCTAGGGACCACCCAGATTCTGTTACCGCTTCTTGATGAGCTAGAACTCGTGGTTCTCGGGTACGATCGGACCGGTTCTCACCCTGAAGTGGCATCCTCCGTGAGCCGTCACACACTGGTTGACAGCCTCACAGGCGTGTCCGTTCCCCATGTAGCTGGCCTTACAGGCACAGTCGCTCTGGGCACAGAGAAGCTTCAGATTCAAGTTGGATCTGCGGTACCAGAGGTTTGGTTTCACCTGCCTGCTCTGTATGTCCACAAACATTCCCAAATCTTTCCTGGCATACTGTCAGAACCAGATCAGAAACTGGGGCTACAATTAGCTTAGCAACTGGTTCACTAAACACTCAGGAACAGGTGATCTAACTATCTGTGCTCCCCATCGATCCGTCCTACCTAGTGGTGACGGCTCCGCCACATTCTGCTGACTCGGCAGATTTCTCATCCTCCTACCTGTGGAAGTTTCGTTTTGTCTGTTTTAGTTCATCGAAGGTCATGGTAAACTTATTTTACTGTATTTTATATCTGGCTTTCATTAAGCTGCTGTATTACTTCAGAGTCGTTACTACGGTAAACGAGTCATTGTTTGGCAGTTAATCAGGACAAAATACATTGTTTTGTGGCCTATTCTGTCCCTATGCATTAAAATATTTTAGATTATTACGCTCTATTTTTATTAAACCTTGTTAAACAGAGCATGTTGCTAGCCTTGCTATGTGGGATTGAAGCTGTAATATTAGTGCATATTAATCATATCCCATCATTCCAGTGACCTGATAACAGACATATAAAGTATTAATGTGCATAAAGGAGTTGTGATGATCTGTAATAGTCTGTTTCATTTGACTCCAATAAAACCTGCTTCTGTCTGATACTGTTTTATTCTTACAAACGTTTTTAAAATATTAACAGGCAGATATTCTAGTAAGCATAACTGCTAAGCTTCCACTTCAGTCACTCAAATAATCTTATCCAATATATTTATCATTAACAAGCCGCCAGTTTGTTTGTAAACATGAGGGTAGCAGTTTTAGACGGGTAGCACCGACAGATAGACCTAGCCATCTATCCGCTGCGGCAGGAAAATCTGACGGGGTAGCTCAGATCGTCAGAACATTGGACCAAGAATAGTTGAGGAGCTGGTTCTGAAACTGGTTCTGTGCTACACTGTACCTCTGGTGCTGATTGGTGGTTTAGACTGACTGAACATCTGGAGTGAAACGGGTCGATTGTTCACCAACAGTAAAATGTATTTTCACCCTTCAGACGTTTCTGTTTCCTGCTAATATCAATATTATCTGTAGATAATATTTCTACAGATGCTTCTGAAGTTCTGATCCATTTGGACTACTACTAGTCTGAAGAACTTGCAATGTGTTCTGCTGAATGTCTTGTCAACTCTAACCCACAAAACTGTTCTGGTCTGGACCCAGGTTTTGAACGTCTGGGTTCTGAGGAACCGGTTGTCCTGATGTCTACACCACCTTCTGGACAATCTAAAAGCTTTCTAGGTTTCTTGAAACCGATGATTCGAAAAGTGTAGAACAGTTCTCGTCCTGCAGGTTCTGACCCGCAGTGATGGGGCAGTACCTGTCCAGGTCCAACGTAGATGCAGGAGGCGTTTGGGTGGCAGCCTCCCCCATCAGGACCTTCACAGTTGTTTATGGGTTGGCACTCGTTTCCATCCTCTGTCCAGCCGGTCAGACACTGGCAGGTGTGAGTACCTGGGCCTGTCTTTATACATTTTGCCTACAGGGGGCAGCAATGACCACACGGTTCAGCCCAGAGAATGAGGAAGCAAAGGATCGGAACACAGTGGGAACTCACATTCACACTGCAGCCGCCTCGGAGAGGCGGAGCACAGGGGTCTGACTCCACACAGGTGATCCCATCGCCTTGGAAACCAGCTTTACAAACACACCTGATACATGAAAGAACATCTGGGTTAAATAATCAAAATTACCAGCATCTTTGGTCATCAATGTACCGTAGAACGAGATAAAATATAATTTCTGAACTTTTGACTCTTCCTGTCAGAGTTCTGAGGTAGGATGAACAATAACTACACAGAAAGGTTCTGAAACTGGATCAGTCATGGTACAGCTTCATCTGGGAAGCTGGGCTCTGGAAAGGGAATGGGGTTTCCATCATAGTATGCTAAATCAAATATGCTGCAGTTCCTGACCAACAAAATGGAACTGAACATCAATTTGAACTAAACGGCTGAATTCCTGAAGGCTGTGGATGGAGAACTGTCTCGACTTGGTTCAGGCTGTTCTGTGGGTTCTTTGTAGTTTTATTGGGTCTTTCTGGGTTCTGTGTGGGATTGACAACCTGATCAAACAGGTTCTAATGTTGGCTCTGAAGACAGATGAAGATCTCATGGACTTCAGCTCAGTTTGAATCAGTCCTGCAGCAGGGCCCACAGAACCTCCCTGAAGAACTGGTTCTGGCTATCCAAACCAAGTCTACTGGACTATCAGAGGGAAAACAACCTAGGACAGTTGAGTGATTTATTTAAATGGAGACATTATAATCTACCCCTTAGTTCTGAATCAACAGGCCAAGAGGACAGATGTGAATAAGGAAGAGGAATGGACCGAAGCCAGAACCTCATGGTCCACCAGAGGCCTGTGTTTCAGTGGTTCTGTTGAAGCGTGCAGGTACCTGGGTGATCCATCAGTGAAGTCACAGTCAGCGTGGGCATGGCAGAACTGGGCCAGGCCTCCACAGACAGATGTCTGTCGGTCACAGAACCGACCAGTGAATCCTTGAAGACAAGAGTCCAGCTTACATCGTCCATCTGAGTCTGGACGGTTGTCACACTGTCCGTGGACGCAGGGACAAGCTGTGGACATAAGGGTGAGACTTTACACAAGTAACTTCTCTTGTCTGTCTGAGGGACAACATAACGTCCACTTGACCTACTTCTGTCGCAGTATGGACCATATTTCTTGAAGGAGGAACAGTACTGACAACGAGAGCCTCTGAAGTTGGGTTCACAGATACATGACCCATTTCCTCTGATGCCCTCCACACACTGGACAGAAGACATCTGCTGAAACCAGCCAGAGGAACACGGTGGTTCCTCTGGATGTTTGGTGGCAGGTGGGAGAATGTTACCTGGCCATGTCCAGAGCAGGGAGTGTTAAAGCCACCAGGACAGGGAGCGCAGTCCGGACCGTAGAAACCTTTACAGCAGGCTGGAGTCTGAACACACAGGTACATTCATGTTACCACAGATTACTGACTTAGCTCTCATCAATGAAATCATAACGCTGCCATTACCGTTACATTCGTGTTGCAGAGTGGTGTGCAACCTCTGAATGGGACCTTGATGGGAGATTTGTCGAAGGAGAGGCCGTAAAAACACCCGACGTCGGCGGTGCCCTGTTCACCAAAACAATGACAGTTTCAAATGAGCTTTTCATATGAAGAGTAGGAATACAAATCCAGAAGGTCCCAGCAGAGCGAGACTTCTTACTGCGTTGACTCCTGATGAGCACTGGAACAGCTCGACCTTGAGGCAGCTGACACATTCACCCTAAAGGATCACAAGATTTCAGCCGTAAGATGTGAGTCACAAGGATCAACCTTACAACAGTTTCTGGATCTGTTTCTACTGTTTCAGATAAAAGCAGCAGATCCTAACCTTTATGATCTTGGTCTCTGTAACGTCACACCTGTGGGGCAGCACAGGTTGGATGGAGGGTGGAGTCAGGACTCCGTTCATCACGTACAGCCGTCCATTCTTAGCCTCCACGGCTGCCTCCAGAACGGCCGCTCCGTTGACCAGAATCTGACCCTGGATCAGCCAATAGGAGGAGCATTACAGCAAACAGATCAGGCTTAATGCAGGCAGGAATAAAAATATTATGATACACCTGGAAGATATCTCAGCTGAGAATCCATCAAAGTGAAAGATGGACTTTTTGATCAGCGGCTGACAAACTTACGTTTTCTGTTACGTTGATGATCAGGACCTGGTTGGCCATCGTCACAATGGTGGGGCTGGACACAACGTTGTAGACCTCCAGCTGTGAGACAGCAGGCAGGACAACAATCAGAGGGGACAGAAGAGCGTATTCAGACACACAGCTGGTACTAACCGAGGAGGACGGGACGATGTGGTTCCGGAGGAACTCTGTCAGCTTGCTGCGACCCTGAGGGTTCAGACTGATTTAGATCGTAATCAGAGTCTCTGAGCAGTTGATGGTTTGATTCTTACTCACATCTGCACTGCGGAGGAACTGCAGGTGACCCTCCTTCATGCCGTTAAATGCTTCAGTAGTCGGAGTGAAGACCGTGACGGGTTGAGGGAGGTCCATCACAGAGGCCAGGTCAGTTTGCTGTAAACACAGCAAAGACTCACTGAAATCTTCAGTTGCTTCTTGAAGATTTGCTGATTTGTTTTACTCTGAAGTTGGATTAAGAAGGTTAGGTCTTCTCTGGATCCCACAAAACTATCACCAAAGCAGAACAGAATGCCGACCTGCAGAAGATACTGCAGACCCTACCGAGTCCAAAGTTCTTCAGTAGATGGCTACTGAAGTCATGCACTTCAGTAAAGCAAGAGCAGAAGTCCAGAATTTTAAACCAGTTAAAGACCAGACTTCTTACTGGGCTCTGCTCTGAGAACCAAAATCTACTGCAGATTCTCCAAGATAATCCAAACTGGACACATTTCTGAGACCAGGTCAACACAAGGTCTTAGAACCACGCAAGGAACAAAACGGCCTTAAAGACTTAGTTAAGGTCTTCAATCAGTCTTCATCGGTCTGAACAAGGGATAGCCGGTGTGAAAGAAGTAATCTGATTACTGCACCTTCAGCAGTGACTTGAATGTCTCCAATTTTCCATAGTCAGAGATGATTTTCATCAAGTTCTCCTGTAGAAGATATTCAGTGTTAAAGTGGCGTCGACATTTCCTCCAGTCAACCAGGGTCAGAAGGTCTCACATCTGGGTTGCTCTCCACGGTGGCCGGGACGCTGTCCATCAGCTTCGTGATGATGTGGATGAGTCCGTTGGACGCCGCCACGTCCAACTTGATGACCTCACCTCGCTTCCTGCTGCCACGGATACGGATTCTGATCTGATCGCCCTGCAAGGAGAAATAAGATGGTTCTGGTTTCATGGGGTCTTCACAATCAGGTCCAATGTGGTTGGCGATGGGGGAACGTTGCTGGTTCCAGCTCAGGGTGGGGCTCCTCATTTCTCCCATGATGTGTCCAGAGTCCTACTTATTGCTTTGCAAAGGCTTTGGATCAGTTGTATGCAGATGATAAACTGTGCATGGGAGTCTTACCTAGAGACTCATAGAATTGCTTTTTCTCCTGAGAGTTCTGGTTCTGATCCATACATCAGGACCACTTGAAACAACATTGTGTGTTTTAAAAATCTGAAAGACGGCTCACCCTGTCAGATATCTCTGTCACTCCTGCCTTTCCGGACAGCGTGTAGAAAACATCCGTTTTCATCAGAGTGGAGGATGGCATTGAACCAGCAACCAGGTGCATCTTACACAGGTACTTAGCTTTGGATGAGTCTGCAGTCAGAGTCTGTATCTGTGATAAAAACAACAACAAAAACCCTGAAAACGCTGCTTCTTCAGATTGTCTGAGCTAAATGGCTCTAGAACTCACAGACTGTCCCCTGAAACCTCGATTCACGGGAACAAAAACCGTAAACGGACCCAAGTTCTGAAGAGGCCAAGACAGAGAATCTGGGAACACAAAACAAACCACATCAGGGCTGATATCTGCCTCTGGACAGAACATCAGAAACCAGAGCTGCTGGACTTTCTGGAGCAGGACGCGCAGTCCAACCCTCAGATTTAATGCTGCTTTATTGTAATCACCGAACAGAGAGATGGCGTTGCTCAGCTGACCGCTCCACTCCTGCCCAGGCTGTGTGTTCAGTTCCCTGAGACGCTCCATGATGTTCCCAAAGCAAACCTTCCCATTCCCAATGTAGCCCTGGAGACAGGCGCACCTGGAGGCAAACCGGACACTCAGGTGTATTCAAGTGAGCATACAGGTAACAGTAAGGTAAAGCAAGGCGGAGGGGACTGACCGGACCCGACCCGGTCCCACCGTGGAGCAGTTGGCGTTCTGGTGACAGGAGTCGGGTTTGCAGACGTCCTTCAGGTTGCAGCTGCCATCCGCCAGTGTCTCAAAGCCTGGTAGACACTCACAGTGGGACTGGAAGGAAACCAGACACAACAACAATACTCCTGCACACATCTCCCCCTGCAGGCTGGACTCTGCATTACAGCCACTGGGAGTCTGGAGAACCACATCAAATGAATTCGGTCTGGATCGTGTTCCTCTCTTGATTCCACCTCTGAGTCGGTTACTTAGTCAAGCGAGTCCCTAATTCTGATCACGTTTAAATCCTGACGTGAATCTGATCCTGAACCTCATCCACATCCTGACCCAGAGGAAGATGGCATCGTTCTGATCCCAGGATTACTTCCTGTCACAATCCCATTCTGGATTAGATGTTCTGGTTTCATCTCAGTGTTTTTGTTCAGATGACGTTCTAGATCCAGAACATGCCGTCAACCTGATTCAGGTTCTGGAGTTGATCCTTTTTCCCACTCAGGCTAATTTCCTGATGTTCCTGATTTTGATCTGCATGCAAAGAGTTTTCCACTTTTATCTCCTGGCTGACCCCATTCCCTTTATAAATTCCCTTTCTGCTCCTATCTTTTTCCATCTAATCCTTTTGGTTCTGGTTCTGATCCCTCAGACTCTCAAGTGGTTTTCTGGACTAATTTTACCTTTCCGGGTCCATCATAGATGCAGCGGGTGTTCCTGGCAGAGCATCCTCCGTTTTGGGTCTGACAAGGATCGATCGGCATGCAGACCTGTCCGTCGCCGCTGTAGCCTTGGTTGCAGGTACAGTGGTGCTGGTCCGGTCCGGTTTGGGCACAGGAAGCCTGGGAATGGCAGACCGGCCGGAGACACGGGTTCTTGGCTGTGGAGGGCAGAGGGAACGATGAGCAGACCAGGACAGTCCCTGAGAAGATGGTTCTGGTTCTGGGTAGTTCTCTGGTGGTGATGGATTCATTTCTTTTTTTAAACATTTCTAAACTGAACAACAATAAAAACATCAGAGCTGCTGGAGATCAGGAGCTGGGCCCGGTTTCGGTTCTCCTGTTTTTGAGAACTGGACCCAAGTTCTTAGAGGGGTTCAGACCAAAGGTACGGTTTCACTCAGTTCTGATCTTTGAGCCTGTCGGTCCAGAACTCACCTAAACACCGAGACCCTGATTTCTCGTAACCAGGCAAACACTGGCAGACGAGCCGACCTGTCAGAGCTTCTTCCATGCAGCGGGAGTTCTGCTGGCAGCTGAGGGCCGCGCACTCCGGAAGCTCTGGAAGACAGGAACTGGGTCAGGACCGATCGGTCTCGGCTGAAGGAAACCCGGTGCTGCAGGTCCAGCAGAGGGACGTACCCTGGTCGCAGCGAGGACCTCGGTACCCAGAGAAGCAGGTGCAGCGACCGTCTCCTTTTAGTCCAGAACCGCAGAGACCGTGGACACAGGAGCACTCTGAGGCAGAACCAACCACAGCAGGTAAGGAATATTGGCGGTACCGACCCGGGTCAGGATGGGCGAATGTGACGGTACCTGAACTACAGGCCGGGCCGTAGCGTCCAGGAGAGCAGTCCTCACACGCCGTTCCTGCAAAACCAACCTGGACAGCAACCAGAACAACTTTGACCCAAAGTCTGAGCGACTGCAGTGGGACTAATGAGGCCAAAAGGTTCTGATGCCTTCTGTAGGTCAGGCAGAAGGCTCTGTGGGTCGGTACTGATCCAGTTCAGGAACTCAAGAGGCAACAGAAACCTAGTTGTCTTTCAGTTGGTACTGATTCTGCTTGAGATATATCTGTGTGTGTGTGTGTGTGTGTGTGTGTGTGTGTGTGTGTGTGTGTGTGTGTGTGTGTGTGTGTGTGTGCTCACCTGGCAGCTGCAGGTGCCGTTCCCCCCCAGCCCATCAGAACAGACCCCTCTGCCACTGCAGGGTCCGTCGGCCCGATCAGGACATTCTGCAACACAAACAGGAAGCTGCAGCAGGTTGGAGATGACAGGAAGTTGACCCCCCCCATCTGACCCACTTCCTGTCCCAGCTTTTATCAGCTCCTCTGTCCTCCACCATGCCCCCACCTCCCAGCATGGAGTGAAAATCTTTCTCTTCTCTGGTTGGATTCTAAGGTCTGAACCAGAACCTGTACCAGAACCTGGACTGGTCTTTGGTCCAGGTTCTGTCGGGTTCTGGTTGATGTTCTGTTGGTCTGAGAGCAGCTTGTGCGATTGGCGCCGCGTCAGCAGATCTCCGTCCTGCTGACCGTCTGCATGGAGGAAGGAAATCCCGGTTCTGGAGGATCATCTGAACTGACCCAGTTTCCTGCAAAATAATGTCAGGGCAGAACAGTACTGACCCGTGCAATCCGGACCCCAGTAACCGGGACAGCAGCTCTTCACATCCACCTGCTGGAAGCACTGGAAGGAGCAGCCACTGACGGCCAGCTGCAGGCTGCTGGTCCGGATCTGGTACCTGCACAGAGCCCACACGGTGAACAACCTGGGTCAGCAGAACCGGTCCAGACCACAACCGATCGAGTTCAGCTCACTTGCAGCCGGACGTCAGGCTTCCTGGACTTTTCCTGAATCCAGAGGGACACGAAACAAACATGGAGATGGAGCAGGAGTGGCAGGCCGTCTGCGTCCTCAGCACCGTGGAGTTGGAGCAGAAGTTCTGGAGAAACAAACAGAACCTCGAACAGAACCTGTTCAGAACCCCAGCAAGAACAGGAAGGAGCAGGAATGACGGATTCTCCAGCTGCTCTGGAGGAAAAACTCCGTCTGGATCCTTCTGCCACAAAAACATCCAAACAGATTAACAACAGGAAGCAGCTAGCACGGTTCTGTTCAGAACCGATGGTTCTGTGCAGAAGGCCCGATGGTTCTCCTGGTTTTCACCATGACGCAAACTGGGAATCTTGGGAGCTGGGAGCAGTGACAGGAAGTGAGGCTAATGGCTCTAATTGCTGCTTATCTTCTGGATCGGATCCGCCCAGAACCTCCACCTCACACTGCCAGGGTCAGAAATGGGACCAAATGTGTCTAACTGGAGTGCCCAGAACCCCCAGCAGTCCTTCGTGGTTCTGGTCGGGTTCTTCTCTCCATCGGTGCTTGTTTGAGGTTCTGCTCTCTGAAGCATTTCAGTCAAGTTGAGACCTGGCCTTTGACTAGGCTGTTCTGTTTGTTTCAGGTTGGACCAGAACATGAAGCTCAGGTTATCAGAAATCAGAACCACCATCTGGTCTGGTTCCTCAGCAGTGGGTCGGTACCGGGCTCAAGAAGAACCAGACAAGATGCTGAAGAGACATTATTTATCATGATGAAAATAATTTCATGAATCTCAGATTTGAAGATGTTTGGAGGCAGCAGAAGATCAGAGAACCATTCCACCTAGAGACATCAGCAGCAAAGTAAAGCCGATCCACCGGGATCCACCGGGACCCACCGGGATCCACCGGGATCCACCGGGACCCACTGGGACCCACCGGGACCCACCGGGATCCAACAGGGATCCACTGGTTCCAGCTGAGTTCAGGCTCCCATCAGAAAAGCTGCAGCTCTCCTGGCGATCTTACCTGCTGCGAGGCGGCTGCTGTCGTCATCAGAACCAGCAGCTGGAAACTCAGCAGGACCTCCATCTCTTCTGGTTCTGACCCGGTCTGCTGTCCGACCCGGTCTGAGCGGCTCTTTTCAGGGCTTCCTCCTCCTCCTGCTTCCTGAACACCAACCTTCAGGGAAAAGTGCTGAGCTGCAGCTTTAGACACAAACAGCCACAGGAAGTGGGATCATTCTGCATCGTTAAACAACACAGGAACTTCCTGCTGGCTTTCAGTTCAGACCAAACGATTCGCTGCTCTCACTGCACTAAACCCTCTGGATGAAGCTTCAAATCCAGACTCACAGTTTGTGTCAGAGTGAGACCTCCTGTCTGTCTTGTTTCCTCTCTATTCTGGGTCCAGTGATGAACTTTGACCCTGCAGTGAATGTTCAGGACCTGCCTGCCTCCAGGAACCTCAGGTTGGGCCTCAGTCCAACAGGAAATCCTGTTTTCCTGAAACTTTCTGCTCCATCATCAACCATGGCTGATAACCGTCTTCCTGCTGACTCATGACACGAGGACATGCTGTCCCAGTCTGTCCCAGTCTGTCCCAGTCTGTCCCGGTCTGTCCCAGTCTGTCCCGGTCTGTCCCGGTGGGACCTGCTGAATGTCCCCAGAGGGGCCTGGAGCCACGGTGTCCTCATCCTCATCCTCAGTTTGGGTTCTGGATTCTAACAAAGTGCTGAACTTCAGTGATAAATAAGATAAAAATAATAAAAATAAAAAATAAAGTGACAAAGCTAAATTCATAATAACAACTTAAAAACAAAGCAGATAAAATAGAAAAAATAAAAGTTCTGAACCAGTTTCTTTGGTTCTGCTCAGTGGATCACATCCGACTGTTTTCCCAGAATTCATCTGGATCTCATTCCGGTTGTTCCTGCCAGGAGATCAATTCCCCCGAAACACCCAGAGATCTCATCATCCCAGCTAAACACTCATTCTAGCTGCTTGGATCTGGTTCTGCTGGGTTCGGCCCATACCTCAGGACCACAGCAGACATTGTTGCAGCTTGACCTCTGACCCCAGCATCACACCCTCAGATCGGACCGGCCCGCCACTCCATCTGAACAAACCAGAACAAGCAGGAAGTAGAAATAAAGTTTATTGACAAAATGTACAGATATGGACCGAGACCTCAGGAAAGTACTGAGATACTTTAAAGTATCACAGTACTTTACTGTGACACCGCAGCAGCTGGCAGCAGCTGGCAGCAGCTGGCAGCAGCTGGCAGCAGCTGGCAGCAGCTGGCAGCAGCTGGCAGCAGCTGGCAGCAGCTGGCAGCAGCTGGCAGCAGCTGGCAGCAGCTGGCAGCAGCTCCAGGCTCTAGGTGGCGCTAAGAAATGCTAAAATATCTGTAAACTGCATAAAACGAAGAAGAGCCTGGAGCCGCTTGGTGGTGAGACTTTCAGGAGATTCTGGCTCGGTCCAGAGCTGAGTGGACTCAGTCAAAGTCACATCAGGGGTCAGAGGTCATGGTTGGGCCAGAACAGCCTGGGTTGGAACTTCACATCCAAAATGGCCGACTGGTCCCTGTTCAGGCTTCCTGCTGCTAAAACCACAACAAAGCAGATTATTTTCAAGGTATTTCGACTGGAGAGATGCGTTTTGTTGTGACTGGTTGAATATAGGAAACTCAATACAATCCCTCATGTTCAGCCAAAAAATATTATTTCAATACTTTACTTTTGAAAACTGATTTTATTCCATTTTTTACTACAGATCGCTCTGTGAACTTTGCCAGATTTCCAAGATGGAAAAAAATTATGATATATTTAATCCTAAGTTTTATTCACAAATACTTTCTAAAAAATCACCCCATTATAAGAAATTATTTTATTTGAGAGAGTGATTAAAGGTTGCAACACCTTTATTCATGTTAATATCTTCATTTAGGATTTAAAATGTGTTTTACTTTCCTCAGTCAGGAAAATAAAACACATTATTGTTGAATTATTTTGTGAAAATAATCACAAAATAATATTATTTTCATTTTTTCTGCTCAAACTTAAAACTTTTTATTACTAATGAGCCTTGTCATTATATTTTCTATAAAGTCGGAGAAAACAAAACATTTCACTCAAAACGTCACAAGCAGCAATGAATTGTGGGTAATGCACTTCAGTCCGAATAAGGGAGGAAACAGAATGTGGGTCACACTGTGACCTTTAACCTCCAACCGGACCGGACCGGACCGGACCGGACCGGACCGGACCGGACCGGACCGGACCGGACGACCGGACGCTTCATCAGAATCTTTTGTTTGGTTTAATTTTGACTCACAAGTTGACCTTTACTGCCACCTGCTGGACATTGTGTGACTCGCTGTTCTCAGATGTCCATCTGGAAGTTCATGAGTTAATTATGAGTAAAATGTTCTGAAATGTTTTGTTAGTTGAACTAATAATTTCAACATGCTTCAGCTCTATTGTTAGCTGATTATCTGCTAAGAAGCTTTTATGGTGATGTTAGTTTAGTTCTAGTTGCTTTTGGTATTTGATTTGTAATTAATGTTCGTCCTTTGCTGCAGGTTTTGAAGCCACAAAACCACCAACAGCTGAACTGTTTCCAGCTGAAGTTAGCTAGCAGGCTACAGCAGCTAGCAGCAGACGAGGCGCCATGTCAGTTATAAGTCAGCAAGACAGAAAGTTCAAGGAGTTTTGCAACAGCAGCAACAACCAAGCCTGCAGTCATCTGAATTAATCCGTCAGTTTGAGCTTTGGTTCTCTGCAGGTATTAAAGGGTTTCTAGATCTTCTCATGCTAGCCAAAACCAAGTTGCCGGAACTTCAGGACTTGGTGAAGATGAATGTTTTCAGTAAGGAGCTGATATCTGGAAGAGTAGCGTTAGCGTATCGTTAGCTTCACCATAGACTGATAACATGTGAGTGTCTGGATTCACCCGCTACATGTTTGATGACACGGTTGAAAAGTGGAAGGACTGAACGAATGGTTCTGTCGGTTCTGGTCGGTAAAATACTGTGGAGTAGTCCTACAGGTAAAATACTCTGACCTTGTAGTTGTGTTGTAGTCAAAAGTACTGAATGAAAATAAACAGTTCTCAGGCTGGTTGTATTATGCATATTGGTGTGTACTGAGTACTCGTTAGTACTCGGTACTAATGAGTACCAGGTCCTACCTGGTACTCATTATCTGGCATCAGCAAGTACTCAGATGTACGTTTAACTTGTACTCGGTTTGAAGGAACACGGTATCGGTACATCCCTGGTTCTAAAGGTTCTACTGCATCAGCTGCAAATGAAAAAGTGTCCATGTTGGATCTCAGGTTCTTCTCCAGGTGGAAACGTCCCACAGAGAAGACCTGGAGGAAGACCAAGGCTGTTTCCAGGCTTCCTCCAGGCTCCTGGATAACAAGTCGAGTTGTGCTCCAGCAGTGACCTGCAGCTGTTTCATCCAATCGGATCCTGATCTGATCAGAACCTCCATCCATGCAGGACCGTCTTCTCTTCCTGCTCCAGGTGTGCGATCCTTTCCAGGCGAGGCCTTATTTACAGGTGTGCATGTCGTTCATGCTCTCGCAGCGCCTGCAGTGGACGTAGCAGCACCAGACAAACTTGCACTCGCAGCGCTGGATGTTCCTCACCACATGAGTGTTGTAGCCTCTGCCGCAGCACAGCAGGTTGCAGCCATCTGGGCCGGTGGAGGTCCGGTTGCAGCGGCGCCCCCTGGTGCCGGCGATGCCACGCCGCCTGTCCTCCAGGCAGTAGTTTGGAGACTTGTTCAGGTAGATGAGTTCGTTTTTGTCCACAGGGTGGCGCCGGTCCTTCTTTCTGGTCTTCCTCCTGGCACTGTCCAACACCTGGACGCTGCGCTCGTATCGCTCCTTCAGGTAGGCGCCGACCCGCTGGAACGGCGCCATGGACCTCCAGCAGGTCTTCACTGCGCAGGAACCAGAAATACCGTGGCAGCGACAGTCTGTGGACATGGTCGTCTCGACGGCCTGCGGGAAGACAGAGACACTGGGCTGGAGACGGGTTCCAGCTGGGGAAGGAGAAGTCAGAACCCGACTGACAGCTGGACCTGAACCGGCTGGTCGGATCCCAACCTTATTCTGGAGGATCAGGGAGGCGTTCTACCAAGCAGCAGCTACTCAGATGGATGGTTCCTGTAGAGCAGGTTCCAGGAAGTCCCTTTCAGAGAAGTTGAGGTTTGGATCTGGACTAGTGAACCTGGACCGAAACAGAACTGAGAGCAGAACCTGGAGATCCAAACAGTCCTGCTTTCTCTCCAACCTGAAGGAAGTGATGTAAGATGAGGCCTGGCCTTTCACTTCCAGAGGAGCCGTCCGTTCAAAGCTTTAAGTTGATGAGAACCATCAACACGTAGCGTGGTTAGGGCCCCCTGACCCACAGGGGCCCCCACCATTCATTTATTGTTCATAGAAATTAAAACACCAAAAAATGTCTCCCTGTCAATGACAGGATTAATCATATTGTGTTTTCTAAGATTGTTTTTAGCAGTAAAAATGTAAAGTTCTCCTCGTTTAGGGTTAGGGAAACATCCTCGTTTCTCCTGAACCTCCAGGATCTGCAGGAAACGGTTCCTTCCTGCTGGGAGCCTCTCAGAAAAATCATTAAATCAGCTTTTCCAAATAGAGACAGAGAGAAAAAGGTCAGAGTGTGAATTAATAACCCAGTTTTTCTCCAAGGTGGGTAGACTGAGATGATCAACATGTAGCATAGTTAGCTTAGCTATGGACCGTTAGCCTCCTTTTCACCAGCATTTAATGAACTAAGGAAAAAAATTACCATCATATTGATATAGTGACCTCTGACCTTTTACCACTGAACAACAGGTGAGTCGGTCAGCAGCAGCTCTGGTCCCTCCTGACCCGACCTTCCTCTGCTGAGGGAAATTAAAGCTGCAGTAACTTTTATCAAATAAATATTTTTACATTTTGTTAAAACTGTCATTATGTTGTGACAGTTTGGTACAGAAATAATCTGAAGAATCCATTTCCTGCCAGAACTATCTAGAAACAACCAATCAGAGACAGGAGAGTTTTAGTGCTGTCAATCACTATCTCATGTGGTGCTGCTCATCCCTGTGCTGCAGCTAGCATAGCCTGCTGTGAATGCTCAGTCTAGCTAGCATAGCTACGAATGACAGCAAGTTGTTTCTCCACCATTAGCACATTTGGCAGTGAGTGAATGAGGATGATTGACAGCGCTAAGACCCTCCTCCTGGTCCTGATTGGCTGTTTTGGTCGGATCGTTGCTTTAGCCAGCAATAGCAGCTCAGGTGGAGGAGATTGATTGAGATTGATTGTTTTCACAGATTATCTGACATGGTGCCAGCTTTAACAAATATGCAGAAAACATTTTATTAAAGTTATAAACTGCAGCTTGAATAAAATGCAACTTCATGGCATTTCTTCAGAAGTCTGGATTGCTTCATGTTTTGCATGTTGCCTGTGGCTGTTGCTGGTGGGAGACATGTCAGCGTCTAAAACTGACAGAAAACATTTAAGCAACCGACTTGCAAAGTGTTGGACGTAAAATTCATGAGCAGTAGATATTGTCTCGTATCCTTATTGGACCAAAACTTTTAAATTGTGGCACTTTTGATGAGTCACATTGACTCAAGACACTGGAACAGCTGCGGGTCGGGGGCCCAAGATTCCTGGCGGCGCCGCTGAACGTGGTTCTGTGGTGTGACCTGATTGGACATCTGGTCCGAGGATGGCTGCTGTGACCCGCCTGCTGATCCAAGACCCAGGTTTCATCTCCCAGTGAAGAACAGAAGCGGCTGCAGAACTGAGCTCCTGAATCCGGGTTCAGGACGGGCCGGTTCTTCCACAGGTCCAACATTAAAGGGCCTCTTTGTGGAATAAAGAACGTTACTGGATCTCCAGCTCAGAAAATGTTCCTGACAGGAGCTGCTGCCTGGAGATGCTGGAGGGAAAACCAGTCCAAACCGGTTCTGCTTCTGGAAAACGGATCTTCACCTTAAAGGAACATTCTGAGCAGCTGCTGGCCCGGTTCCTCCCTGATCCTGTAAACCGGACCCGCTCCGACTGGTTCTCGCAGCAGAGCAGGTTTTCCCTGAAGGGGTCGACAGAGGTCAGAGGTCAGGATGTCCTCACCTTCCGTCCGGCTTCGGCGTTGTGCTGGTTCATGGTGCCGAGCGTGAACCCGACCCGGCCCGTTGACGAGTTCTTCTCTGAGACGTCCATGAACCTCCGGCTGAACCAGGTTCCGAACCGGATGTGGTCCGAGCAGCCGCCCCACTGCCAGCCCTCCACCGCCGCGCCGCCGCCGCGCAGCCGGGCGTCGCAGCCGCACTCCGTCATGTTGCCCTGACTACAGGACCGCGTGATGGAGTGGACCAGACCCGCAGCCATCACTGCGTAGATGAACGCCGTCTCCTTGGTTCCTGCGGGATGGAGACTTTGTGACATCACTTCCTCTGCAACCAAAGGAAACGCGACCCCTACCAGTCATAATTACAGGTAACCTTTGACCCTTCTGTCTGGACTAGGACTCATTAAAGAACACCTCCGGTCAGAGATTTAATCTGATTAAATCCATTTAATTCATCCGGAGTCCGGCTGCAGGTTGTGACGTAATAAGACAACATGCAGCTCCTACGTTTGGCCGCTGGGGGGCAGACTGGGCCCAGTCAGGCGCTTCACCTGCGGAACCTG
The DNA here is from genome assembly GCA_010277075.1 of Poeciliopsis retropinna. Classification (NCBI taxonomy): domain Eukaryota; kingdom Metazoa; phylum Chordata; class Actinopteri; order Cyprinodontiformes; family Poeciliidae; genus Poeciliopsis; species Poeciliopsis retropinna. The sequence continues at coordinate 190,971 of VMRM01000025.1, read as the reverse complement.
TCCAGAACTTGATGCAGCTGCTGGTTCGGTACCATGTGGACCCATCAGAACCAGAACTAAATATTTAGTTTCCAAGCTGCTGCGCGTCGGAACCAGCAGAACTTTAACTAGACGGGACCAGGAAAACATGTTGAATCCTGTAGAACCTTTGTTTCTGGATGTTGGGTCTACCCGCCTGGAACCAGAACTAGAACACACAGAGTCCAGTCAGGAGAACTCACCGCTCGTCAGTTCGTGGCCGAACAGTGCCGCGGGGTTCCGGGTGGTGGAGCAGTTCCAGCGCTCCAGTCGGAACTGGTTCTGGCACTCCGCCACCGCCAGCCGGGCTCCGTCCCGCACGCCGCCCAGCAGCAGCGGCTTCCCGCGGCACACGGCCCGCTGCCGGCCGCTCAGCGCCGGGTCTCCGCAGCTCAGCCGCTCCGGGCCGCCGGACGTCGCGCCCAGCCACCTGTGGACGGAGCGGCCGCAGTTAGAACCGGGGTCGGTCCGGACGGGTTCTGATCAACGGAACCACTTCTGTTTAATTGTGACACCGACCCGGTCCAGAACATCAGAACCTTGTAAAAAAAAAACTTTTCTTTCTAGCAGTTAATCCGATCGGAATCGAGGTTCTGTTCTCCAGATTAAACTAAATCCGAACCGGTCCGGGAAAAGGTTGTCCTCAGCTAAAAGTCCGGTTCGGATTATTCATGCGAGAATCTCCAGAACCTCTACAGAGCATGCGCAAACCCATCTGGTTCCGAACAGTTCGGTCTGGTCGGGGACCAGGTTCACTCGGAACCACAGAGGTGGGCTCAGCCTGACCCATCCGGACAGGTGGAACGGAACCCAGTAGCGGTTCTGGTTAGTTGGATAAAACTGGACCTCAGACCGGGTTCTGGTGCTGCTGAAAAGTTCTGACAGGGTCCGGTCCGGTTCGGTACTCACATCCAACTGGCCCGGCAGCTCTGCGGGCTGACCCAGACCAGCAGCAGAACCAGACCGAACATGGGTCGGACTCCAGAACTCCGGGTCTCCATCCCTCACCAGAACCGCCCGGTTCTGCGGATCATCCCGGTTCCGCCGCCGCCGCCGCCGCTTCTCTCTGCTGGACCAGGCGCGGCGGACCGGACCCAGACCCGGTCCAGGACGCTGCTGATTGGACCAGCGCATCGGCGTGACGTCAGAGGCTGATCCTGAAGTTGCGGAGCAAACAGAACGTCCCGGTTCTCCAGAACCCTCCAGAACCGCCTGCCGCTGGTTCCGAAACGTTCGGAGGAAGAAACTAGGAGGTTTTGGTAACCACGGCAACCCTGACCTCATAGAAAGTACCCCTGGTTCGGACCGAACCGAGTCTGTAGAAACTGGACCGGTTCGGTTCTGATTAAATAAATAGAGAAATTAAAAAAAAAAAAAAGAGAGAGAGAATAAAAACTTTATTAGCAGCAGAGGAAGCTCGGAGCCATGAACAGAACCGGAACCGCAGGCGGGCCGAACAGAACCGGACAGCTGAGCAGCAGAAAAATAAAACGGAACCATAAGGTCCAATCCGACCAGAACCAGATGTGTCACAAGTCTGCCGCTCCTTTATTTGGACCTGGAGTAGCTGTTGGTTCCGGAATCTGGAGACCTTCAGAACCGGGCCGGTCCAAATCACAGAGTTCTAAGTCCATGCTGGTCGGAACCATGAGAACCCGGCTGAGAGTTCTGGTGAGCATTCGGTCGGGTTTGATGAAATGAAACCGGTTCTGGAACTCTGGGTCGGGTTCCGGGTCGGAGCGAGGAAGGAAAACGGTCAGAGGTCCAGATTTATTCCCAGCAGATAGAGATTCTGATTCACCAGAATTCCTTTACTGGACTCGGTTCTGCAGCGACCCGGATCGGGCCGAATGTTCCTCCGGGTAGGTTCTGCTGCAGGTTCTGCTGCAGGTTCTGCTAAATGCCTGGAAAACCTGGAAAAGTCTGGAATTTTGAACCCTGGATGGAAAAACGTTTTCTGTTGGAAAATCTGGGAAAAGTTTTTGTTGAATCTTGTAGGGAATGAAAGTCTTGGGAACTTCTGGGAATGTGAAACTTCCCACCAGACGAAGTTTTAATGAAATAAAGTTTCTTGGAATATTTTCAGTTTCTCAGATTATTTGGGGATTTTTCTGCATCCTCCTCATCAAACCAGAAGTATTTCCAGATACGCTTCCCTTCCCACAGTCAGTTGGACTTCCATGTTCATCCCAGAACATCAGTGAAGCGACCGCTGACCCGGCGGAACCCGGCGGTGCCGACCCGGAGGAGACAGGTGAGTCTCACCTGTTCCCGGGACACAGGCGGCTCAGCAGGATCTCGGAGTACACCTGGTTCACCGCTCCCCGAACCCGAAAGGTCGGAGTCTTCGACCCGACTTCCTGTTCTATATCCAGCACGGAATGGCCACCGGTTCTGGTTCCGGTTCCGGGCTTTTTCCTGGTGGACGCCTCGCTGTCTGCAGGGTCGGAGGATCGGAGCTTCTCCACCTGGAAGGAGAAGAGACGGATCAGCTGGAAAACTGGAATGTTCTGAACAGCAGGAAGTTGCAGCACTTTGCCAGGATCTTTGGAACTGATTCTCTGAACCAGTTCCTTTGTTTTAGAACCGGATCATTGGAACTTCCTGTGAAAAAAAGAATCTGTTGTTTCAGGAACCAGGAACTTTGTTGGGACCTGGATCTTTTCTGGTGGAGCCGAAGCGTTTTCCAGGATCCGGATGAGAACCGTCCCGTTCCTGTTAGCTGTGCTGCCAACAGGAAGTGTTTTGGTTGGTAGAAGTTGAGGAACAGGAAGGCGTCTCTGCAGGTTCCTGGAACCGTCCGACCCGGTTCTGATCCCGGATCCCCGGACGGCGGCGTTGCTTTACCTCATGGAAGTGGCAGGCGCAGCGGCCCTGCAGGAACTCTTTGTATCGGCCCATGGTGATGCTGAAGGTGTCCACGGCCTCGAAGCGCAGGCGCCTGGCGGTGGAGATCAGCTCGGCGTTGTCTCTGAACAGGCCTCGTATCTCCGCCTGCAGGGAAACGCCGTCAGAGAGCGCCGTGCGCCGCGCCAGACGCTTCCCTCTGCAGGGAACCTACCAGGCTCAGAGACCGGATGCCGTCTACAGGGAGATGGAAGCCCATCCCCAGAGACTTCACCACCACCAGGACGTCGCTCAGAGACTCCCTGCTGGGACAGAGGAGTTCCTCAGGGACCGCCGTCAGGGCCTCTGCATTCTGAGGACACCCGTGGCGTCGGCGTGTGTTTACCTGTCCAACACGTCCTGCACCGTCCTCAGGTGGTCGCTGTGGAGCCACTGGACTCCGCCCACCACCAGCACCGACCGCTCGGAGTTCTCCAGCGGCCGAGACCTTCGCAGAAACAGAGGATCAGCGGAGAGACGCGGCGCAACGCAGGAAGCGCTGCGGCCTACTTCCTGTCACCTGTTGATGAGCTGCAGCAGGGCCTGCCTGAAGGTGGGCCTCTGGCTGCCCTCCAGCCAGAAGCGGGGGTAGTAGGAGTAGCTGACCTGCGTGCGGCGCTGGTTCAGGTTGCGGTACAGCAGCGTGTGGTGAGCTCGGCCCCAGTCCTGCAGGCTGCCGTTGACCCGCTCCATCAGGAAGAACATCATCCCGCGGTTGGTGGAGTCGCCGATGAACATCACCTGGCAGAGACCGCCGATCAGCTGGCAGCGCTGACGGCGCCCGGCGCCCGGTCATGTGACCTCACCTTCCTGTCCGCCATGCAGTCCTGCAGCAGGGGGCGCCGCACCGGCGGGTGGTAGCAGCCGTCTGGCTGCCAGCTGACCTCCCTCCAATCGCAGGTCCTGTTGTCGGAGCAGCTGAGGCAGGGGACGACCCAGCGACCTGACGGACAGGTGAGAGACGGACCCAGGTGAGCCGCCGGTACCGAGGGAGTCCAACCGGGACGGGTAAGACCTTTCAGGTGGTAGGAAACTTTTCTCCCTGACTGTAGAGTTAGTCTAACGGTTGCTATGGAGACCAGGAGAGACCTGCTCCAGCCTCCCTCCCTCTGACTGGATCCGCCTCCTTTAGCGCGTAGCATTGTGTTCTCTGGTCTTTCCCATATTGAGGAGCGACCCGGCCGGCGGAGGGGAGTTGGGAGGACAGACGGACGGCGGAGACGCTACCTGGGACGTGTCCTGAGCTGCAGGGCCGGACGGGACCCTGGGCCGGGAGGTGAGGCCGGAGCCCGCAGGACCGACCCGGTTGGACCCGCATGCCGCAGTCCTGCAACAGGGAGAGGAGTTAGGGGAGCCCTTCGCGCTGCATACATTACCCAGCATGCATTGGGTTTGCTTCTGCAGCATCTCAGCATCAAAGCTTTCATCCATCCCAGAGGTCAGAGGTCAGATAAACCTCCCCGTCTGCTGCCGGCTTCACAGACGCGCCGCTTCTTCTTCTTCCTCCGCCGCCGCAGTTCTTCGTGGCGGCGCCACATTCCGCACGCCGGCGCCGCAGCTCGCAACAAAGTGCGACAAGAAAACTTAACAGGGATTTTCTTGTTCGTACCTGAGCTCAGAGTAAACGCTCGAACCGGGCCGGGCCGGGCCTTTCATCCAGTCAGTGGTTCTGGATCCACTGGCTGAAGCTTCCCGGCTCATTAAAGAAACGGCTGCAGCTTTACGGGCCACAGAACCAGGATAAATAGGTTCAGTCTGAATGGGATTTATTCAGACCGAACCGTCTTTTTATTTAAACATGTTTCAATGAGACAGGAATTTATTCCTCACAGGAGGAAATTCCATAATAAAAAAACCCTCAAAATATTTTAATAAAGTTGCTTAAAATTCAGAAGTTTTCCCAACAAACACTCGGGAGTTCAGGAATGTTCTTGGATTTGATCCAAATCCGACCCAGAAACAGAAGAAAACAGGAATGACAGTCAGAAGGAAAATGTTCTGATGAGGACTGGAAACTACAGAACCACAAGGTTCTGGAAAAATATTTCTGAAACCCTGAGGAGCTGCTGGTCTCCAGGTTCTGTTTTGTCTGAATGGACCGGTTCTGGGGTCTTGTCTACAAAGCGGCGTACGCACAAAAAATGTATCGGCGCCATATTTTACGCAGAACTCGGCATGTATGAAAATGAAGGTGGCGTGAAAATGGGCTTGATAACTTTTGACCTGCAGCCACACAAACTATCTGAACAATATCCAACTACAAAGAGTCAAAAGTCATTGAATCCACTGAAACCTGATGATTCATGACTTGAATATTTTAGTGTTTCAGTGATGAAACTGAACCGATTTATCCTCAGACAATAAACTGCCACAAACTAAAATAAAGGATGTGAAAACCTCACAACACTGTAAATAATAATTTAGCTCAGTTTGTCTCATAAAGACAAGACGATTCGTCTGAATTCATCTATGGCTCGTTTCATCAGCTGTGTTTAATCTCAGGTATATCAGTAGCTGCATCAAGGTGAGTCGCTACCTGAGGATGTTTGGCTCTGATGGAGAACATGGAGCCATTGATCAGAGATCATATTGATCTGCTGGTTTATTGGCGTTTAGATGAATCCAGACTCTGAGCTGTGAGCAGGACTTAAAGCCGGTACCGGTCCGGTCCAGCTGGCCCGCCTTGTGGACAGAAAGCATCTCTCCTCTGTAAATGTAACTTGTGCTCTGCTTCCTGACCATCAGGTCTGATGGTAGAACGGCTCCATACGTCGACATTTGTCCTACGCCAAGTCTTGGTGTGCAAACTGCAAACTGTTTAGTGCGGGAGGCCCCTGGTCACTTCAGGAAAACTTCAGAACAAAACGACGATCCTCATTAGGAAAAACATTCCAGATTTAACCGGAAGCTGCTGGATTGTGGAAACAAATCAGGGAAAACCAGAAACTATTCCAGGTTTGTTGCTGACAGGAATAAAACCAGTTCTGTGTTTCTGGAAGAACTGGGAACAGGAAGGAGATCACCATTAATCCAGCCTTTCTTAGGGAACTTCTTTCTATCTTTTCAGAAACTGGGAGCTTTTCTGTTTCTCAGAACCTCTTTTAGCAGCCCACCTGGAAAACCACCTGGAAAACTGCCTGGAAAACTGCCTGGAAAACCACCTGGAAAACCGCCTGGAAAACCACCTGGAAAACTGCCTGGAAAACCACCTGGAAAACTGCCTGGAAAACTGCCTGGAAAACCACCTGGAAAACCGCCTGGAAAACCACCTGGAAAACTGCCTGGAAAACCACCTGGAAAACTGCCTGAAAAACCACCTGGAAAACCGCCTGGAAAACCACCTGGAAACACCTGGAACCTAGCTCCCTTCAGCTTCGTCTTAAATTTAAAATGTTATTTTCTGAAATCTAATTTGATGAAGGAATTAAACTTTTCTTCTGGGATTTTAAATATTGTGCAAATAGAAATAATCTGTAGAAATCTGAGCGCTTCGGTTGGAACCGACAGTTTTCCTTTGGGAACTGAAGCCATTCCTGAAGTCTGGAGCCTCGGCTTTGGGAACGTCGTTGGGAACGGGATGTTGCTGGAAACTTTCACCAACTGGATCAATGAGGAACAGGAGGTTCTGTGTTGGGAAGAGGAAGGTCCGGTTTGTGCAACGCTGAGGTTCTGGTCCCTGATCCGGTTCTGGTCCCTGATCCGGTTCTGGTCCCTGATCCGGGGAAGCTGACGGACTGACTGCAGATAAAATCGGCCAAATGTTTTGGAAGCGTTCCTGACGAGTCGAAGTGAAAACTGTTTCTGTTCTGTTGGACTGGATCCGGCCCGACCCGACCCGACAGAAACACTCACCGTCCCGCGCCGTGATCAAAGCTCCGGACTCGGATAATCCGGATCTGCTCTCATCAGATAATGGCTCTGTTTTTCTGGGAATCGGTGCGGGTCGGGCCGGCGGGTCCGTTCTGCTGATCCGCCTTCGGACAGGAGCTCAGGGTTCTGTTTGGACCGGGCCGCAGCATTCGGCTCTGGTTCTGCTTTGTCTCGGTTGCGAATCTGCAGAGAAATTCCTGTCGGGTCCAAAGACCTCAGATGGTTCTGGTTAGCAAAACCGGTTCTGGCAGACGGAGAAGAAAAGGTGAAAATACATAACAGAACCAGAACCGGGCCGGCCTGTGGAACAGAACCAGAACCAGAACCGGGCCGCCCTGTGGAACAGAACCAGAACCGGGCCGCCCTGTGCAACAGAACCAGAACCAGAACCGGGCCGCCCTGTGGAACAGAACCAGAACCGGGCCGCCCTGTGCAACAGAACCAGAACCAGAACCGGGCCGCCCTGTGGAACAGAACCAGAACCGGGCCGCCCTGTGCAACAGAACCAGAACCAGAATCGGGCCGCCCTGTGGAACAGAACCAGAACAGTCTGGAAGATGACTTTTGTCTGTTTGGATGAGAACCCAACATTCCCAGGAGAACCTGGTTCGGTTCCGGTGCCAGTTCTGTTCTCCAGAACTTTAAAAAGGATTTCTTAAATCGGGCAGCGGTTCTGATCGGACCCACTGTGGCTGGTTCTGGTCCAGTTTCAGTCATTCTCATTTCTGAACACATCAGGACCAAAGCTGCTCTGGACCCGGTTTTAGTTCTGGTTCTGGTCCGACTCATTTCAAACTGTGCATTTCCAGGACGGCGCGCCGGGCTCTGGCGCCCCCCGCTGGCCGAACCGAGCAACTGCAGCTCCAGACAGGAAGCCTCATTTGTTCCTGATCTGATGGACCGTGGGGGGTCAGAGGTCACCGTGGGGTCGGGACCTCCCACCGTTTCTGACTGAGAACAGGAGGAAGAGGAGGAGGATGAAGGTTCTGGAGATGTTTCGCCTTCAGTTCCGATTATTCTGATCATCCGGATTATTCCTGGATGATCCGAGTTTCCATGGAAAGTTTTTTATGACGTCATAATCAGCATTAAGGTGTTTTTTTCTGCTGAATTTGATCTAAACAGAAAAATTTGGTTTGATTTGAGGTTTTTTTGCAGTGAACTTTTTATGGGTTCTGATAAAAGTGTTCCGATCGATCGGCACCGATCACAATCGGCCGATTTCTGTGATAAAGTGATCGTCGATGAGCCGTATCTCCCTGCTCAGCCTGCAGCTGGTCGCCTGTTTCCTGTGTGAAGCTTTAACGCTCTGAGGGAGCCGGGGAGAACGACCTCGGGGTGACGCTCGTCTCATGACCTTTAAAAACCAAACACCAGATTGATTCGGCTCATCGAGGCTCAACGCAGGAACTAAAGACGTCCGGATCCGGTAGCATCACGCTGGTAGCCGTGATGCTAATCGCTGGTAGCCCTGATTAGCATTAGTGATTAGCTAGTGATTTCCACACGGCAGAAAGCTGAACTAATAATCCAACAATAATTCAGGAAGGGAGATCCTGGTTCTGTTGGACCGCCGCTACTGCTGTAAATATTTCGCAGAAGGAGCCGCTGAACCTGCAGACGGTGAACTCTGACCCCGAGAGCAGATTTTAGATCAAATATGTGTCTAAAGTAGTTCAATTTATTGAAAATGAACAGCCAATCCCAGCGATGGGCAGATATCGGCCTCACCGATGATCGGTTTCTGATTTTGGAATGTTAAACGTTCAGTGGTCTGACCCCAGTCAGCGGTTCTGTGACCTCCGACCCCTGGCCCACCTGCAGGAAGCTGCAGGTCACATGGTCTCCGAACGCCGGCAGGCCGGGCCGGCTCTCGCGGTAAACGTGGACGGTGTAGATCGTCATGACGACTGGAAGAGGCTCCGCCCCGTCCGTCACCAGCACGCTGATCTGGTTGGTTCCCATGCCGACCGGGAAGTTGGCCGTCCTGAGGAGGAAAACGGGTCAGAACTGTGAGGTGGCAGGTCAGGGGTCAGGGGCCAGGGGGCGAACCTGGGTCCTCGCTGGTTGTCCAGGCGGACGACGCAGGCGGCGCTGATCGGTTCCGGTCGGATCCGAACCATCAGGATGTCGAAGGGAACTTCGGCCCAGTACTCCTTCAGGGCGGGGTTAAAGGGCGGAGTCAGGCTGAGGGGCGGCTCCGAGTAGATCTGCCTCAGCCGGGGGTCAGAACACGACCCTGGGGGCAGAACGCCGGCCAATCAAAGGGCAGTTTGGAGGATCCAGATTTCTGAGTGAAAACCCAACCAGATACCGGCAGTTGGGCCGGTTCCGGTCCGGTCCGGTCGCTCCAGATGTTTCTCACCTCCAGGCGACCCCGAAGCTGGCTGCTGATTGGTCGGAGGGTTGGGCTCTCTGTGGAGAACAGGCGAGTCATGTGACTGAAGAGAAAGCAGCCGATTGGCCGGAAGCTCCGGCTGCTCACCTGCTGCTCTGCAGGTCGTGATGCCGACTGATCCTGAGGAGGAGGAGGAGCAGGCTAGGTGGGGCCGACGAAGATGAGGAAGACGAGGCATGAAGCTGCAGAGAGACACTGATTGAGATCAGCTCCATGACACAACCAGAACCACCAGAACCAGGTGTACCAGGTGGAAGGCTGACGGCGTCTGCAGCTGCAGGTGGAAGCGCAGCAGGAACAGGAAGTGGTCGTGGTTCAAACAGCTGCTGTGTGTCCCTCTGCAGCCACCGTACTGAAAACAGAGGATCCAGTTAAAACATCCAGCAATAAACCGGCCAAACTATCCATTAGTTTTATTTAGTTTGTTTTACTGCAGCACTTTAAAGCTGAACCTCAGAGTAAGGTCAGTGAGTTACCATGGCAACAGAAAGCCCAGAGGATTAATACGTTTAAATTTCTGTAAATAGATTTTACTTTAAAAGTCGTTTTTTTATTTCACTTTACTCAGGGTCGGGGTAGTCTACCCTAATCCTGAATTGTTATCACTTTGAACACATTCCTGCTTCCCGTTGCTACGGTAACACAAACTCACCTGCTGCCGGAGGGTTTCTAAGGACAGGTGCGTCTGCAGGTGTGTGGGCAGCGGCAGCAGCAGGCGCAGGCTGTCCTCCAGGACTCGGTCTCTGGTGATCTGTCCTCTGAAGGCGTCCTCACCCTGAGACGGGACGCTGAGTCCCGGGTCCACCTGGACAGACAGAGACGCACTGACCCCTGCTGGACATTCTGCGTAACAGAACCGGTGCTGAGCCCGGTACAACCGGCAGAACTTTGAGACCAGCGGGTCAGAACCGGCGGGACCGGCAGGGGGCGGCGGAGCTCACCTGGACCACAGCAGGAGAGGCGGCGCCGCTGAACATCAGAGTGAAGGTGAGCAGCTGGAAGCACAGCAGGCAGCTGGACAGAACCAGAACCAGAGTAAGAACCGGACGGATCCGCAGAGACAAACCTGGGCAGAACCGGGCCTCACCTGCCGCCCGCTGCCGGCTCCTGATTGGTCGACGCCGCCCGCAGCACCGCAACCACCGCCCTCTGGACCTGGACCCGGGCCGTTTGGGCCGAGGCCGGCCCGAACCGCTGCAGCAGGAAGGTTCTGATCTGGAGGGCAGGAGGTCAAAAGGTCAGGAGGTTCTACCGACCCGGATCCTTCCAGAGGTTCTGGTGCCTCACCTGGGTCTGCTGGCCCGGGTCGTTCTCGCTGGTCTTCACCACGATGACGTCATGCAGGAAGGATGTCAGAGGGGTCACAGAGGTCACCAGGACAAAGACATTCACCATGGCAACCAGCGCAGGAGAGGGGGCGTGGCCGGGTCTGTCCCGGAAACGGGAAATGGAAAGTTTCACCGTCCAATCGGAAAACACGGAGCTTCCAGGTCCGATCAGCCCCGGATCACCTGACGGCCCCTGCTCACCTGTCCTGAGGAAAGGGAGGCTTCTGATTGGATGACCCACAGGACACAGGCGTCGTGGGAAGATCAGCTTCTAGGGTCAGGTCAAAGGTCAAATACTGCGCTGAAGTTGGCCTCTGCTTGACCTGGAACAGACTCACCTGTCAGCTTCAGGTAGAAGTGACAGCGACCTTCACCTGCATCCGAAAACGCCTCCATCAGCTCAGGTAGCAGGTTCACCTGCACGCACGCACGCACACACACACACACACACCCACACACACACACACACAGGTCAGCTGTGATGTCATCCAGCAGGACTCAGCCTAGACAGGTGAGTCTCACCATCTGATGCTGCAGGTGTGAGAATCTGATCCTCCTCAAGCAGCTCAGTTCTGAAGAACTGAGACACAGCAGGAGACTCCACCCACCCACACCTGGGACAGGTAGAGGGGAGGAGTCAGGACAATAATCTGTAATCCAGATTATTACAGGAAGTTAAATCCTGGATGACACAAGTTTTTGTTTTTGGATCAGAACCTCTGAACAGAACCTGATCAGTCGATTATTGATCGGGATCAAATGATCCTCCAGTGATGAAGCTTTTAACCAGGATGTCATTTAATCCCACAGGATTTCCTCCTTTAATCTCTGGATTATTGCATAAACAATAAACATCCATCTGTTTGCTCTGCTCCGTCTTTTCCAACCTGGAGTTCGTTCCGGTTCCGGTTCATGTTGAGTTTGAGGGATTGCGGTAAAGTCAATGGCAGCACCCCCTGCTGGTCAGGAGGAGTGATGCTGCAGGTCAGACAGAAACTTTAATCCAATTAGAACAATTGATCAACTGGGATTAACTGGATGATGGAACTGGGAGGATTCCTTGTGAACTGGAGCCACAGAAATAAACTGAAGTGGACTCCAGGCCCGGATCTGGACTCTGTGCAGAACCTCAGCAGCAGAGAGTCTCTGCCTGATTGTTTCCAGCTGCTGGACAGGAAGTCTCCACCCTGTGTGTGTGTGTGTGGGGGGGGGGGGTGTGTGTGTGTGTGTGTGTGCGTGTGTGCGTGGGGGTGTGCGTGTGTGTGTGGGGGTGTGCGTGTGTGTGTGTGTGTGTGTGTGTGCGTGTGTGTGTGTGGGTGTGCGTGTGTGTGTGTGGGTGTGTGTGTGTGCGTGTGTGTGGGTGGGTGTGTGCGCGTGTGGGGGTGTGTGTGTGTGTGTGTGGGTGTGTGCGTGTGTGTGTTCACCGCTCTGCGTCCTCAGGAAGCTGCTGGCCTCAGCGAACCGGGTCAAATGGACCTGATATCCCATCTGTTGCACAACCTGCTGGTGCAGCACGACCTCAGGGTCCGACGGGTCGTGGCGACCCATCAGAACCACGGCCTGGCGCCGGCGCTGAGATGACCGGGCCTGAGGAAACATACAGATCGGTTGAATGTCCAGAACCCGAAGCTGGTCCGGTTCTGGTCCGGTTCTCCAGCTCCAACAGCCTTAAACCAACGACTGGGCCCAGATGACTCCAGAACCAGAATTAGGGTTCACCTGGGGGTTCTAGCAAAATGGAACCGGTTTCGGTCGGCTCTGGTTCTGGTTCAGCTCAGAGGACTGGACCCTCTCCGGGTTCCGGATGTTTAATTTTTCAGCAGATAAATATTATTGAAACTTTTATCCTCTGATTAACATCCAGGTTGAAACTGAGACATTCCATAATCCAACGGTTGCTGTTCGGTCCGGTTCTGATCCGGTCCGGACAGGAAGCCGCTGGAGCCGGACCTCTCGCTCCGTAGCGGCTTCGGAAGCAGCCGAACCCGGGCCGAACCTCTGACAGCGCTCCAGAACCAGGAACTCCTCCCTCAGGAATATCTTTATCCAGGGTCAAATACCGAGTGGACCGAGCCAAACCGGCGGTCCGGGGCGGGGTTCGGCCCGCCCCGCTGCTGCTCATCCCGCTGGAGGATTCGGGTCCTAAATATTCCAGGAATGCGGTTTCTTATCATGTGATCAATAACTGATGAACTTATTTGAACAGGAAGAATCTGATTATAACTTGATACTTTTTAAGGAATCGGTTCTGGTTTGGACCGCTGCCGGTATCTTAATATTTGATTTTCTCGATATTCTGATGTTTCTCCAGAACCGACCTCTCGGAGCACATCAGTGCGCAGGCGCAGTTCAGGTGAGTCTCACCTGCGTCTCCTCCTGCAGGGCGTCCAGAGCCGAGATGAGTCTCCTGGTCTCTGTCTCCTCCGACTCGCTCCGGTTCTGGTTCCGGTTCCGGTCCACCTTCAGGGTCCGGTAGCAGAGGTAAAACAGCGCGAGCAGCAGAACCAGCGGGGCCGCGCACGCGCGCCGCCGCAGCAGCATCCTGAGGAAGAGGAGGCGCCGCATGAGGAGCGGCTTCACTTCCTCACCTCCACCTGGCGAGGAAGAGGAGCAGCTTCATCCAGGAGGTCCGGGTCTCCGCTGGCTCGGTTCGTGCTGGAGCCGCTGCAGTCTGGGGAAAACAAGCTGGAGCTTCACCATCTGGTTCCCGTTAGTCCAGCAGGAGGAGGAGCAGCTCGGGTTTCACTCTTCCTCTGAACTTTCTAAAACAACAGCAGATTCAGGAGGTCCGCTCCTCTTCCTCTTCCTCCTGCTCCTCCTCTTGAAGGAGTTATTTCGGGAACACAAGCGGCTGGTTAAAGAGACAAGCGGACCTGTGGTTCTGGTTCGTATGACCTAAAGGCCAGAACCGGACCCAGTCCGGATGGTTCCGTTATTCTGGAAATATTTAAATTTATCGATCCTGGTCAAATATTTTATTTCTGGCTTTTCATTTCAAAAGGTTCATTAAACTCAGTTTCCTCCTGATGTCGCTCAAACTTTTCACATTAAGGCAGCGTCCGCACGGGGGCGCTGTTTCCCCGCTAACAGGCTCCACCGTAACAGCATCAAACACCAGAAGAAGCAACAGATAGAAAACATCCTCAGTTTATTTACCACACACACACACACACGCACACGCACACACACTACATTCAGAAACTGTCCATTTGAACCACAGAGGCCTCCATAGTTGTAGTCCAGTAGAGTTTGTAGTTGTTTTAGTTGCAGTGAGGGAGCAAAGTCTGATGGGAAACAGTCCAAACTGCAGAGACAGAGAAATCGGATCAGAACCAGAGCAGAGGAAGAACCCTGGCCATGATGACGTCACAGCTCCTGACCTGTGATTGGTCTATTTGTGGCGGCTGCCCCTCCTCTTCATGGCGGCCGTGCACTGGGGGCAGAACCACTTCCCCTTGGGTGCCTCGGTCAGACCCACGCAGCCATAGTGGAACCACTCAATGGGACACTGGGGACAGAACTGGATCAGAACCAGCCAGGCAACTGGGTTAACCAGCTGAACATCTGGATACTCACATCTGTGTTGTCACAGCCGACCATCTCTCCATAGGAAACCTGCAGCAGACGGATCCAGTTAGACAGAGCAGAACCAGAGCAGAACCTGTGGGCCGCCAGTCTACCTGGTTGCAGATGCAGTAGCGCGGCTCGTTGGGGTCGTAGGTCCAGTCCACCTGGCTGTTGGCGTCGGCCTCTGGCAGAACCGCAGCCTGCTGGGAAAGCTCCTGGGCCAGCGCCGACGAAGACGAGCAGGAAGACAGCGAGGAAGAGGAGGACGACGAAGACGATTGGTGGTTGGAAGACTTGATGGAGCTCCTGGAACCAGAACAGGTGACCCGGTCAGACCTGGTCAGACCCGGTCAGACTCGTCCTGGTGTGGGGGGGGCCTTACTTGGACTTGCGTCCGCGGGAGTCGGAGGCAGCGCTGGGGGTCAGGTTCTGGGTCAGGGTGGAGGCCAGCGCCGATGAAGAGTAGCCCGAGTTCTCCCGGGTCAGAGAGAACTCCCGACCCAGCTGGAAGTCGTTGTTCTTGATCGCCTCGTAGCTCGCTTTCAGGCTGGAGGTCCGTCGGCCCTCCTTCATCTGGGAACCAGAACCAGTCAGAACCAATGGAAGACTCGACTTTACTGGGTTTAATGTCAGTAAAGGTTTTGAGTTTAAACTTGAAGGCCTGATGCTCTTTAAGGCTGCAGTTTGACTTTTAGAAAAAACTGTCAATGAACTCACTGACCTCCTCCCAGTGCTAACTGCTAACAGGTTTCCTCTGTGGATCATCAGCCTGACGGGCTGCCAGACGCCTCTTACCTTCACCAGGCTAAGTGTTTAACAGCTAACGGTGATTGCTCAGATGGGTTAAGCTAAGTGTATAGTTAAAGTACTGGTCTCAGTGCAGGTTGTGCTAGCCTGTAGCATCGTTGCTGTGATCGCTCTGTGACAACCTCCACCACTGCTAAATATGGAAGCCCTATGGCAAGCTGTTGGCATCAATAATGCGTGTCTGGGTAAAAACAACATCCATCATCATCAGTGCTGATCATTTCTGGTCTTTTCTCCAGACAAAAACAGCCGCTCGGCATGTCAGCCGTGTTCCCACCTGAGCCGTGGCTTGGACGGCCTGGGCCGCCGCCATGGTGATGGCGCCGGCTCCGGCGCCGGGTCCGGCGGGCAGCGAAGACAGGCTGTAGGACGCCAGCGGCTGGGACGGGTTCACGCTGTAGACGCTGTTGGTGGACGAGGATGTGCTGTTGGCACGGCAACCTGCAGGTGACAGGGACAGTCAGGACAGGGGCAAGTCCCCAGGTCCGGTTGGGTCCAGGTCCAGTCGAAATGAGCAGAACCTACCTGGAGTATTCTCCTTGGAGGCGTCCGACGTGAGCGTGGACAGAAGAGCTTCAGACTTGAACTTCTTCTCTGGAACGTGTTCGGTGGTGTGGTGGGTCGGGGTGCTGTACTTCCTCTCTGGAACAGAACAGAATTGGTCAGAACCGGAACCAGAGCCGGCCTGCAGGCGGGCGCCTGGACTCACTCTCTGAGCTGCTGTGGGAGTGGACATGGTGGTTGTTGACGGGCTGAGACGGGCTGTCCATCTCCAGAGACCCTGAGGACAAAAGCAGAACAAGTCAGCCGACCCATTCCATCAGAACCCGGACCGCCAGAACGGGTCGGACCGAGACACTCACTTCTCTCCAGGATCTCGGTGATGCCGGCATTGTCGGCCTCCAGCTCCATCTTGAACTTGGCCAGTTCCTGGTCCAGTTTCCTCAGATGCCGGTCCACCTGAGGACAGAGACAGGAAGCTGAGCTGGACTGACAGAACCAGGCTGGGCTGTCAGAACCGGGCCCGATCGCCCTTAGTGGAGATCAGCGGAACATCTCACCAGATCATAAATTTGATTGGCCAGCTGCACCTTCTCATCAGCGTCCTCCAGAGCTTTGTAGTAATCCTGAGCAGAAGAACAGCAGACGTTCACCACAACTGAACATCTGGAAGGTTCTGGGTCCAGTTGCTCCCACCTTCTTGATGATCTCCATCTGCTCCTCTCTCCACTCCGGCTTGTTCTTCTTGGCGTTGATGAAGAACTCTGTGACCTTCTGCTCCAACTGGTCTGTGGCGTCTGAAACGGGAAGGGAAGCTCTGAGGAGAACCGGGTGACCCATTGGGGAGAACAGCAGCATCCCAACAGAAGAACATCTCAGAACCTGCAGCGTCTTGATCTGAACCAACAGCACTCGGGTTCTGCTCTGGTGGCAGCAGAACATCCGCTCAGGTTATGACAGCGTGCAGCTGAGGTCCTGTCTGGGTTTCTTCCAGCTGCCTTTTCTCAATTTAAACAACTTGAGTGTGAGAAGTGCGTCATTTAAAGATAGAGTACCTGTACTTACAGTTTGCTTTAAAAATAGATGATTAATTACAAGATTTATGGCAATATTTATAAAAACTGGTGAAAATAAAATAAGCATTGCCTCATTACTATTTCTAATTTCCTCTTTAATTCTTCAGGTTTTTAATGTGATTTTAGGTAACAGAGCAACACAGAGTTACTCCATTTAGCAGGAAAATCCAGTGTAACCCATTAATCAATTTACTACGAACGTAATAATCAATGAAAGAAATCCAGAAGACAGAAGCCATGGAGGAGACGCCGTCAGCAGAAAAAGGCTCTGCTACTTTTTAACCTACATCCAAACACTGAGAGGAGGAAAACCAACACCACACATCACCCTGAACACACCTTCCCCATGGTCAAACAAGGTAGTGGCAGCATCATGCTGTGGTGGATACAAACACACACTTTTCAGATTTTCTCTGTAGAAATGTTGAAAAGCGTGATATTTCTCACAGTTCTGCACCATATTGTTGTTCGATCACATAAAATCCCAGGAAAACAGACTGGAGCTTATGTTTAGTCAGAAATGTATGTAATAAATCACTGAAAAGATTGACAGCTTTTAAAGACATATCATTTTATTCTTACCGAGTTTTCAAGGAATAAGTAACAATGTTTATTTAGAGTATAAACCATCTGCAGCAGTTCCTGGTGTATGTCGGGCGGAGGCGCTGCTGGGTCTACAGAGCCTGTAGAATTGGCTGGTTTTAAAAGCTGAATCTGAAAATCAGCGCCAACTAAAATCTCCTTCGTTTTGACTCAAGTTCTCTCTGAGGGTTACACCCGTGGCTCCAAGTGTGTGTGAGACGGTGTGTGTGTTTGTGGACCGTACTCTGAACCTGCAGGTCCATCTCCCTCATTTCCGTAAACCTGTCGCGGAGGTCCATGGGAAGCTGCTCGATCACTGCGGGAGGAGAAAACAGGACGTTAACGGTCCGACCGCCAAATGCGACCCATCTTCCGCTTATTGAGCCCCAAAACCCCGCAGCTGCTCAGCGACAGTCCCGTACTCACTCTCCAGGTAGTCCTCCAGATACAACATCCTGCTGCTTTTAACCTTTTAGTCGTTTTTATCGACAAAATTCGTCTTTCAAGATGGCGCCTCCAGCCGTGGACTGGCTCAGAAAAAAGACCCTAAAAATAGAAGCAGGAACGCGTGACGTCAATTGCCTCCCGTCATCTGATTGGTTTGAAAACCATTAATGATTTTTTTATTCGCGGGGTTAGTGCTGTTGCATTATGGGAGCTGTAGTTTTCTCCATTTTATAATCTACATAGAAATCCATATTATTTTACGTTGTTCGGTGTATTTTAGATCAGGAATAAAATGTTTTTCAGGTTCCTGTTTCGATTCACAGCGACAGACTGAATCTGGGTCCTCAAAGCGTTAATGTTTCACAGTTTTTATTAACTTTACATGTTTCTTATTTTACTCTTAAAACTCAACATGTTTACATACGTAATAACTATATTATTTCTACAATATATTTATATAATATATTATATTTTATATTTGCTGTTATACCTATTGGATTGTTACTACAATTACTATCATTATCATCACAAATTAAAAGAAATAAAAAATTAAAAAATACTTTATTGTTCCCAAAGGGAAGTTAAATAAGCAGCTGTACTTGTGTTTGTTGTTATTATATTTTTTAGCTTGGTCACTATTGTTGTTCTGCCACATTTTATGGTTTCACTGCTTCTTATTGATGTTTTGACTCAAAGAAAATTAAATGTTGTCGTAACTCAGAGTTATGGGCGGTGATACTGTTGCCGTCTGCAGTAGCAGTCTGCCTCGGGGAGAATCTGAAGAGTCCTCTGACCAAAGGCTGTCTGTCCTGACATGCTAACACCTCAACAGACGATATTAAACAGCAATGAAACGATCAGCTGTCGCCAGCTAATTCATAAAACCCTGAAAATATTCAAACCTGACTCTGGCTGAGATATTCTTTTCAATAGGTTAAATTAAAACATGACTTTAAACCGATTAATCTGCAGAGATTTCAACCAGCTAATGGCTTTAGTTTCCATGGTGACGGGATCTCACAGAATCAACCAACAATCAGTTGGATCAGCACAGCAGTGAATGGAAATGGATGACATGTCCTCATAAAGACAGCAGCGGAAGCCAGTGTGCGTGCGTGTGTGTAGGTGTGTGTGTGTGTGCTTCCTCCCTGCAGCTTCATCCTCTTCCTCACGGCCTGCTGACCCCGTGGCTCCCGGCTGGAGGCGGACACATTCCTCTACCCTCCCCCAGGACCGGAGCGTGACGGAGGGACAGAGGGCGGGCCGGGCCGACCCGGGTCGGCTTTATTTAGGAGGACCGGCAGCAGGACGGGACGCTGCAGCTCCGGGGCTCAGAAGCCGGTTCTGTAGCGACAGGAGGTTCTGGAGCAGATCACTGGATGTTTGTGTGCTCTCAGCTGGCACTCCGGTTCTGTTGGACCCGATTAAAACAAAGGAAGGATGTTGGGTTGGGGAGGATCAGAACCGCCTTCTCCGCCTCGGAGCTGAGCAGAACCAGAACTCGTCTGTTGGGGAGGAATGCGGCCCTCCGGTTCCGGTTCTAGCAGCCAGCACCGGGCCGGGCCGGGCCATGGCCCGCCAGGACGCGGTGAGGTGTCTGCGCTGCCTACTGTACGCCCTCAACCTGCTGCTCTGGGTGAGCCGCCTCAGCATGATGCTGCCACCGCCAGGAGACAGAGGGCCCGGCTGAAACCCAGCAGAACCAGCAGCTGGTTCCGACTCAGATTAATGTTTAAGGGGAACCGAACCGGGCCGGGCTGCATCTGTCCCAGTGCCTCTCACATTCTGACAGATATTTATTTCAGACACAGAACCTGATCCCTGTTTACCTCCCTGTTTGTGTGTGTGTGTGTGCGTGTGGGTGTGTGTGTGTGTCTCTCTCTCTCTCTCTCCCTGTGTGTGAGCAGCTCATGTCGGTGTGTGTGCTCGGCGTGGCAGCGTGGATCAGAGACACCCTGAGCTCCGTCCTGACCCTGACAGCCCACACCAGGTGAGTCCAGTCTGTTTCTGGAGGTTCTCCTTTCACTCTGAACCGTCTCTCTGGCCCAAGCACTCTGCTGGTTCTGATCAGGTTCTGTCAGGGTCCGGACTCATTCTGACAGCACGGTAGTGGCAGCGTGGTGATGTGGTGTTTCTTGCTGCAGGTTGGAGGAAGCCGCCGTCCGCTCGTACTCTGCGGCCGTCCACCCCGTCTTCATCTCCGTCTGCTGCCTCCTCCTCATCCTCAGCATGGTGGGCTACTGCGGCGCGCTGCGCTGCCGCCTGCTGCTGCTCTGCTGGGTACATCTGGACCACATAGATCTAGAGCACCGGGAGCATCTGGAATATCCAGATCTACATCTAGCTCATCCAGAACATTTGAACAAACATTGGACCTCCAGCCAGGCTGGACTGGGTCATTAGAACCAGCAGCTAGCACTCAGCTACTAGGTCAGAGCAGAACCTTCCAGAACCAGTACAACCAGGCGAGGAACCAGAACCTGAAGAGTCCAGTGGTATTCACTCCAGAACCAGCAGACCGGAGTTCTGAACACTTCAGTCGGAACCAGTGGGAACCGTTTGGACCTCCTCAGTGTCCTGGAGACAGGTCGGTTCTGGTCAGTCATGGTGGTTCTACTGATGCTCCTGGTTCTGAAGGTCCGTTTCTTCTCTCTTCTCTGTGGTTCTGGTCCGGTTCCTCACTAAAGAACAGCTCCTGGTTCTGACAGGTCTACTCCAGTTTTATTGGTTTATTGATAACTTGTTTGGTTCTGGTCCAGAACAGATGGACTGGGCAGCTGATGGTTCTGAGACAGAAGGAGGTCCAGTTCTGACCCGTTTGGGTCTGACTGTGTTCTGCTGTGTTCCAGTACTTCTGCAGCCTGCTGGTGATCTTCTGTGTGGAGCTGGCCTCTGCAGTTTGGACCTACGACGAGGTGAGGAGCAGTCATGTTTTCAGAACCACGGGTCAGCAGAACCCGACCAGAACCTCAGAACAATGGCTCTAGAGAGGCTTAGCGTCAGAACTTTCTGCTCTGCTTTAACTGTTCTGGATAAAACCTGTAAGGTGAACCTTTCCCACCCGATCCAGGCTAGCCCAAACAGAACCGAACCTGCATGCAGAGCTGAGCAGCTGGCGGCCCAGAACCAGAGGCTCCAGCCCGACCCAGTTCTAAGAATAACCAGAAATGTGAGACATGTCCGGCCCGCTGCTCTCAGATCAGCTTAAAGTCCCTCCTCCAAAAACAGTGGCAGCCACGGAAAAATTCAAGATGGTCGTCAAGGAAATGTTATTATAGCACAACATTTGACAGCATTTATTACAGATGAATACTTTTGGTATCAAATCATACATAATTAGACCCACATTATTTACTGATAATAGTTTGATTTTTCAAGATGGCAGAAAATGGAAATTAATTTTTGTCACTAAAATTGACAATTAGGTGAATGTTTAGTCTTGTTTCCTTTTTCTGGTAAACATTTTCTAAAATGGCCGCCATGGTTGTCATTACATCGCCAGTGGCGGCACAGCTAACTGAAAAGTTAGACTCACTAACCAAAGAATCTTAGCTACGCTAACGCCAAACATAAAAATGTCAGCAGAAGCTAAAGCTAAACCACTAAACACAAACGAAAGACCGGAAGTGAACCTGCGAAATGAGATAATGATTGAAATACGAACATCTGCTGGAGCAGGAGGCAGCACCCGTTGGCACCAGTTAGCCTCAGCTAGCGGTTCCTTCAGCTGATGATGGAAACATGCAGACAGAGCAGGACGGCCGAGACCCCGATTACTGACAAACGTGCGTGTGTGTGTGTGTGTGTGTGTGTGTGTGTGTGTGTGTGTGTGTGTGCCTGCCTGTGTGTGTGTGCCTGTGTGTGGGTGTGTGTGTGTGTGTGAGTGGGTGTGTGTGTGTGCCTGCCTGTGGGTGTGTGCCGGTGTGTGTGTGTGTGTGTGTGGGTGGGTGTGTGTGCGTGCAGCCCTCAGTCCAGCGAGCCGACATGATAAGCCTGAAGTCCCGTATGCCTGACTACAGCCTGCAGCGCTACCAGTGGCTCACACACACCTGGGACAGCTTCCAGACACAGGTAACACACACACAGAGAGAGAGCTGCTGTGTCATGTGACTTTACAGGTGTGTGTGTGTTGTGACCACAGTTCCAGTGTTGTGGGGTGATCTACTTCACCGACTGGCTGGAGATGACAGAGATGGAGTTTCCTCCTGACTCCTGCTGCACCAATCAGTTCCCTGGCTGCGCTGGCCACGCCCACCAGCATGACCTCAGTGACTTGCACCAGGAAGTGAGCCTCGCCGCCTCTGACTGGCCAGGACAGCTCCAGCCTCTCAGCCAATCACAGCCTCCTGTTTGTGTTTCAGGGCTGCGGTCCGAAGGTCTACCGCTTCATCCGGGGAACCAAGCCGCTGCAGGTTCTGCGTTTCTTGGGTGTTTCTATTGGCGTGGCGCAGATCCTGGCCATGGCGCTCACCCTCACGCTGCTTTGGGCGCTGTACTCCGGCCGCCACCATCAGCAGCCAGACGCATACGGAACCCCTGGGCCGCCTGGAAAGTCCGGTTCAGTTGTAGCCACCAACAGAACCAGCGTCGGCGACCGGGTTGAACTCGGAGACCAGAGGGCTTCTGACGCCGGGCTGCAGGACCTGGAGGCGCCTGGCGCCGCATGGAAAGAGTTATACTGACTCCACCGCACAGAACCACAGAAACTGGAGTAATCTGGGAGCCACGAACCAGGATCTAGCCAGAGCTGGAGACAACTTGGTGGTCCGTGAGACGGTCTACGCCCAGTGGACCAGTGGAGCTCCATTGGTCTACTGGTCTACCGGTTCAGAAAACCACAGAGGAGTCAGACCTGATGAGGCTCTGTGTCAGGATGTTTGCTGTTGTTGCTGCAACCGATCTGTCAGGATGAACAGACCAGAACCAGACCCAGAAACTCCTTGGCGCTGCTCAGACTGGATGGCACAGGGACGGAAAAGTCCCCATCGGTTGAGGATGAGTGTCCAGAGGACCAGCAGTAACCTTTGAACCCATCATCTATAAAGTCATTTCAGGAACCAAACTGTTGCTTCGCACCCAGACCTGTTGGTGTTGCCTGTAGCGGACCTGAGGTCTTAAAGGGTCGGCCGGTTCCGTGAAACCTGCTGGACGATGGCTGGGTCAGAATGATGGAGGACAGGAGAAATGATAATAATGGTCTTTATTGAACAGATAAATAATCACTCCTGGTTGCTCCACACATGCATGGCTTTAGGAATCTTTTACAACCAGAGAGTTGGACTGAATCCATCCGGCCAAAGCAGAACCACAGGAGCAGGATGAAGGCTGGATCATCATCATCACTTCCTGCTCTGAAACCAGGAAATGATGCGGGACGGTTCCATCCTCAGCCTGGTCGTCATCAGGAGGCGTCCAGTTAAGAGTCGCTCAGGTTTTAAAGACCTTTATGAATCTCA
This sequence comes from Poeciliopsis retropinna, assembly GCA_010277075.1. Taxonomy (NCBI): domain Eukaryota; kingdom Metazoa; phylum Chordata; class Actinopteri; order Cyprinodontiformes; family Poeciliidae; genus Poeciliopsis; species Poeciliopsis retropinna. Next base: position 168,035 of record VMRM01000025.1, on the reverse strand, counting down.
TGAAAACATTAATAACAGAATGACTCATCTGAACAGAAATAATCCAGCCTGTTGCCTCAGTGGAGGGCAGCAAACAGGCAGGAAGTGATGAAGGAGAACTAGGGTTGGGGTTAGGGAGCCGCCATGCTCTAAGCTAGCAGCTAACAGGCCGTTTCCACTCATTTTTTAGTGATTTTATTCAGTTTAATTCTAATAAACAACGAAGGACAATAATCCAGTGGGCCTTTTCCTTCAGCCGTGTGCCGTGGTAGAGCAAGGCGTTCAGGAGCATGCTGTAACTCAACATGTTTACATTAACATGCATAGGCAGAAAGATTAAATAAGAATAATAATAATAAAGATATCACAGCAAATCGATTTCTCTGCTAAGCATCACAAACAGCCCCTCATGTTGTCTCACACAGCAACCAAATTAACCCGCAGATAAAACCTGGGTCGCAGCAGACGGCTGCTCGGTCAGCTCATACAGTCATCTGAAGGAAACCCGGCTGTATCCTGGTATCCTCCCGTTATGCTGCCTCCTGGTGGTGAGCTGACTGACGTTTTCAGCTATTTTTGTTTTTAAAAGCAGCTCACTACTAAGAACACAAACTACTAGAAGAAGTAGTTCCTGGGGCTGGAGATGTTTTCAGTGGTGAACAAGATGTTTGGTTATTTTGGGGTTCCTTAGGTTAACGTTGGGTCACGACCCTAAGTGGAATATCCCAGTAAAATCACTGGAAATCCCGAGTGGCTCAGTAATATAATATAACCCAGTAGAACCAGTGGAGCCAGCAGGTCTGCCGCTCCAATTGGTTTGTTCCTAACTGGATTGTCTCCAGTGTTTGTGCTGAAGATTCCCCAGACTCCTGCAGATGAGGCCGGACCGGGAACGCAGCGTGACTACAGCAGTGTTTGTGTTTCAGTGGAAGACGTTTCTCTCTGGGACGTCCTCCCGCCGTCAGCCACTCGGCCGGTTGGACTCTAGAGAGCAGAGATCCGGACGATGTTGGCCTGGCAGTGGTCGGGAGAACCGGAGGTCCGGTCTCCGTCCGGAGTGGTGTTAGGTGTGGCAATGCTGACAACAGACGGGAAAAGGTACGGCGGCTCACAGTTCAGAGGGAGCATCTCTTCAAACTTGGCGTTCAGACTGGTTCGACTGGGACAGGAAGACAAACAGGAGAAAGTTGTGGAGTTATCATCTGGAGTCAATATTTGGTCATTTAGATTTTGCTTCACAATAAATGATTTGTGAGTATTGTGGTTCTCCTGTGAAGTTTCGGTCAGTCAGTATTACATCCCTGCCTCTCAGTTGACTCAGCGGCTCAGACAGGTAAAACAGTTCAGGTGTCCATTAGCTTTGACTGTTCAGGTTGCAGATCTTCCATCAGTCGTCACCTCCTGGCTGAAACTGAAAAACCAGGAGCTGGTTCCCAGTCCTCCCACAGACATACATACTCTGGATTCCTGCCGTCTGACTCTGCATGGGAACGCTCCGTCACATGACCGTGGCACGTGACCAGCTGCTGCCACGTGTTGGCTCAGTACGGCTGCAGGGAACAGACCAGAACTGCCTCTCTGTGGCTCAGCAGCTGAAAAGTTGATCTCTGAATCAAAACCTTCACAGCTGCTGAAATCTCCACAGATATGGTGGATCTAGAAGCTCTGAGATTCTGAATCTTTCAGAGCAGCAGTCTCAAACTCCAGTCCACAAGGGCCAGTGTCCTGCAACTTTTTGATGATCTAAAACCCAAATAAAAACCCCAGAACCCATTCTACGATCTCTAGAACCTGCTACTCTTCATCCATCATCCAGACATAACCCAAGCTGTGACCTTTCATGATCTTCCGAAGGTTCCTGATGCTCAGGAGCCTGAATATCAGGAACCTCCGTGAGGATAAGGAACCATGACCACCTTGATGGATCTGCACCAACCTGTTGGTGATTGGCCGCTCCCTGATCTGGATGGTCCTCAGCTCCTGGATGCTGCCCTGCAGACTCAGAGACATGTTGGAGTTGGGGATGTTGAAGGTCTTCCTTATCTTGTGGCCACAGCAGGAGAACCCATGAGGTGAGGACGAGGAGATGGAGGAAGATGGAGACAGCTGCTTTACCGGACTTAGGTCCCGGCAGCTCAACTCAAGCAACTTCTCGTCCAGAAACTCGTGGTTCTGAGGAGCAAAGGGGAGGTGAGAAGATCATGGGCTGACGTCAGGAGCAGGTTCTGTCTGACCTCAGGTTCTGTCTGACCTCAGGTTCTCACCGTGGTTTTCTCCAGGCAGTTGAGCAGGTGGTGATGTTGCACCTCAAAGCTGGGGTTGATCTTACACACCAGTGCCTGGCCTGCTTCTTTGGATGCCTGTAGGACACAAAAACTGCCATTATCTGAGCCACCATGCTGTGGTGGACACATCTGGACTGGACCAGCATCAGCGCATTCAGAGGATCCCAGCTGTTAACCCCCAGCAGCAGGTTTCAGGCTGAATGTGACCCAGATGGACAGAAACAGGACATCCGACCGGGAGCTGCTGCTCAAAGCTTCGTCTCAGACAGAGAAGGTTCAGAAAACTGGTCATGAGGATCTTCCAGGTGGAGGAAACACCTGATGACCAATAGCCGGAGCTGCTGCTTCTGCTGCAAAGCTTCGCCTGGAGGACTGTGGCTGGGACAGAGATCTGCTACAACACCACACCAGCTGATTGGCTCCTCAGCCTGTCCTCTGGGTCACAATGATTCTGCAAACTGATTGGTTCATTCCTCCACATGCTGACAGATTAAACCAGTGGTCTCAAACTCCAGGCCATCAAGATTTGGTCTCTCTGCATCTCTGCTTCTTGGGTATTCGCTCTGGACTGCCCCAGGCAGTTCAGACTTTTAAATCGAGTTAGAGAAGGGACATATCTAGAGGCTTCAGGACTTCGGCACTCGAGGAGTCCAGTTTGAGACCACTGAGGTAGAGAAGTACAGAAAGAGCATGCTAATCTCAGCAGCTGCTTGGTTTCAGGCAGTAGGATGTTTCTGATGATTGGATCAGTGCTGGACCGGACCAGAGGTGTGAAACGGTCGCCAGGGTCTGCCTGGGACTGAAGTTTAATCTCTTCAGTCTCGCTGCCTTTAGGAGTCTGAAGGCAATGAAAACAAACGCCGAGGGGCAACCTGAACGCTAACTTGGTATAAACCTCAAGTATAAACAAGAGGTCACGAGGTCATGAGGGCGTCCATGATGGGGCGAATGAGCAGCAGTGACCTGCAGATGGAGCTGAACAGTTTTGTCCTGCCAGCTGCACCACCATCAGGCTGCACCAGGTGGTGCTGAAGGAGCCACAAAACTCAAGATTAAAACAAGCAGAAGAAGCTTCATATCACCACCTAGTGGGAAAAGGTGGAACTACAGGCTGCTGTCTCAGCATGATCCAACCGAGTTCTGGACCCGGACACAAGCAGACATTCTCTGACCTTTGACCTTTGACTGCTGCAGGTCCACTCAACTTGACAGGGAGAGAGGCGGGACTCCATGGTTACCTCCAGATCTGGACCAATCAGCTGCTGCCTGCATTTGTACTGAATATAAGCTCTAGCTTCCCGACACACAGTCGCGCGCGCGCACACACACACACACACCTACACACACACACAGCAGAGGCCGGGTCCCTGAACGGCTGCAGATTTGGTTCTTCTCATCTGGATCCAGGTGATGAAGGTCAGGTGAAGCAGTTTGTTCTCATGTTGCCTTCCAGTTGCACTCAGAAGTGGGAAATTCCAGCTTCCCAGTGGGAAAGTCAACTGGAACGCGTTCCAATCCAAAATTACATACCTACTGGGAAACTGGGAGCCACACCAACCCCAGATACAACTGGCAAGGCGGACCTCTTGCTCCAACATGGCCGCTCCTCGCACCAGGATGAGGAAGACTCTGCAGGTGTGAGGAAGGCCCGTACCTTCTGCGCTCGCCTCTTCTCGGCTCTCTGGCTCTGGTGGTAGATGCGGCTGAAGTTGGACACGATGACGGGGACGGGCAGGGCGATGACCAGCACGCCGCTCAGGGAGCAGATGGAGCCAAAGATCTTCCCCATGATGGTCTTTGGGACCATATCGCCGTATCTGAGGGGACAGAAGGTCAAGGGTCAGATCTGGTTCTGCTTTAGGAGACGACTAAAAGCTTCAACACCGAAACATCCAGTAACTCAGATCTGCTGAACTGAGACTCTTTCCTCCGATCCAGTTCACGGTAACCTGAGACATTTAAAGGTCCAACACGACGGATCTGCTGCCCTCTGGTGGTCAACTCAGAGAATAATGGCAGATATGAGGCCACGTTCATTCACTCAGATGGAAAACGCCTCCAGGAATCTACAGAAATATCACAGAAACACCAGAACCAAGAAAATTGGGCCGGATCTAAGCGGGCCAGAACCCTCAGCTGGTCCAAGGTCAGTAAGTCAAAGGTCAGCACTAATGGTTCTGCTTTAACTCGTTTGACTGAAAGTTCATCTACAATCACATTTATAACCTGACATGATTAAAGGCAGAGAAACAAAAAAACCTTAAACAAAATAATTATAAAACTAGCAGAAATGAACATGAATAAAAAAGAGAAAAAACAGCCAACATCTGCTTTCACCATGCCAGTCTGGGTTTACTACACGACCCGGTTCCGGTCCACAGGACTGCCAGTTCAAAGAAGCGGTCTAGAAACCTAATCTACATACAGAGCTAAGCATCTATCTGCTCTAGATCTATCAGAAAGATTCTGGTTCAGTTCTACAGAAAACTGACCCACAGAACCAGAACCAGTTCCTGAGATGGAACTATGGTAGCGTGTGTGTTGGTGTGTGTGTGTGTGTGTTGGTGTGTAAACATTAATAGCAGCAGGTGTTGAGCGCTGCAGAAAGCCTCACTGCTCCTCAATCATTCATGTCTCTGTGAACAAACGGCTACAGCAGGAGGAGCTGACACACACACACTGATACACTGATACACACTGATACACACACACCGATACACACTGATACACACCGATACACACACACCGATACACACACACCGATACACACTGACACACACCGATACACACTGACACACACACACACACACTGATACACCGATACACACTGACACACACACACTCTCCCTGCTGTTCATAATAGATGAGTGTTTTCTGTTTCCTGTCAGTCTGACTGACGGAGCTTCAAGCTTTTACTGAGAAGCTTCCTGCTGGTTCCGATCCAGACCTGCTGGTTCCGGTCCGGGTCAGAACTTTGCGTCTGATGGAAGGTAAATGTGCGTTAAGCTGATCGGCCGGATTAAGATGTTTACTACTCATCATCCGACCCTCGGATTAACGGACCGGACCGGACCAGACCAGAACATCTCCTCTGCTGGCACCAAGCCTCAGCCGGCAGATGGGTCACCTTACAACAACAGAACCAGAACCAGCTCTGAAACACAAGCCTCCAACATAAACCAGTTCAGATCCCAAACTGGAAACCAGCTGGTGTCGACTTCAGACAGAAAAGGTCCAGACATATTAGACTGAGATCAGAACCGCTGACCCGGCCCGGCCCAGCGTCCCTTAGACCGGGTCACCGTGCATCTAAACTACATGTCTGTTTAAACTACAAGCAGCTGACGGTAGTTTGTTCCCATGTGATTCTTGAATGACGTGTCTATTAACATTATCTGTGCTATAATCCCTGTTAGTGGCGTTCTACCACACAGAGCTTTGGTTTGAACACATCTCCTTCTGAATTTCACTAAATTAGTAGAAACCTCAGAGAAAATCTCTTCAAATCATTTCTTTGACTTGCGTCCAGAAAACAGCGATTGCACCGAGAGGCTTTAGTGCAGATTCTCAGAGAAAATAACACTTACTGCCGCGTTCCTGTGAGGAACGTAAACGGGTAGATATCCAGACAAACGACGAGACGAGAAACTATCTCAAGTTTCAGGGAGAGAAAGGAAAAAAGCAGACGACTCTTTGTTACTGGGCATCATTTGCCTACAAAACAAAAACGAGTTGAAGAAACGCTCAGAGGCTCCAGGCGCTGATTCACACAACGCCTGCTTCGCTACATAGTCAGTTTTTTATTATATTATAATATATGGTGAAATAGTATTGCAGCAGGACGGCAGGAAAGATGTTTTCCGAGACCAGCATCAATAACCTGCATGCTGCCAACTGAAAATTTTCTATTTAGTTGGTTCCTTCATGTTGAGTTCAAATCCAAAGCACAGAGAAACGATTTAGGAGTTTTGCCAGATCTGACTGATCCTGATGAAGCGACAGGAACAGGACGTCCCAGATGCGGAAGCTCTTAACTCTGGCCATCGCTCGCTCCACAACCATCTGCAGCCGACCGAAGCCCGATATCAGAGTCTTGTATGACTGGCTGATCTGGTTGAACTGGTCAGGATGCCTGCATGGTGGAACAACATGACACAGGAAGCCTCTGTGTGCCATGACTGGGTGGCGTCTCTGTGAGAGGAAGGTCAGCCGCTCCCAGCAGGCCCTTCAGAGCCGTTCAGACGGCACCGTCTCCACGGAAACGTGTGAGCGGCCCAAGATGATGCGGACGTTTGAAGACAACTTCAGGAATCTCTGAATCACCTCCTTGTGTCTGAGCCTAGCTGGTGACTCAGCTGACAGAGGCAACCCTGACCTGAAACATGTCAGCAACAAGTTGCTCCTTCATGCCCACTGCCACCCTGAAAGACAAGATGAGGAACTCGTCCATCAGAACCGGCTGTCCCAGTTTCTGCGCCCTGCTCCAGGACACAAGGCAGGATCCAGGAACACGGACTGCCAGAACATCCGGAACACGCTCAGATGGAAATTTGGTGTAGAAGCAGAACTGGTCATCAGAGGCACAGAAACAGCTAAAAAGTGTGGCAGACAAATCCACTTTCTGGAGTCTAGCCTCCAACTCCTTCATGTGATCCAGAGCTTCATCAGGCGCAGCTGGAACCACACAGTCAAATCAGGAAATACGACCAGCAACAAGTTGTCCTTGATCAGACAGAGTGATGGCGGCCATATTGACTTGATCTCTCCACACGTTGCAGTGTGATGTCACACAGAAGCTAATCTAACACAGCATATTAATAATCCCAAAATAAACCTCAAGCCTAAAAACAGGAACGTGTAAATGACTGAATATTTTCTGCTTTGTGTATGAAATGTTTGCATGTAAGGGTTCGGCCCCACCACCATTGTGAGAAGCTTTAGCCTGGCTAGCTTTCTGCCAGCGGACACGCTGCGTCTCTCCAGGACAGATTTCCTCTAATCTGGGGATCTGAAATGATTCCAGGTGAACAGAGAAGGAACAGATCCACATTTAAAGCAGCTGCCTGGTGGTGGATCTGCTGTCAAAATCCTCCTGAGACAAATGGCGGCTGCATACAAAAATGCTGCCTGGCTTCATGAGGAAGTTCGGACCCTCATCTCTTCTGATGGCCTCCTTTGCTCCCGGTCCATCGGGAACACACGGTAGGACAGGTAGTGTTGTTTTCATGCCCCGCATGAACAAGTAGGAGCTGAACAAAAATAACCGCGCCAAGACTGAGCCATTTTCCTCGATGTTGAAATGCTATGGACACTGGAAGGTATTGCGTACAACATTCGTTTTAAAACACAGAAGAATGTCATGATAGCTGTGAGCTGGTGAGGCAGACAGGTAGAATGAATGAAGTGATGATTTAATGGTGAAAAAATGAACAAGTACATCCAAAACAGTCCAAAATCCTGGCAGCACAGGAGAGCAGAAGACTTGGGCTCAGCACTGGTAGCAACAGGCTACACAAAGGACCCGACCAGGAACTAAGGACCCAGGTGGGATTAAATACACAGAGGATCATCACAGAGACACAGCTGGGCGTGATGACAACACAGAGACTCAGAGACAGAAAACTCAAAACTAAACACAGAAAAACAGATCCTGACAAAGAATGAGTGACATTTGGAGATGAAGGCATTATTAATTTACGGCAGTGCGCCACAGCAAACTGGAAAATTAGATCAAAACCAAAAATTATTTTTCTCGCAACAACAGGAGCACTAATGTTTCAGCAAACCTTTCACACATCCAGTCCCAAACAGTGTCCGGTTTTCAGGCTTGATGTTTATTTTATTAATTAATGATCGCTCAGGTTTTGCCCTCCAGTAGTGATGGGACATCTGAAGCGGAGTTTAGCGTGGGCGAACCGGGGCTCCTGCCCAGGGCCCGGCGCGATGGGGCCCCGACGATGCCTTGTATTTTTGTGTATGAATGAGGTCAGAATACCTTCATTTTATCACTGGCTAAGATGGTTTTCACAGTGTTGTTGAAAAACTGTCTGATTTGTTCTGGCAAACGTCCATCATGAATGCTTGATGTTTATTGGTCCATGTTTGACGTGTCTGACGCTTTGGGGCGGAGCTTCAGGTGGGGATTTCTCACAATGGCCGACAACAGAAAGTGTGACAGCGGAGCGCGGGAACGAAAGATAAAGAGTCACATAGGTGATGAAGAAAATATTAAAGCTAACAGTATTTTTTAAACCTCATATTGGACATGGAACAGAACCACCGTCCTTCTCCGCTTCTCAAACGTTAGCCTTGCTAACAGCGGCTCTACGGTCCGCCGTAGATCCAGGTTCCTCCGCAGGAAGCGGTGGAGGGTCCGGGTTCGGGTCGGGTGTTCGGACTGAGCAAGAAGCAGGAGCTGTCAAAATATGGATGTTAATTTTACAGCTTCAAAACAAGTTTACAAAAATTGGAAATGTCTCCTCTCCAGATCGCGCTCTGAAACCCTAACCCTAATCCTAACCCTCCACCCAGCTGTGTTTTCTTTGCATGTTGTATTTTTAACGATGCTTAAAGTCAGTGGTGCCTGGAAGCATGCAAGTGATCAATTTAAAGAGCAAGAAAACAGCCAAAGTGACAGAAAAACAATGCGACTGCTCTGCTCGCGCGCTCAACTAGCTTTAGCCTCCAGCTAGCAGCAGCGGGAGGAACTATCCTACTGCTAGCTCAAGTACCGCCCAGTCCAGATATATTATACTTTTTCTAAAATAAAATAGCTTTTACAACATTATTAGGCAATAAATTAGTTGTGTAAAGTTGAATTATGTGTTTAATTACAAAGGTGTTTGGACTTATCCCTCCCACTGCAGCCGCAGTTTTGTCTCGCCGCTTCTCAGTTGACTGGGTGGAGCGGCTCGTTGAGGCTCTTTAAAGCTCGTTAAGCCTCACTGAGGATCGTTGAGCCTCACTGAGGATCGTTGAGCCTCACTGAGGATCGTTGAGCCTCACTGAGGATCGTTGAGCCTCACTGAGGATCGTTGAGCCTCACTGAGGATCGTTGAGGCTCACTGAGGATCGTTGAGCCTCACTGAGGATCGTTGAGCCTCACTGAGGATCGTTGAGCCTCACTGAGGATCGTTGAGCCTCACTGAGGATCGTTGAGCCTCACTGAGGATCGTTGAGCCTCACTGAGGATCGTTGAGCCTCACTGAGGATCGTTGAGCCTCACTGAGGATCGTTGAGCCTCACTGAGGATCGTTGAGGCTCTGCGCGGCTGGTTTCAGCAACAAGCTTAAAGTAAAAATCATTTAGTCAGACAATACCTAATGTTAATGTTTGCTGATTTTATTGTTATTGGTGTTACAATTAATTACTAATACATTTATTTAAAGTTGGTGTTGAAAGTTATTCAGCACTGAGTTGGTGTTTAAGTTAAGTTTTAAATTTAATGATGTGTCATTTTATTTTACTTTGTTCTATATTTATTTCTAGGACCATAAAAATTACACTTTGAAATCGCTGGTTAATTACAAGTTATTTGCAGTGGAGACGGCTATAAGGTTGAATTCAGTCATTCTTAAAGTTTGATGTGTGTTGTTGTCTTTTCTGATAGATTTTGTAATTTTACATCCAGGATCTTCAGGAGAATAAAGCAAAACCCAAACTCCTTGTTTGCTCCCTCAAGGTATTGGAGCTCAAAAGAAATGTTTTCTCATTTGGTTTCATGCTTTGTACTTACTGTAACATTTATGTTTGCCAGACAGACAAGATGATGTAGCCCTGAAGCTGCTGCTGCTCCCTAACCCCAACCTCAACCCCTAACCCTATTCCCAACTCCACCTTACACATTTGGGAGAAGTTCAGATGGTTTCATTGATGTCCAGCCTGTAAGTCAACCTTCATCTCTGAATCATGCTCAAATTGTTTACTGTTTAAGTGCATCACTAATGGCTTGTTTTTTCTGTCTTCTTTCTCCATCAGGTTGGAACAAACCTGGTGGCGCATCTACAAAATGCGACAGCATCGAACCCGCGCGTCTTCATGGGGAGACAGGCGAAAAAGTTAAAGTGCCGATACAGACACTCCTTGTTTAGTGGCTGAAAGTTTTACTTGTATATTTTGCTTTAAAACAGACTTTTTACATGACATGTTTTCTAATGTGTAGTAACAGATACTTCTGGAGATGTAGCCAAATGATGAGTTGAAGTGATTTAATTATATACTTTAGAAACAACTTATGTTTTGTAACTTTTGTAAATGAATTCTGCTGGCTCGATATAAAAACACATGGAAATAAAAGAAGCTTTAAATGCAGATTGTTCTTAATCATGTTTTGAAATTCAAAATAAATAAATCTTATTTTTTACCATAATATACTGGTATAATAACGCTTGTGTTGGGTCGAGTTTCAACCCAACTTTGGGTCAATTTAACCAGTTTAACCAATTTAACCCAACCTTTGGTTAGTGGCCGTAGCCCAGTGTGTCGGGTCAAAGCACCAACCAACCCAGTTGAGTTAAACACCCCACACTGTAAAAAGAAAAAAAAAGTAATTTTTACGGTAAAATACCAGCAGCTGTGCTTGCTAGAATTTAACCGTTAAAATTACAGTCAGACAATTTTTACAATAGCTGATTCTACAGTGATAAATGGTGTTTTATTTAACCTTTTACTGTAAAAATGAGTTTTTACCATTGAAACTGATCAAGTTTTATCCTAAAAATTTCCATTAAAACAATAGTACAAATACAGTTAGAGCCATGAAATATGAAAGTATTTTGCTGTAAAATTAACAGTCTAAATTATAAAACATGTCACTGAATTCCTGTATAATTACAGGGTTTTGTCTGTATTTTAATCAGTAATTAACCAGCAGCTGTGGTTGCCAGAATTTCACCGTTAACATTACAGTAAGATATTTTTTACAATTACGATAGATGAGTATTGGTGTTGCTGATTCTACAGTAATAAATTGGTTTTTTTAACCTTTTACTGTAAAAATTACTATTATTACCATTATAAAAAAATTACATTGTGTCCTAAAATTGATATATAAGATGCGGTTCAGGCCATGAAATTTGAAAACATTTTACTGTAAATTTAACAGTTTTACCATGCTAACATTTCCCTAAATTACTGTATTAATACATGTTTTGTCTTTATTTTTCAAAGGGAAAAAAACTGTAAAGACATAGGATATTTATCCTTTTCTTTAATGGTAGAAGAGCACCAGTATTGCTGATTTTAGAGTTAATTACTGACTTTGAAGCCATAATGTTATATAAAACTAAGAAAAAAACCCAACTTTTTGGCTAAAAATTAACATTGAAACATTAAAGAAATGTTTACTTAGTGCAAATTTACTTGGTAAAATGATCAAATCGATTATAGCAGCTAAATAATGTGTTACCAGTTTTGGCTAATGGTAAAAACATGGAAAAGTATAAGTACATTTTACATAAAATATCCAAAAACCAAACTTTATTGTATTTTTTCCATTTAATGAAAACTTTTTGGGCTGTACAAACTTCTCACAACCCTGTGAACACTGATTACAAAGAACTTGTAACACATCTTCCAAAAACAGCAAGCACTTATATTAGTGCAAAAGGGTTAGGGTTATGACAACATTATCAGTTCAACCCCGGTGCAGTGTGTTTCAAATGAATAATCCATATCATGTCATATGGAATTGGCACATACACAGAAATAAGAACTTTCTAACAAATGTGCTGGGCACCACTGTAACCTTTCTGGAATAGATAGCTAAAACGTTTGTCAGGTTTTTTGACTTGTAACTTGTAAATCATCCACATATTCATTAAGCCGTGAAGTGGTGCAGCATAAAATCTGTTTTATTGTCATCTGCTATATACATACATAGAAAAAAAAATGTCTAACATAAATTTGCAAGATTTAACATGAAGATGAAAAATGTGAAATCTTACAGTGTAAACCTTAAATACCAGTAAAATGCAGTTTTCAACATACCGCAACATAACAACATTACACATCATATCACATGACTCACAAAGTATGGTCTATGTCCACTCATGGTCTGCAAGGTCAGCGATGACTGTGATGACTCTTGGGTTGACCGCAAAGATCTTCCTCCTCTTGCTATGCTCAACTTTTGTTCCTCTCTCCGGATTAATTGAAAAGAAACACCTTGAAGAAAAGAAATCTTATTGCATTTAATGTTGTGCTTATAAATGACTTAACAGAAAGATATCATGAGATCCAGCTTTGTGGTGGCTGGATTCAGCGGCAGAGCCAGAGGAATATTTAGTGACAGGCTTTTGTGCCTATCCTGTTTCACAAACAGACTGAAGAACTCTTCTGTCTCCATGGCCATAAAAAATATACAATTTAAACAGCAACAGCAAAGAAATGATCAAACATTTTCACAGTTTCTACTGGCATTATTTCTATCATGAATATTTAGATTTAGCACTTTTTTCCCCTCCATTTCAATTGTCTTTTGTATTTATTATAACTAGTAACATTCTGATCTATATTGTGAAAATGTTATCTTGCTGGTAAATATAGACTGTGTGTAAGTATAAGAATTACCTCTGGAGGAACTCCAGTTTTGAACTCCAGTGTTGAACTCCAGTGTTGACCGCAGTCCCACAGTGTATATTAAAACACTAGTAACTGCCTAACATCAGGCAGATGGCACAGGAGAAGGCAGTGATGTGGTCATTGATAATCTTCTGATCAATACTCAACATGAATCAGTCCGCAGTGAAGCAAGAGGACCCTTTGAATAAAAATCATGAACAAATATATATCACAAAAAGCCCCTGTGTGAACCATTCAACTACTTTGTCAACTTGGTTCAGACATACCACACACAATAAGGCAGAGTGTTGCTGGCACATCCTCCATCTCAACCTCTTCAGCAAGGCTCGTCTTCTCAACATAGAGGAACATATGCTCTTCCTCTCACCAAAAAAAGCAAGTAGAAGAAGAATCATCTCTGTACAACCACTGGACTGACCTTTTTCACTTGCCAACTTGAGGAGAGACTCCAGAACTTGTTTTTCTTTCTGAGCAAAAACAGTTTTAAGGAAGTTGAGGATGCGCTCCCCCTTTTTGTCCAGATTGGTGAAGAAGGCTTCCATCAGACTGATGCCAGTAAGTTGCTGGAAGTGTTCTGCCATGCCAGTTTCATGGAACAAAAAAAGGCTATTCTTGGCATAGCTTCAGGATGCTTGTACCTTTATTGATGTCCTTTCGTTGTGTGTAATAGGTGGACTTGATAAGTTCTTTCACATCTTCTGCAGCATATTTTTTTGTCTTTGAACATCTTTTTCATGTATTCTTTTTTCTTAAGCTGACTCTCTACAGTCTCAGAAAGGGGCAAAAACTTTGGCGCCCAGTTGACACAGCCACACGCGTCTTGAACACTGGCTTTCTGCTCAGCAGGTATCTCATCAGTGTCATTATCTGATTCTACCTTGCGTTTAGTTATCTTTGGTGTGTCTTGTCGTTTGACATTTTCAATTCTGAGTTGTTTTACCAGGGAATGATAACCAAGTCCAATAACGTCACCATCAATGACATCCTTAAGTGACTTTGGACTGCTCACCATCATTTCTGCTATTTCAGTAGTGTTGCGTTTGGTTGGATTCTTGCAAATCAGCATCATTTCAGAGACAATAATCCTCACCATTTGTCTTCGAAGTCGTGCACTTGGCCTTTTCTGTCGTTCCAAAGTCTGCATCAGCTCTTCTGGAAGCTTCTGCCACGGTATCTGAAAACTGTCAACCCAGGTTGGCAAAACTGGGGAGCAGCTCAGGGAAGGCGATGAAGTAGCAGCAGACGATGGTTGTGAAAGTGAGGCTGCAGATTGAGAGGACTGAACGGACTGTGGAGAGGAGGATGCCCCGCCTGAAGTTGAAGCCATTGAGTCTGGAAAGGTACAACACAAGAAATTGAAAAACATTAAGTATAAAAGTTTTGGTAAAGAAAAAAAAATGTTAATCAAAACAAGATATACACAATATGCTTCAATCTCAAAACTGCAATTATCTTGAAATATCTTATCGACTGGTCATATCAAATTAAGTTATACATAGATATATACAAGTACATGTACTTTTTACTGTTACAATTTTTCATCTTTTAAATTGTGTTAGTAATATCAAAATTACTTGTGTAAAGTTATGGAACTGTTAATGTAGAGTGTTTCCTTTTCCAACAGACTGTTGTGTGTCCCCTGCACAGGAACTACCAGGTGTAAATGAGAAGCTGCACATTGTTGTCCTTGTCAAATAAACAAACATATGAAATATGATTGAAATTTGTGTTTGTTGACCTTTCATTTTCAATTTTGATCCGTAGTTAGGTGTAAAGCACATGTTTTTATGCAAAAGTTACACAAGACTTTATCTCAAAATACTTACTATTTTGGGCCCATGCAGCAACCAGCCTTCTGGCCTGTATGGGCTTCAGCACAGGCAATAAGTCTCCTTCGGTGATATACTGGAAATCATCTGTTGTTGTAGTGCCGAGTTTCTCAAACACATCCTCTAAAGCAGCCAAAACGTCCTGTGAAAGACCAGGAAGCACTGCTCAAATGGCATCGCCGATGTCCTTTTGTGTATCCATCATATCTGTTGAAATACAGAAAACTAAAAAAAGGTTGATATCTGAACCATTAATATCAAGCCTTTACACTGCCAAAACACTAGGCTTTAATGGTACAAACCCATCTTTTATGTAAGATGATAATGGCCACATGTCAATCAGTTTACTAATGTGTCTGCATTCTAATCTTCTTGTTTCATCCTTTACAAAGTACATGTGGTAGTGTGGAAGAAATTCTCCACGTTACACTCTCATCAGAAAATGTAGTGCAGATTCATCCTTCACCAAAGCAAGGATGAGTTCACCAAACTCCAGTGACTCATCATTCCTACTGACTACAAACTGGCCCTTGTTGCATGTTATTCCATCATACTGCACATCTGTGGGAGTCATTGTATTTTTTTCAGTGAACCCAAAATGAAGAACTGCACCTTTAACTTCCTCACTGTACAGTTCTAAATAAAATGGTGAGCCATCTTTTATTTGCAAGGTTGGGAGAGTCACTGTTCCAGCAGAAAGAAAGGCCTGCAACATTTGATGTCTCTCTGAAAGAGTCAAACACAAACAGATTTTTGAAGTTCTTCAGTTGTCTGGCACATCTTTTGAAGTAACTATGTTTGCTCTCGAACCGCATGGTCCAGAGCATGATGAGTGGACCAAATTTCAGAATCAGCCCTGGATAGTGCTGTAAATAATGATGTTTAGGTCTCACTGCGTTATCTGGAAACAATACCTTCCTGGTTTCTAAATATTCCTGGATGAGAACATTCAAATATGCAACCTGAGGCTTGGAAATTTGCTGAGCACAAATCAGGTCAACAATATCCTTAAGCTGCAATGTTAACTGCCATATATCATCTTGTGAATCCTCCACCTTATCACCAATTAACAGAGGCAACAGTCTCAAGAAATTCCAGTTTTGTACTGCTTGTCCACTGAGTTTCAGTGCTTTTGGAGTGACAGCACAAGGTTTGGAACAAGCTTCTGTTGCTTTGTATTTCAATTGTCTGATGCGCCTGTTCAAAATTGTGTATGTCAGCCATTTCTTTTTGACAATCATGTATTTGAGATAAAGGGCAACATCATATGAGAGGACACCCTCGACGATGTCATGGCCAAGACAAGGGGGCATGCCTGGTGAACAAACATTAAAGTTCTCTAAAGTATTAAACACTGACCTGAACTTAATCCCCTGTACTTCTGTCACATCCTCTCTTTCCAGCTGTTCAGTGGCAGATTGATATGTTTCTGGAGTCCACTCTGGTCCAATGAAAGCTGGATTTTCACTCTGAAATTCAGACAGAGTAATCAGACAATATCTGCAGTAGTACTGAGATGTACTGAAATTTTCCGTAAAGCCCCCGATGCAGTGAGAGCCCAAGTTGTCTCCAGCAATGCAATACAGTGCTCCTTTCACAACTGATTCATCTGCCATAGTTATCCCATTCTCCTCTAGTATTTTCAAGTCAGTCAACAGTTCTGAAAAAACTCTGGAATGGCCAAAGTCCTTGAAATCCTTCTCTCTACACAACAAGACCAACTGCATATGATCAGTATTTGATCGGACATGGGGTGGCATATTGAGTAGAGAAAAGTAAACAGCCAAGATCTTGTGCTTTTTTTTGCAGATCCCAATGGGTTCACAACTTCAAATGCATCTTGATAGAGAACCAGCTTGAGACAATTTGGGTTTTCTTGGAAAAAAAAACAAAAACGGACATAAACACCTTACCATCATCACAGTCAGAGAGAACATCAGCTTTTGAAATGCCATGAGCCATCATTAGGCCCTGCCAATATTTGGAATCTAACATACCTTTTAACGTATTTAGCACAGGAACATAGTATGCAAATCCATCTTTTCTGTCCTCATCTTTGCCCATCAACACTTTTTTGGGTTCCCCATATTTGAACAGGTCTTTAAAACACTGGGCTCTAGAATAAGCAGTTCTCATCGGCCCTGTGTGGCAAGCTGAGAACAAGTCCGACTGTTTTACTGTGTCACAGATTTTTGCAATGTCTTCATCTGCAAATGACATTTCTTTAAGAAGCAAGTTCAATCTATTTAAAGAGTATGTCTGTCCCAATTCATGTATATTCTGCATCTCTTCTACAATGTTTTGAATGGTAGATGATGGAAGAAGATGCTGTCCCTGTAGTTTTATGTAAAACATACATACATTTCTAAGATACAAGTCACCGAAATTTGGTCCATCTATGATTGTGTCTTCTGCATCTGGCACACTGGAATCTTTAGTGATAGCACTTGCAGCACTCTGAGTATCTTCATTACTTGTTTCACAAATCACATTTTCCAAATAATGTTTATGTTTCCTGGAGATGTGAGAGGTAAAGGAAGATTTTACACAAAACACAGAGGTGCACCCTTTCACAGGGCAAGTTACTTGGCGCCCCTCTACTGTATGCTCCTCAAGTGAACAACCAAAGCTTTTATCCCTTCACACTGCCATTTACAAAGTGGAACTGTGCATTTTAATTTCGTTAAACTTGTGTCCAGAGCAACTGTTGGCATGCTATTATGATGACGATAGAAGTGTGCTTTTAATGCTGCATAACCAGTACACACCTGCTTGCAACCGGCTGCAACACACTTGAACATACGCCTCGGTTCGTTGCGATGCAGTTTGCAATGGAGAACAAAGGATTTAACTGTTTCTGCACACAGGTTGCATGAATACATCTTAAATATGGATAGCTTACAGCAATGGTGATACAAAACAGATGTAAGCAATAGCTTTGTGGAGAGGCTAACTTTCCACAACTTTCTTTCCCCTCGTTTCCCCTGAAATTTATTTTCAACCAACCGAATGCAATTCAAACTATTTGTTTTCTGAAATTTTCGGCAATATTTCCTTACCTGAGAAAGAGAGCCGATCAGATGGAGAAGGTTGGGTGATGAAGTCTCTGCACAATCTGAGCGGAATAGCTGGACAAAAACGCGAACCACCGAGTGCGACGGGTCCTCAAATGCAGCGCGCTGATTGGTCCGTTCAAATCCACCGCTTCCAAAGTACCGCGAGAGTTCCACTGCGCCTGTCCGCGCGGACCAGGTGCAGGGGCCCCCTGTTGGGCCATTAATTAAGATTGACTACAGGCTGCCTGCCAGGTCTACAGGCAGGAAGCTTGACTTACATGACTTTTGTTAAACCGAATAAATTATATTACAATAGACTACAAATATCTCTAAAACATTTTCAGTGACTAAGTACCGATTATTTTAATTTATTTGTTCATGAAAAAAATCCAATATTGGCAACAAGATAATTTACAGTACAGAACATTTCATGGAAAGATATTTAATTTCCATAATTCCATTCAAAAAGTCAAACTTTAATAGATTCCAGATTCAGGACCCACAACTTAAGACGATTGCAAGTATTTGTTTATTTTTACATAATTTGGGCTCCCAGCTCATGAAACACACAAAATAGGAATTCAAAATAACATTAATGCCCTTCAAAAAAAAATGGAAGGGCATTAATGTTTTAAACTGAGAACCACACACAAATCATAAACTTAAAACACCTTCACAGGTTTCCCCAGGTCTCATTAAATTACTTCAGTTTGGTTCAACTGTCTCAGCTCAGTTCAATTTGGCAAATGCCATCATCAATACCCTCTATATGGTATGGGTAAGTCACAAAAGTTTAGCTGGCTGTTCACAGAGTGCTCTGTCCAAGCACATCAACAGAATGTCTAGTGGAATGGCAAAATGTGGCATAAGGTACACCAGCAAAATAGATGTCCGTGGGCTTCAATCAATTATCAGAGAAGATTCAAGAAACTGGCAGAGTTTCAGTATGAGAGGAGTGAGGCAGGACCCACAGCTTCAAAAACCACCACAATAAGACCCATCCAGGAGATGGGCTACAGCTGTCGGGTTCTTCAGGTCAAGCCACTTCTGAACCTGAGCCAGTGTAGGAAGCGTCTCAACTGGGCCATGGAGAAGATAGACTGGATTGTTGGCCAGTGGTCCAAGGTCCTCTTTTCCAATGACAATAAAGTATGCCTTTCAGTTGAGAATTAAAGACCAAGGGTTTGGAGGGAGATGGGTGAAGAACAGAACCCAAGCTGCATGAGGTCCAGGTCCCAGTCATGACTTGGGATGCAGTGTTCGGTGCAGGGGTTGGTAACCTCTGCTTAGAAAAATCCAAGCTTACCATAATCTACCAGAATGTTTCAGAGGACTTCATGATTCCTTTTGCGATGATCTCAATGGAGATGCAGATTCCTTCTTCCAGCAGGACCTGACCCCTGCCCATACCAGAAGCCCCAAAACCAGGTTTGATGCCCATGGCAGCACAGTGCTTGACTGACCAGCTAACTGCCCAGACTCCATTGCAAATCTGGCGTATTCTTAAGAGGAAAATGAGGGGAACTAACAAAGAAGAGCTGATCATAAGCATCAAGAAAATCTGGGCTTCCATAGCTTCCTGGCAATGCCACAGACCGACTGCCTCAATGCCAAGTCTCACTGAAGCAATATGGCAAAGGAATTCCCAAACAAGTATTGAAGATTGACATATTGTTTTGGAAGGACCATATTTTGACTGATTTGATGTGATAATTTCTTATCTAAGTGTGCGCCTCCTCCAGGTGAGATGCAGTATTACACCAAGTTCTGCAGCCATAGAGGGCAGTTACATTTTAACCCTTTGCTAAAGCTAGCTTAGCTTTGAACATATGACTAATCGGACTCATGGCAACACAGACGGGTCCCACTGAGCCTCCCAGTACAACGACGAACGCATTTTGTCGCAGGTTCTGGGAGTTAATGGGCCAATGAGGGTCTGCTGGACCCGGTTTGGGAACGTTTTAATGCAGCTGCAGAAACGGCGGCTCATTTCCCACCAAGGGAAGCTGCTTCAAAGTGCTGAGTCAGGTAGATTGCAGCGGGCCGGTTTCAGCTTTTAGGGGCAATTGGACCCAAAGGGTGAGAAAACAGGAGAGAGACAGAATCTCCCAGAATCCATCAGAATGGATCATCAGCAGAAACGGCCAAAAGACCCAGAAAACACCAAGAAAACTGAAAACACTTCATGGGAACGTTAATATTGTTACCAGATTCCAGCAGGAACTTCATCCACTGCTCTGTGGTTCTGTTCAGATGGAACCAGAACCTGCTGAGGACTGGATTGCAGCGTCTCCAGAACCAGAACCATGTTTTACTCTTTATTGCGTTTGCTTTCTAATTCCAGCAGAGGAAGGGGGGCTAATTGCATTGCAGGGTAATAGCGGAGCCCGAGGGATGCTGCTGTCGCCGTGGAAACGCCTCATCCTCCCATGAGGAAGATTTCCCTCCAAGTTTCTGCCTCCAGATGAATTAGCGCCAGAACCGGAACCAGGAGGACCAGAACCATTAAACCGTTTCATCCACTGAATTCAACACTAAACCGGATATAGAAATATTATTATCATCATCATCATCATCATCATCATCATCATCATCATCATCATGTAATAAACTTGCTGCCGGTTCCTGCTGCTGCTGCTGACCTCCCAGCAGAACTGCAGCTGGTTCCGGTCCGACCCGGGTCTGGTCCCAGTGGGGCGGTTCAGGAAGCTGTCCGCTCCGGCAGGACGGGAGACGTTTTAATTAAAAGTCCGATTCAGGAGAGCGTGACTTCATTACTGTCTGACCCAGTTAGTGCCGGCCCGGTTCTGCTGGCCCTGTCTGGGTCTGCTGCCTCAGCCAGTGAGCGGAAACTCCCTGGAAACGGAACCGACAACCATCCCGGTTCCACCATATAAATTAAATGTGCAAAGCCCAGCAGGAAGTCGATCAGAACCAGATTGGACCCGAGAAGAACCTTCACCTGAAGGTTTTTGGACCAGAAATTCTCCAGAACTCCAGTTTGATTAAACGGACAGAAACCATCCTCCTCCTCCTCTTCCTCCTCCTCGTTTTTTGAACCTCCACGTTTCCTGGATTCAAACTGCTGGACTGAAATCTGAGCTGGAAATGATAAAAATCATTTCATAATCGATCAGAGAAACTTTGCAGCTCAGAGAAAAATGTTTCCTACTTTTAGTTTGAAAGAATCAGTTGAAGTTTTTGGTTCACTTCCTGTTAGGAAATCTGAAACATTTTATAAAGGAGAAAAATTAAAAAGTAGTAAAATATTAATGAAATACATTTTACATGTACTTATTTTAAACTTATAGTAAATCATAAGATTCTGTTTATTATTCAGTTTATATTTGAAGGCATTCTTTAAATAAATTATTTATATTACATTTTAGTTTGCAGAATTGGATTTATTTTATTTTAAAAAATGTATTTTATACCAAAGCTACTAGCTTATTTTATTTTATATTTAAATAATCATTAAATATCACAACCAATAGTTTTAACGGATTAATAATCAATCAAAATGTTCTGGATATAAATTCTGATTTTAGCTTACTGAGCTTCATCACCCCTCCTCATCAGGGTGATGATGAAGTTGATGGCGTCTGGGTGTGGTTGCCATGGAAACTGAAACTAAATTTGGAGTGGAGTCGTGTTTCACATCTGCTGGGTTTTCTCTGAAGCTACATGTTCTGGTTCTGGTTCTGACCCGTAAACTGCAAAACCAGAACTGGCAGCTCTGACCTGGATGTTGGATGACGAACAATTCTTCATCAGTTGTACCGGGTCAGAACCGGATCAGAACCGGATCAGGACCTTTCGCTGCACCAGAACAGCTGTTGCACCACATTCTGTGACCACAGGGGGCGCTGTTGCATTAACTAAGCTAAAAACATTAATTATGAAACAAACGAAGGACGAAAAGAAACAGGAACTGTAGAAAAACATAAAACTGAAAAAGATTCAATAATAAGCTACACCAAAAAATGGGAAAACTTAAAATAAAAGATATGGGCTTACACTATCTCTTTTAGCAAAAAGCTAAAAGAGTTAAACAGATGTTGACTGACAAAAATAACCTCCTGCCCTACAAGCTAAATTAGACTCAATCTATGAAAGAAAGGAGCTTCAATCAGATCCAGGTGGATCGAAGAAGGAGAACAAAACAGTTCAAACTGAGGAGGCAAGTTACCAACACATTCCATCCCTAATTATTAACAACAATAAACGTACGGACCAAAAGAAATGAGCAACTCTTATCAAAACCCTTATTGCTCTTCTTTTTCAACCCCAGACTGCGACCTTCTGCTAGACCAAGTCAAAGACTTCGTCCTGCAAATCTCTGAGGATTTCAAGAAAAACTGCGACAAACACATTAATATGGAGGAACAAGACAGCGCCACCGTGTGGTTGAAACCAGTCACAAACCATTCCTGACTGGTTGCTGACTGGTTCCTGACTGGTTGCTGACTGGTTGCTGACTGGTTCCTGACTGGTTCCTGATTGGTTGCTGAGTGGTTGCTGACTGGTTCCTGACTGGTTGCTGAGTGGTTGCTGACTGGTTGCTGAGTGGTTGCTGACTGGTTCCTGACTGGTTGCTGACTGGTTGCTGAGTGGTTGCTGACTGGTTCCTGAGTGGTTGCTGACTGGTTGCTGAGTGGTTGCTGACTGGTTGCTGACTGGTTGCTGAGTGGTTGCTGACTGGTTCCTGACTGGTTGCTGAGTGGTTGCTGACTGGTTGCTGAGTGGTTGCTGACTGGTTCCTGACTGGTTGCTGAGTGGTTGCTGACTGGTTCCTGACTGGTTGCTGAGTGGTTGCTGACTGGTTGCTGAGTGGTTGCTGACTGGTTCCTGACTGGTTGCTGAGTGGTTGCTGACTGGTTGCTGACTGGTTGCTGAGTGGTTGCTGACTGGTTCCTGACTGGTTGCTGACTGGTTCTTGACTGGTTCTTGACTGGTTGCTGACTGGTTGCTGACTGGTTGTTGAGTGGTTGCTGACTGGTTGCTGAGTGGTTGCTGACTGGTTGCTGACTGGTTGCTGACTGGTTGCTGAGTGGTTGCTGACTGGTTGCTGACTGGTTGCTGAGTGGTTGCTGACTGGTTGCTGAGTGGTTGCTGACAGGTTCCTGACTGGTTGCTGACTGGTTCCTGACTGGTTGCTGACTGGTTGCTGACTGGTTGCTGAGTGGTTCCTGAGTGGTTGCTGAGTGGTTGCTGACTGGTTGCTGAGTGGTTGCTGACTGGTTCCTGACTGGTTGCTGACTGGTTGCTGAGTGGTTGCTGACTGGTTGCTGAGTGGTTGCTGAGTGGTTGCTGACTGACTGGTTGCTGACTGGTTGCTGAGTGGTTGCTGACTGGTTGCTGACTGGTTGCTGACTGGTTGCTGACCGTCACCAGTTACTGTCTCTCTAATAGCAGCAGCTTCTGTTGAAGCCCCCCCTCCTCTGTGTCTCTTTGTCTCGGGTTATTTTGGGTCGGGTCGGTACCAGTCTTTATGAACAGGAATAACGAGGCGGCTGCCAGCCTGAACGCGGCCCGTCAGGATTTGTGACGGCCGCCGGCCTGCGTCCAGCTGACAGGTGGGAGACGGGAGCCGCCGAGGTGCGGAGGGGGAGACAAATGGCCGCTGTGACATCGAGCTGTAATTTCCCCGAACAGTCAAAGTGTCCTCCCACAGCGCTGCTGCTGCTGCTGCTGCTGCTGCTGATGGACGTTTTAATGCTGCTGCACTCCAACTGTCTCACTGCCAAAACTTGTCTCTGCTGCATCACTACATTACCCAGCAGCCTCGGGGCACAGGCACTTCACCAGCTGTCAGGGTGTCTTCAGATCCAGACCCGGTTCTGATGGGCCTGATCTGAGAACAGCTGGGGACCGGATGGAGGACTGCATCTGTAAAAACTCTAAAAAGACAGTTCTGGAGCCCAAAGATCCAGTGGTGGTCCATCAGAACCAGAACTGCTGCTGGTTCTGGGAGGAATCCGATTGAAAGCAGTTTAATGAACCAGTCTGGAAACTGGGGAAATATTAGGGCCAGGACTTTCACGCTTTAATTTTTGTTCATTAATTACAACAATTTCAATGCAACCAGTTGCATTTTTAGCTTTCTTTTTTTAAAGAAAAAAGAAAGCTTTCAGATTTACAACGTTTCTGTACGTCGTAAATCTGACGTGCAATCCCCATCTGCTGCTGGCAGCTTTAATTTCTGCTTCTCGTGATCTGATTGGACGCTGAAAAAGATTATTGTTGAGTTCAAGTTGCACTAAAAGCAGTTAGCTTATTAGCGAAACCATGCTAGCCCAAACTAGCATCTCAATGTTAACATGTAGCAGTTAATGCTAATCTCTGCTTATTATCTATAAATATCTGATGATTATCTATGAATATCATTATTCTCTATAAATATCTTTGTTGTTCAGTAATTGGCAGCAAAAGGATTTTGAATTGAAAATGTCCCGATTTTGTTCATTTTCAATTACAATGTAATTATTTAATAAAAGATCCTGAAATGAATTCCATTAAACATTTCAACCTTCACCCTCCACCTGAAAATATTTGATCTGCTGGTTCTGGTCGGAGTTGTACCGGGTCAGGCTCAGCGGTAAGTAAACCTGGGCTGAATAAATATCGGGCCGGTTAGGCTCAAATGTTCAGGAACACCCAGACAGCCGATCCGTTTCCGACCGCACACTGAAACCCGATTCCGGGTCAGAACCGGGAGCTGCGGCGTGTGTTTCTGTCCTACAGAGTCCAGGCAGGGAGACGAGACTTCCTCTGGGAGGAGCAGCGTCTCCAAGGCAACCGCCTCCAGGAGGTAAACAGTTCTGCAGCTTGGACCGGTTCTGGTCCCAGATCTTCACAGACTGAGCGGCTCAGGGACTGGGCCGGTCTCTATCCGAACCCATCCAGTCCGTCTGGAACCAGATGCATTCTAGATCCAGAACCAGTTCGGCAGCACGGATGGCTGGGCTCCCAACAGGTGGTTCCTGGAGCCGGCGTTGGTCCCTTGTGCTCCACAGAACAATATTTACTCAGGTGAATTACGTTAATATGTAGTTCAATACATCAGCAGGTCCAACATGTTCCGGTCCAAATGTTAAAGTCAACTGCAACTTAAGTTTCAGTTCCTTCATAAAAATCCCAAAACCAGGACGCTGTCACTTTAAAACTTCTCTAAAGTCCAGCTCAGCAGGGGGAGACCCTGGAGCCTGGAAAGCATTAAGATACCAACTGGAAACCAGTAAGATGAAACCAGTAAGAAATCAGCTGGAAACCAGTAAGATGAAACCAGTAAGAAATCAGCTGGAAACCAGTAAGATGAAACAAGTAAGATCCCAACTGGAAACCAGTAAGATATCAACTGGAAACCAGTAAGATATCAACTGGAAACCAGTAAGATATCAACTGGAAACCAGTAAGATGAAACCAGTAAGATACCAACTAGAAACCAGTAGGACACCATCTGGAAACCATTAAGATATTAACTGGAAACCAGTAAGATCCCAACTGGAAACCAGTGAGATATCAACTGGAGACCAGTAAGATATTAACTGGAAACCAGTAAGATACCAACTGGAAACCAGTAAGAAATCAGCTGGAAACCAGTAAGATATCAACTGGAAACCAGTAAAATGAAACCAGTAAGATACCAACTGGAAACCAGTAAGATCCCAACTGGAAACC
This sequence comes from Poeciliopsis retropinna, assembly GCA_010277075.1. Classification (NCBI taxonomy): domain Eukaryota; kingdom Metazoa; phylum Chordata; class Actinopteri; order Cyprinodontiformes; family Poeciliidae; genus Poeciliopsis; species Poeciliopsis retropinna. Next base: position 142,625 of record VMRM01000025.1, on the reverse strand, counting down.
AGTAAGATCCCAACTGGAGACCAGCAGACGATCCGCTGCTGACCCACTGGGCCGGTTCTGGTGGACAGAAGAACCTCTGGGTCCACTTGAGTTCCGCCTCAGTTCCGCCTCTTGGCAGACCTTCTGGACGTCCGGAAACAGGAGCTGCACATCCGTCTTGAAAATTAGCCCCGCCCACTTTGGACCCCCAACCGAACAGACGTCGTCACTCACCCTAGCGTTGTCATGGTAACGATGGTGTACCAGAAGGCTGCCGGGATGCTGGTGAACTTGCTGCCGGAGCCCTTCTCGGCGTAGAACATGACGGTGGCGAAGATGATGATGGCCATGGTGAGCGAGAACAGCAGGAAGCCCAGCTCCGACGCGCAGCTCTTCAGCGTGTAGCCCAGGATGCGAAGTCCCGCAGAGTGCCGCGAGAACTTGAAGATCCGAAAAACGCGGAATACCCGCAGGGTGACGAAGGCGCCGCTCACGTCCTCGTTGTCCGTCATGACCAGGCCGATGTAGTAGGGCATGATGGCCACCACGTCGATGACGCTCATCACGCTCTTGACGAACCTGTAGCGGCTCGGCGCCGCCAGGAGGCGCAGCAGGTACTCTACCGTGAAGATCATGACGCACGCCGTGTCCAGGCAGAAGAAGGCCAACGCGTAGCGCTCCCCGCAGGACAGCACCTTGACGCGGTTCGGCGCGGCGCCGCACGGCACCGTCTCCACCACGTTGGCCATGACCGACACGGCGATGAAGAAGCCGGTGACGTAGTAGAAGACCAGCGCCATGGTGGAGGTGTGCGGGTTCTCGAAGGCGCGCCACATGGTCTCCCGGAAGCTGGCATCCGCGGGCATCAGGTCGCTGCTCTGCTCGCTCTCCTCGTCGTCCTGGATGCGCTCCTGGTTCTCCCGCCGCCGGTCCTTGTAGTCCTCGTAGCAGCAGTCTCCGATGATCTCCGGGACGATGCCGAAGAAGGCCAGCTCCTCCTCATAGGCGGAGATGCACTCCTGGCGCGGGTAGTGCAGCTTTCCGGTGCGGTAGAAGTTCAGGATGTGGCGGAAGATGTCCGGGTCGCGGTCGAAGAAGAACTCGTTGCTCTCCTCATGGAAGAAGAAGTCCCGCTCCGAGCTGCCCAGCAGGGTGTCCGGATATCGCTCCAGCGTGTCCCGCCACGTCTGGAACTTTGTGCCACTGACGTTCAGCACGACCAACCCGTCCCGGCCGTGCTGCTTCTCCCGCGGAGGCGCCGGCATGGGCGCGCTGGCCACTGGCATCCAGCCGACGGCCGCGGCGCGGGCGAACGGCATCCAAGCTGCGACTCCCGCAGCCATGCTGGCCCGGAGCTCCGGAGGCTTTGGAGGGTTAGACAGAGGCTCAGACAGCCGCAGGGCAACAAGCGGACAACCGGGAACCAGCGGGCGGAGTTCGGAGCTCCTGGTCTGCCGGAGCGCGGAGCTTTACGCACAAAGTCGATGCGTAAAGCGCGTAAAGCTGAAAGCGACGCTCCAGAGATCAGCCGCTCACTTTCCGGCTGTTCAGAGGGAAGCAGCAGGTCCAACCCGCTTCCTCTGATCCGGACCGGATCGTACAGGAAGGTCTTCCTGCAACAAGTCTTCCAGTTCTTAGGAGAATCCCGAACCGGACCCGGAGTTGCAGCCTCCCGGTCCGGCTCCGCAGCGGTTCCCTGCGGGGAGAGGAGAAAGTCCGAACAGAACCGAACCTATGCAGATAAACTGGAGGAGAAGAAGCCGCAGCGGCTCAATCTGCGGTCACACAGGTGCTGCTGGAGAGGAGAGGCGGAAACTCGCTCTCCTCTCCACCCGGTGGAGGTGGGCGGAGCCAGAGAGTCCCCGCTAATCGGGGGAAGGGGGAGCCCGCCACGCAGCCCGCGTCACGCGCCGGGAGAAACCTCTGAAGTGCTGCGGTGATTAGCGCGTGGTGATTAAACCACGTGACCAATGATTGGTCTTTGGAGATGCGCGTTCCTGCGGCTCCGTGTGCGCGTCTCAGTTTCTACTGAAATGTTTCAGAAACAGCAGCGGTTCTCAACATGAGGTCTGCAGACAGAAGGACGGGCCGACCGCTGCGTTTCCCTCTAGTGAAGGAAACCAGTCTGATGGCAAAGTTCCTCCAGTCCCACCAGCTGGGATGTCCGTCATCACTTCATGGGTGCTACCTGATCTGCAGCTGTTTCAGCTCTGGCCCTGGTCCTGGTCCGGCTCCTCTTGACAGTTCCTTGCTGCTGTTGCCATGGTAACCAGCCCGAACCCTGACCAGCTCCATTGAGCCCAACGGATCAGAACTTCTGAAGTTCTGCAGGAGATCCAGAGACTCTGGAGGTTCCTGAACACACCACGGTGCATTCACTGTCGCTTCAATAAGCAGACAGGAGCTGCTGATCCCAGACTGGAAGGGACGAAACATCAGGGGTCAATCAGGCCCCCGATGACCCCTGGCCGACTGCTATCAGGTTAATCAGTTTAATTTAACCGTCAATGCTATGCGTCTAAAACAGCTTCTTAGCGGGGTCGGGACGGCTGATGCCTCTCCAGTGAGACGTTTTGGGCAAGAGGCGGGGTCACCCTGGACAGGTCGCTAGTCTGTCGCAGGACAACACACACACACGCACACACACACACCCACACACACATCTAGAGAGAATTTAGAGAGACTATGGGAGGAAGCCGGAGATGAAGAGAACCTACCATGCAGACTCCATGCAGAAAGACCCGGGGCCTGGAATCAAACCCAGGACCTTCTGACTGCAAGGCTAACAACTGCACCACTGTGCAGCCTGAATATCAGGATATCCCATCTTTTAAAAAATATTTTAAATACAGAGGAATTTGTAAGAATAAAACAGTATCAGACAGAAGCAGGTTTTATTGGAGTCAAATGAAACACAGACTATTACAGATCATCACAACTCCTTTATGCACATTAATACTTTATATGTCTGTTATCAGGTCACTGGAATGATGGGATATGATTAATATGCACTAATATTACAGCTTCAATCCCACATAGCAAGGCTAGCAACATGCTCTGTTTAACAAGGTTTAATAAAAATAGAGCGTAATAATCTAAAATATTTTAAGGTATAGGGACAGAATGTGGCGGAGCGTCGATGAACGCATCACCAGAAGGTAGGACGGATTGATGGGGAGCACAGATAGTTAGATCACCTGTTCTAACCGGCGCCTTCCTCGCTCTTTTCTCTGTGTTTGACTCAAAACTGACTGGCACGGACTGCAGGAAACTGAAGAAGTGGCTTTATTAGGCGCCAGAACGGGAGCAAGGGGTCAAGGAACCAAAGTGATGCCAACCAGAGTCAAATGTGGGTCGGCCCAACTTGTCCTGGTTCCTGGTTCATACAGATAATTAAATAGCCATGGTCTGTCAACAATACTGAGTGTTTAACCCCAGTGTAGATGTAGAGCTGTCAGAGCAAAACATGTACATCTACATTCAGGTGATGGTTGAATCAGCATAGATAATGGAGAAGGTTACGCTTGAAACGTTGATTCAGCAAGTGAGTCACCGACTGTTTCATTATCGATTCAATATCGATTCAATATCGGGCTTCAACATAGATTCCATGTTTCTGATATTTCAACGTTTATTTTCTGTCTCCCAGCAGAGCCTTCTGGTCCGTTTGGTTCATAAAACTCTTGGTGGACAAAGCTACTCCGATATTTAGCAGAACCCAACGGGTCGGTGCCATCTCTGAGCAGAACCAGTACATCTGCAGCTCGGTTCTATTTCTGGACTCTCTGATCTGTTTTTAGCTGCAGCGGCTTACAGGATATTTTAGGAGTTTGGACCAAAATAGATCAGAACCAGAACCATCAGGCGGTTCTGGCCTTAGGTCCAAGTTTTAGTGACAGGAGGCCAGATAAACTGACCCTTGACTTTTGACCACTGACCCTCGGTGAATGACGGCTCAGGCTTCACAGCTGAAGCAGGTGAACCACCTCTGACCTCTGACAGCACTGCGGTTACAGAAGTACCAGCAGTAATGCAGTTGGACCCGGAGCAGCTCTGGTTCTGTGAACTTCTCTCCGACCCACAGCAGCGGGGAACCAGACTGAGTGACTTCATTAACATCTCAGTGTGACATCACACACTCCCATGATCCTCTGCTGTCGCTGACAGATGGAGATGATCAGGATCGTCCCAGGAGGCGCTGCCTCCATCTCACACACACACACACACACTAACACACACTAACACACACACGCCCTGTCCTGCTCCCTGATTGGCTGCAGGTGGGCTGTCGGGTCCGGACGGCCCGGTTGCAGGGACTCCGTCCGTCGGACCGCTGTCCTCTCGGTTCAGGAACAGAACCATGGTCCAGACAGATGGAGCCAGAACCTTCTGATGAACCGGGTCAGCAGCAGCTGATGCAGTTCAGGTAAACCAAACCGGAACCAGGCCGCCATCCATCAGAACCGTCTGTAGGCCCGGTTCTGCTGCAGAGCTGTCAGACGGATCCGAGCCGGATTAATGGGCCTGGTTTCCTGCAGTGATTCATGTTCTGTTCTGGTTCTGCGCCGCCCAGCCCGGCCAGACTGGGCCTCTGGGATCGTGTTCTGATGGATTCCTGCTGCTTCCTCATTCGTCTCCTGATTGGACCTGGTAGAACCGGGACCGGCTGGTCTGGTACCACAGCTGCACATTGCCATGTAAACGCCTCAGCAGGTGACCTGGCAGAACTTCCTGTCTGATTCAACAAGCAGCCCCGGAACACAAGTCAGAACCAGAACCTCTGAAGGGTTCTGATGAAGTTCTGTCTGATGATGATACTCATTAGTGGCTCGTTGTCATGGCAACGGTGACTGATTGGAAATAATGAGTTAGTGTCAACAGGGATCAGCTGATCACAATCAGAACCTGATCAGAACCAGAACTCTAGCTGTAGAAACCCAGAAAAAACTTTGAATGATCTTGTTTTTGTATGTGACCTGGTTCTGGTTCCGGTTCCGGGTCAGAGATGAAGATCCCAAGTGTTCCGAGTATGGCAAGCTGCTGAGCCATTTAATTCCCAGGCTTCTGTCCACTGTGGCTGGACGATATTAAATATTAAACAGCTTGCCCTATGGGCCACTAATCAGCCTCAAGGTTCTGCTCACTGGTTCTGTTCAGGTCCGGTTATAAATCTGATTCATAAACAGCTTTATTCAGGAAGCTCTCCTGGTTCTGGTTCTGGTAGTGACCCAGATATGGACCGTCCATGGAGCAGAGACAGAGCCTCAGCCATCATACCTGATGATGAAGATTACTGCTTCATCTTCATCACTCAGGTTCATCCTGGCAGCAGAACCCAAACTGGACCCAGAGGGTGACCCACTCAAATCCAGAATCTCTGGCTTCGTCCCATCCCTGAAAAGAAGAACAGACTCGGCCCAATTGCTGGTTCCACATCAGAGCAGCGACCCGTCCAGGAGGAGGAGCGACTCTGCATAAAGGAGGAGAAATATTTTAAACTCCAGCAGCTTCCGCTCACAGTAAGAGGGGCGGGGCCAGACCGACGGATAGGGGCGTGGCTACAGTCAAAAGTATAAAAAATACAATATAATGAAAACATAAAAATGGATATTAATGTAATAGAAAAACCTTAATATGCCTAAATGAAAGTGGATATAGTAATCTTTACATAGTAAAACTGGCTCTAAACTGAATAAAAACAATTTATGAGCTTATTTCCAGACCCGTAATGTAAAAACTGCTTCCTGTCTTTCTGCGGCTTTCTGACAAAATGCTGCCATCCTGTGGCCACGAAGCCACATCACACCCAGTTTTTCTTATTTAATATCTTTCTCATAGTTTTCCCTCCACATTGTTTATCATTTTAATTATTCAGTGAAGAGCTGTTTCTGCTGCCTTTTAGTCCAAGATAAACAGAACAGCACAGAGAAGCTTCAGGTGTGAATAATCACCTTACCCATCCATCCATCCATCCATCCATCCATCCATCCATCCATCCATCCATCCATCCATCCATCCATCCATCCATCCATCCAACTATTCATCCATCGTCTTCCACTTATCCAAGTCGGGTCGCGGGGTCAGCAGCTTAAGAAGGGAGGCCCAGACCTCCTTCTCCCCAGCCACTTCTTCCAGCTCCTCTGGGGGAATCCCAAGGCGTTCGCAGGCCAACCATAGTCCCTCCAGTGTGTCCTGGGTCTTCCCGAGGGTCTCCTCCTGGTGGGATGTGCCCGAAACACCTCACCAGAGAGGCGTCCAGGAGGCATCCTGACCAGATGCCTGAGCCTCAACTGGCTCCTCTCGATGTGAAGGAGCAGCGGCTCTACTCTGAGTCTGAGTCTGAGTCCCTCCCGGATAACCAGCCCCCCTACGGAGGAAACCATTTCGGCCGCTTGTATCCGAGATCTCGTTCTTTCGGTCATGACCCAAAGCTCACGACCATAGATGAGGGTAGGAACGTAGATCGACCGGTAAATCGAGAGCTTCGTTGTTTGACTCAGCTCGCTCTTCACCACGACGGACCGGTACAGCGCCGCTGCATGGCAGACGCTGCGCCAATCCGCCTGTCGATCTCCCGCTCCCTTCCTCCCTCATTCATGAACCCAGAGATACTTGAACTCCTCCACTTAGGGCAGGACTCCCTTCCCAACCCGGAGAAGGCACTCTACCCTTTTCCGGCTCAAGACCACGGCCTCGGATTCGGAGACACTGATCCTCATCCCGGCCGCTTCACACTCGGCTGCGAACCGAGAGCGAGAGCTGCAGATCAGGTCCTGATGAAGCCAACAGGACCACATCATCCGCAAACAGCAGAGACGGATCCTAAGGCCACCAAAACGGATCCCCTCAACACCTTGGCTGGTCTAGAGATTCTGTCCATGAAAGTAATGAACAGAATCAGTGACAAAGGGCAGCCCTAACCAGTCACCTTACCCAAACATTATCATTTCACGATTCATTAAATATATGTAATATAAAATAAAACTGTTTTAATTTTTTCAAGAGAGTCTGAAACTTAAAATGTTAAACAAATAATTTTATATAAAATATTTTACTAGCAACACAGCGTTACTGACAAAAGAGCGCCGTTTGTTTTTGTGAGTAATGCAGCAGTTCACCTGCAGGTGGCAGCGCGTTGAGTTGTCGCGCTATAAAACCATAGAAGAACAAATTAAGCGCGGGTTGCTTGAGTGTTGGTTGATTGAGTGAGCTTCTACCTGATCGGTGAGTTTAATTTTAGTAAAATAACCTGAAATATCCCGTTTATCATGAGTTGATTTGAGCATATTGATGCCGTTAATGACGTTGCAATGAGTTAACGTCATCACATTGGTAAAGTGACCTGTTTCCAGTTAAAGTTGCTGTGTAGTCTAATGCCGAGCCAGATTCCATTTATATTTTGTCAGTTTTTGGGTTTTCAGTTTCACTTTGGGCGAACCGAACCGGACCCAGGATCAGAGACGCTGTGGTTCTTGTCGGTGGGGTTGTTGACTGTTCGGCCTGGGATTGATTAGGTAGGTTTTTGATTTTCAACATTTTATTAAAGTTTAAATCAATGCTATGAATAATAAACGATATTCATTATAAACGGTCTGTCTGGGTTCTACGAAGCTGAAGTTGGTTCCGATCGGGAAATGGCTAAAGGGCGATTCCACCTAATTTTTCTCTGCCTTCCGCATCTTTAATCAAATCTAGTTTTAAAAAAAAAGCTACAATACCTAGATACTTCAAACCTGGACTGGATTATTCTCAAATAGCAGTAGAATATCTAGAACCATGTTTGTGATTTGTGAACTTCAATAAAGAACCATTTTGTTCCTTTTTTTGGATCTCAGTCGCACTACAACTGTTGTAATTCCAAAACTGCAACTCCGAGATCAACCTGGACTGGATTATTCTGCTCTAATAGCAGAATATTTAAATCCATGTTTGGATTTGTGAAACCTTTTTCTGATTTGTGAACCTTCACTTCACTTAGGCCGCTGCAGAAGATCCGCCATCACCAGCGACAATAACTCTGAAGAATTAATTTAATTTCCCTTTGGGATTAATAACGTGGTTTTGAATTTGAAGGAGAAAAAAAATGCATGGAACAAGTGTGAATTGTAATCTGAACTTTGTAGTTTCACAAATCAGAAAAAGTTTTAACAAATCCAAACATGGATTTAAATATTCTGCTATTAGAGCAGAATAATCCAGTCCAGGTTTGAAGAGTCTCGGTGTTGCAGTTTTTTAACTAGATTTGATTAAAGATGCGGAAGGCAGTGAATAATTAGGTGGAATCGCCCTTTAGTCATTTCCCGAATCGGAACCAACTTCAGCTTCGTCTGGGTTCTGGAGTGGTTCCAACCTCCATTGCATACAATTAGCCCTCCTGATCAGATCAGCTAATTCTTTGGAACCACTTTGGAACAGGCCCAGCTGTTCAAAACCGCTCCATAGAGGTTCACTGGTTGGTTCTGGTTCCGGACGTGGATCCATGTTGGTTCTGCTCAGTTCTGGAGAGGTCTGGCTCTGATCAGAACTTTTGGTTCAACCGGTTCATTAGGCTTTAGCGTCGACCCAAATGGTCTCAGGTTCTTGGTTCCGTCCCTCCAGGTGTCATGGAGTCCACAGAGAGCAGGTACGCCCACCTGCTGCAGCCAATCAGAGAGCTCACCAAGAACTGGGAGATCGATGTGGCGTCAGAGCTCAACGACTACCTGGAGGAGGTGAGCTCCTGTCACGTACAAACCTTGTGTGGTCTCTATAACCTTTGACCTCTGTCCATCTCTGTACCTGGCTGCAGCTGGACGAGATGTGCATCACCTTTGACGGAGGGAGAACCAGGCTGAACTTCGCTGAGGCTGCGCTGCTCATCCAGGGCTCCACCTGCATCTACAGCAAGAAGGTGGGAGGGACGGGCTCAGCGTGACATCATGGCGTGGGCGAGGTCATGTGGAGTCACGGCTTCCTGTCTCTGCTGTTGCAGGTGGAGCTGCTCCACAGCCTGGTGTTCCAGACTCTGGAGTTCATCAGTGACAACAAGAAGTGAGCAGTGCCGCCTGAGGGTCCAGAGGGTCGGGTTCTGGTTCTAGTTCAGGTTCTGGTTCTGGTGTGTCTCCAGGCGCAGCAGGGGGGCAGTGGCCCAACAGGGGGCAGCAGCAGACCAGACGGAGCAGGAAGCTGAGGATCTGGCTGTGGTGAGAACAGGAAGCTGGCTGTGACAGGGCGCTGAGCATTCTGGGTAATGTAGGCAGTGCTTCTCTCTGCTGCAGTTCACACCTGTGGAGCTGAACGAGTCTGCCACGCCCTCCAGGACGGAGCCTCACATGGTGAGCGTCTGTCCTCTGCCTGTCTCCCATCCTCTGCTTGTCTCCCGTCCTCAGCGTGTCTCCTGTCCCCTACAGGACATCAGTGTGGTTCCTCTGCCTCCAGAGGCCCTGATTCCTCCTGAGACTCAGGAGAAGAACAAGTTGCCTCTCATCAGGTTTGTCCTCGTCTCATGTCTCATGTCCCCTTTGTCCTCGGCTGTGTCTCATGTCCCCCTGTCTCCGCCTCCCAGTGTTGGGGGGGAGGTGCTGTGCAGCCAGAAGGACTTCCGGGTCAACCTGTTCCTGCCGGGACCTGATGACCTCATCGTTCTGATGCTCCAATCAGCTCCAGCCTCCAGGTTCCTGCTGGACCAATCGGCTGCAGGTAGGCCGCTGCTCCGCGCCGGCTCCCCCTGCTGGTCAGAGGACGACCTGCTGACCTTCTGCTCCCTCCTGAAGCTAAATCTGCTGTGACCTTTGGCCCCGATGAAGCTGCAGAGGTCTTCCTTCCTGTCCAGGAGGAACCGGACCTGGAACCGGACCAGGAGGAGCACATAGAGCGGCAACAGGTCTCGGTACGGACGGCCTCCTGAAGACGGTTCTGGTTCTGAGTGGGTTCTGGTTCTCATGGGTTCTGGTTCCAGGGTGAAGGCCGGCTGATCCAGCGTGCTGCGGCGCGGCAGGAGGAAGAGGAGGAGCCTCCATCTGCTGTAAGAGCCATTTCACCTTCATCACGCCGCTCCTCTTCCTCAGGCTGACTCTCAGGTGTTCCAGGTGAGCAACTGGACCCTCCATGACCCGTACACCGCCCTGGGAGGAGACCGGCCCCTCACACCAGGTGATTCCCGGACCGACCCGGTTCTGATGCTTCATCGCCTCAGGCTGACTTCTGATACTGCTCTTCCTCCTCCTCCTCTTCCTCAGGGAGGTGCTATCGGGTTCCTGACGGTCTGGATGACGGGGGGAAGAGGAAGAGGAAGCGGTCGGTTTTGCAGGACTTCCGGTCCTGGTTCCGAGGAGCCTGTGAGTTTCTGCGGCCGGGCCGGTCCTCCTGTAAGGTTCTGATGTCTGACCCGTGTTTCTGTTGCAGTCCAGCCCCCAGAACCCAAGCTGAAGGTCGGACCCAGCTTTCCAGGTAGGCCGGGTCCGCCTGACGGGTCAGGTCAGAACCAGAACCACCATGCTTGGCTGACGCTCTGTGATTTTTCAGACCTCAACTACCTCTACCTGAGGACGCTGAGGGACAAAGTCCGGAGACAGAGGACGCTCTGCAGGACGCTGGTGAGTCCAGCAGATGGACGGCCGGCTACTTCCTGTTTGTCCAACTGTTTCCTGTCCAGCAGGTCAAAGGGAAACAAAGTTTTGTCTGAATGGACCGGTTCTGGGGTCTTGTCTACAAAGCGGCGTACGCACAAAAAATGTATCGGCGCCATATTTTACGCAGAACTCGGCATGTATGAAAATGAAGGTGGCGTGAAAATGGGCTTGATAACTTTTCACCTGCAGCCACACAAACTATCTGAACAATATCAAACTACAAAGAGTCAAAAGTCATTGAATCCACTGAAACCTGATGATTCATGACTTGAATATTTTAGTGTTTCAGTGATGAAACTGAACCGATTTATCCTCAGACAATAAACTGCCACAAACTAAAATAAAGGATGTGAAAACCTCACAACACTGTAAATAATAATTTAGCTCAGTTTGTCTCATAAAGACAAGACGATTCGTCTGAATTCATCTATGGCTCGTTTCATCAGCTGTGTTTAATCTCAGGTATATCAGTAGCTGCATCAAGGTGAGTCGCTACCTGAGGATGTTTGGCTCTGATGGAGAACATGGAGCCATTGATCAGAGATCATATTGATCTGCTGGTTTATTGGCGTTTAGATGAATCCAGACTCTGAGCTGTGAGCAGGACTTAAAGCCGGTACCGGTCCGGTCCAGCTGGCCCGCCTTGTGGACAGAAAGCATCTCTCCTCTGTAAATGTAACTTGTGCTCTGCTTCCTGACCATCAGGTCTGATGGTAGAACGGCTCCATACGTCGACATTTGTCCTACGCCAAGTCTTGGTGTGCAAACTGCAAACTGTTTAGTGCGGGAGGCCCCTGGTCACTCTCCACTGGTTTCCAGTTTCTAACTGATGTGAATGACACAGCAGAGCTTTTATTGTGAAAGAAAAAATGCGTCAATAAGCCAGTGAGTTAACAGGAAGTTCCTGACTGTACTTCCTGTTGCTGAGTAACTGTCTGGTGTCAAAGGGCGTCGTCATGACAGAGGAGGAGCTCCGGAGAACCTTCCTGCAGCTGCAGGAGGCGGGGCCAGTGGATGACGTCACACCTGCTGAGCTCCTGGGTCAGTGTCTCCGGTTCTGATCGGGTTCTCTGCTGCGATCATTGAGGTTGTCTGAGCCATTAGCAGCAGCTGACCAGTGACCTCTGACCCCGGTCCCAGCAGCAGGTTCATCCCTGTTCATCCCTCTGCTTCATCCTCCCAACAGGCGGAGACTCGGACGTTTCGGACGGCGAGCTGGACGGCCTTCCTGCCGAGTTCAGAGGACCGGACTCCGCCTCCCCAGGTACGTGACCTCCAGGCGACCTCCAGGTGAACTGTAGTTGACAGGAGGTCGTCAGGGTCGTGTTCTTGTTCTCCAGCAGAAGCTCAGCAGGGTGACCCGACATACGAAGAGCTGGTGAAGCTGCGTGTGGTAAGTGACTCGTAAGACCCGGACTGGACCGTCTGACCCGGACCGCCTGACGCTCTCTGTGGTGCGTTCAGGAGCAGCTGGTGGTGCACAGCCAGGGCTACACCCAGGAATCGGCTCTGTCCCGCCGGGTCAGGGACTGGGAGGACAAGATCCGCCCCGAGCTGGCGCTGCAGGTGAGACCGGGAGGCTCCGGGTACCGGCCGGTTCCGGGCCGCCGCTCACCGCTCTGTTTTCCAGGAGGACCGACCTCCGTTCGACATCCACGCCTACGGAGAGCGGATCGTCGCCCAGCTGGGCGCCGTCGGCTGCAGGCGCTCCTTCGCCTCCATCGTCTGCGGTTTGGACAACATGGAGGCCTGCAAGCTGCTGCTGGCGTCACTGCAGCTGGTAAACCTGCTGCTGCTCTTCCTCCTCCTCCTCCTCCTGGGTTCTCCTCCCGGCTGGAGGATTCTCCGGTTTGTCTGTTTGTCGTTTAGCTCAGTTTATATTCAAAGCAGATTAAAAGGTTTGTAAAAAAATCCACCAGAACCAGAACCGGGCTCAGTAAATTATAGATACTATAAATTGATTTATTGTTCAGACTCACAATGTAAATATTATTTGTTTCCAACAGGATAAAATAACATTGCCATAGCAACAGGTTTTGTTAGCAGTGGCAGGTCAGAGGTCAAAGCAAAGTGTTTCATCTTTGATTCTTGTGTTATGCTCTGCAGTTAAAGTTGACCTTTAACCCTGGATGTATCGCCTGCAGGCCAACGACTACTCGGTGGAAGTGGACAGTGCTGCGGGCCTGGAGGACAGCATGGACTCCATGTGTCTGACGCTGCTGAGCACGCAGCGAGCCGCGGACCGCTTCAAGACGCTGGCGGACTCCAGCTGATGGGCCCGGTTCTGATGGTCCAGCTGGACCGGCTCCTGTTTCTCCCTAATGAAATAAAATATTCACACTTTTGGCAGAAAGTTGTTTTATTGAACCTGATTTTCAAATAAATCTCATCATGTCTGTTCCTGCTGAGGAGCTGCTGGTTTCCATGGAGACGGTCCTACACCGGGACGTGGTTCCGGATGTGGTTCCGAATGCTGTCGGCGATCTGCTCCGGGCTCTTGGTCCGGTTGTAGTAGTCCAGAAAGAGCCCGTCCGGACTAACCAGGTACATCAGCACGCTGTGGTCCACCATGTAGTCTCCGTCCTCATCCTTCGGCCCCGTGCTGGCGTACACCCGGAAGTCCCGCCCCGCGTGCCGCACCTCTTCCGGCGTGCCGGTGAGCCCGACCAGCCGCGGGTGGAAGTCCCGGACATAGCGGGCCAGCGCCGCCACGTCGTCCCGCTCCGGGTCTACAGTGATGAAGAGCGGCTGCAGGAGCGGCAGGGCCGGGTCCCGGTCCAGCGCCGACACCACGGCGCTCAGCTTGTCCAGCTCGTCGGGGCAAATGTCGGGGCAGTGAGTGAAGCCGAAGTACAGGAGGACCCAGCGGCCCAGGAAGTCCTGCTTGGTCCGGCGGTGGCCCGTATGGTCCAACAGGTTGAACGTCCCCTGACCCAGAGCCACCGTCCGGAGCTGCTCCACCCGCTGCCGCCGCCGCAGCTGCTGCTTCTCCCGCTCCACCCACCACCATGCGCTGAGGAAACCACCGCCGACCAGCAGCGTCACCCCCAACCGGGTCCGCAGCTTCAGCGCGACCCGGGACGAGTCCGGAGTCCGGGACAGGGACCGGGTCAGAACCCGCTCAGGTCCACTCGGATACCGGGCTGTCCGATGGAGCCACAGCAGGACGCCACCACCTCCACGGAGGACGCGCCTCACTCCCAACATGGCTGACTGTTCCCTGCTGGCACATAGAGGACATGGAGAATATGAGAGAAAATTAGGAGGGGGGGAAAAGTACAATATGAAAAGAATGAGAATGTGAACAACATTAGAATAAATATAAGTATTTCTCATGCAGCAACTGATTCCAGGCTGCATGACTCACTGGCTGATTAGTTTACGTTAAATGTGGCAGAAACAACAGCAGGTATGGATATCAGCCTCTGGTGGTTTAGTGAAAGAACTGGAATTAGCCTAAAATACAGATTTATAAATGTAAATCCATACGGGGTCGGGGTTTAGTTTAGTTTAGGAGCAGCAGGCACGTGACCTGACCAATATGGCGGCCATGGCGAGCGCTACTCTGCGCCACCCGGCGGCCATCCAACAGTCCTGCTGTGTCGTAACTGACCTCTAGCAGCGCGTTACAGCCGAACAGAGATTCTGAGAACCTAATCTCTACAGAACCGCCCGGCCAACTGAACTGAAGTGAAGGGTTTATTACAGAGGGACAGAATAACAGCGAGCTACCAGTTAGCGTAAAGCTAACAACGTGAAGTCCGTTTGAGCTTCACTATTTATAGTTATTACCTCTTGAGGTAATGGCTATAAAGATGTTCTGACCTCATTGTTCCTTTCAGAACTCACCTGATTCCTCACCTGATCAGCACAGACCCATCTGCCTTTGCTGCTACTCACATCTGTTTAAAACGCCAATGATGTTTCCACCCGGACCAGAAACACCGCCGGACTGCCTGCTGCTGAATGGCCCGTTCAAAATCGAAACAGTCCAATGACTGACAGAGCTGCGGCGTTTTCTTTCAGGTTCCGAGTGTCCCAGTCCGTCCTCGGGTTCTGGAGGAAACCGATCAGAACCAAAGTTCTGTGGAGGGAAAACGTCTCCGTGGAACGTTCGTGCAGAGCTCAGAAAACTAAGGGAACCCCTGTGGAGAGACTCAGAGCCCAAACCAGATCCTGGTTCTGATCAGAACCAGAACCGGGCCGGTATATTTGTCTGACATGGATTCAAACTCTGATAACTTTATTAACTACAGTTGACAGGCGGATAAACGCTCCGCTGGTCCAACAGAACCAGGATCTGCTTCAATGTGATCAGAACCAGCACAGCATCTAAACAGGTTAACAAGCTGAATTATCGATCTTTGTCAGAACCAAAACCCAGAACCTTTTGCCTCGACCCATTTCCCTCCAGGTTTATAAATCAGTTTTTATTTGGGTTCCTCCTGAGATAAATATTTTCCTTAAAACGGTTCAGAACCTGAAACCTGTGCAGATTGTTCCAGGTCCAAATTCTATGGAGTGAAAATAGTCTTAAATTATCTGTGCATGTGTAAAAGTATTTGTGTGTGAGTAAAAATGTCTGCATGTGTAATACTGGATTTATAAACCTTAAAAATAAAATAAACCTTCACCTTCGCCTACAAATGTTGAAAATGCGCACAGGTCACCTGGTTACGACGAGAGCTCCCAGATCTGTGTAGATGGTGCGTTTACATGCTAGTCGAAAGCTGGGTCATCTGAGCTTTGCTCCGAGTCTAGTGATTTTATCCTCTAAAGTTTAGAGTCTAAACGTTTGTCACTGCGCTTTTGCCAAAGTAGCAAAAACGTTCGTTTGGTGGAAAGC
The DNA here is from genome assembly GCA_010277075.1 of Poeciliopsis retropinna. Classification (NCBI taxonomy): domain Eukaryota; kingdom Metazoa; phylum Chordata; class Actinopteri; order Cyprinodontiformes; family Poeciliidae; genus Poeciliopsis; species Poeciliopsis retropinna. Next base: position 127,190 of record VMRM01000025.1, on the reverse strand, counting down.
AGTAAATCTCAGCACTTATTTAACATCCCAAAATTATTTATAGACATTTTGTGCATTTTTGAGCGGTACAGGAGACTAAGTGGTCTGAAAATGGTTCGCTGGCTGGAACCAAGAAGCAAGACGGGGCGTCTCGCTGGTCTGACCTCTGACCTCTGAATAAGTAGACGCTGAACCTGCAGGCTTTGCTCTCCGATGATAATGAGACATAGAGTAATTATAAATAATTTCAGATAACGCTTTTCATGTCTGGTATTTTGATACTCTGCCCTCCTCAAATGTTTATGTGAGCTATGCTACTTTAGCTGTTCTAGCTAAATATGATAAAGACGTGCTGAGATTTACCGTTTTCCACCAAACTTAACGGCTTTGCCACTTCGGCAAAAGCGCAGTGAGAAACGTTTAGAGCAGTGGGCCCCAACCTTTTTATTACCGCGGACACTTTAAAACGTCCTGCAGTGTGTGTGGTGTGTTGTGTTGAATATGCGCGTTATAAAATCGAGCATATTCAACGTCGTCTTGTCCCGATTATCGCAGCCTGTTTAATGTGACGGGGAGCCAATCAGAAAGCGCGGTGACGTAAGAACAGAGGGAATCCCAAACAGTTGACATGGCAACTGAGAGTCCGGTGGACATCGGAGGTGACATGTGGAAATGTTTCTTACTACGTGTAAAATACATTATTATCTATGTTTATTATGTGTGGTTATGTTTATTCAGTTAAAATGTTGACTATGAAAATCATAACTCGCCTTTAAATCATAGAGCAGCAAATAGATCGGCTCCTACATCCTGTTTGATTTTTCTAAATTCACTATGGGATGTTGGGGTTTTACTGGATTTCCTTCTGGGATCGGGATGTTCGTGACTGGAATCGGTTCTGGTGCTGTGTTGCTCCCGGTACCGGTCCACGGTGGTTGGGGACCACTGCTACAGAACACCTGGCTGGTTCTGATCCGTTGAAGTTCTTCTGGAGCTTTAACACGATGAGTGACATCACGGCACCCACAGCATGACCTTTGACCTGCTGGAGAGCGGTCCATCCAGAACCTGCTCGGCCCAGTCCAGAACCCGCTTCAGTTCAGAGTTCTAGCAGAAGGTTCTGGTAATCTGGGCCTGTGGGAACCCAGAACAGCAGCTGGTTTCTGTAGAACCACGAGACCCAACGAACCAGAACCAGAACCCTGACGGTACCACTGAAACCAATCTGACCCGCTGCTGAACCTCAGACAGTTTTGGACAGGTACCGAACCCTGCCGGGTTCTGTCTGTTTCTGCTCTGAGGACGTGGCAGCACCTCCCCCCTCCAGCCCCCCCTTTCCTTCTGACGCTGCGGACCAATCAGATGAGGAGAGCGGCTGCCGCCGCGCTGTGATTGGCCAGAAGTTGGGCCGTCTGTGTGACAGGAGAAGCTCTGCGGATCAGAACCAGAGGAGAGCTGAACCGAACCGGACCGGACGGCGGCAGCGTCAGGTGAGTCTGCGGAGCCTCACCTCGGCTCACTTCCTGTTTGACCATAAAAGGTAAGGATGAGGTCAGCCTGATCAAGAGCAGAGCTGGAGACCGGCTAGAAAACCACTGCTAGATGCTGGAAGTAACTCTTGGAGGAGATCAAAGATATGATCTATGCTGATCATATCTATGATGGTTAGATCTATAGTTGTTAGATCTATAATTGTTAGATCTATAGTTGTTAGATCTATGTGGTGAGATCTGTGGTTGTTAGATCTATAGTTGTTAGATCTATAATTGTTAGATCTATGTGGTGAGATCTATGCAGTCGGACCACTATTTTCAGTAACTAGTAATCAAACGCGTTGCTATTTCAAAACCAGTAATCAGACTACAGTTACTTTTCGAAATCACTTTAGTTACTATTTTCTTTTGGTATTTAATAGTTTTCTCTCTTGTCTCTATACAACAATATCAGCGACAGAATGCAAACAATGGAGGGAGACGCGCATTTTGTTGGTAGAACAACAGGAACTATTTTGAATTTCTGTCGCCAAGTCTGATTATTTTAAGCGGCTTTGGGCTCGTTTAAAAAAAAAAAAATTATGTCGCTGCAAATTGAACGAGTTGCGGGTTTCGCCTTTTTGGGCTCGATTTTGAACGTGAAGTTTCTCATTTGGGCTTGGAAAGAAGCAGAGACTCATAATAAACCCCAGAATTTGTCTGACATCCAGTTAGTTTTAGTCCATCATTTCCCGGATGATCCGTCCCGCTGTGTCTTTGTTAATGTCAAGTTAATATATTTGCTGTGAATGACGTCAAGCTTCGCGTTGCAAACATCAAGACTAATCTGAACAGCGCAATACAATTTGAAAACAGCCACGAATGAACGAGTCCGTAAAGTTGTGCAACTAAACGCAATTATGAAAATTAATATTAAGATTAATGTCACAAATCTGTGCAGCAGCCATCTGAGTTGTGGAGCTGCAGGAGGAAATCTGCGCTCTGACACCAAACACAGGGCCGTAACGCAGAACCTGGAGGCTGGGGGCAGGGTGGGGGCTTTAAAATCACTCTTAAGAGTTTTCCAGGCAACAGAAACGCACAAAAACACGCACAAATTACTTAGGTTTTTTTTGTACTGTTGTAACCATTAAACAATCTCCCCTTCAGTCCAACCATATAAGTGGAAATATATTGTTGATGTTACTATCATAAAATAGTTTGCAATTAAGTTTTGGCAAAATCAGTGTGATTTCACTGGTGGTGGAGCGTTGTTGTTAACAGCTGGTGAAAGTAACTAAAAAAGTTACTTTTAATGTAACTTAGTTACTTTCCAAATCAAGTAATCAGTAACCTAACTAAATTACTTTTTCAAAGTAACTATGCCATAACTGGATATAGGGTAGTGAGATCTATAGTTGTTAGATCTATGTTTCTGTCTCTGTGTCAGCCTGAGAAGATGATCCGCTCAACGTTGATCTGCTGGCTCCTCCTGGTTGCCCGGGGCGACGGGAAGCCCACGGAGCGGCGGCCTCGGGTCCATCAGGAGGAGCCTCTCAGCGCACTGCGACACGACGACAAGCAGAACTTTGACTACGACCACGAGGCGTTCCTCGGGCAAGACGAGGCCAAGGCCTTCGATCGCCTGTCGCCTGACGAGAGCAAGCGCAGACTCAGGTCAGTCCGGAGGTTTTCCTTCTCACTAACTTTCCCAAGCTCAGTCCCAGCAGCTGATGTGTCATGGAGGCGTCCTGAGGTTGGCTGCAGCTGGATGTGGGTTCCTTACCTCAGGTCACCATCAAAGCATCTCTGGACTTTTGCTGTCCTGGTTTCTGAGAACTGAAGCTAGCAGACAAAAATGTGGCTGACAAAATGTTTTAAAAAACTGGAATTCATTTGTATCTTTTTAAGAGGAATCACATAAATGCAAATTTCACTCCAGTTGGAAAATCAAATTTGAGCCATTTCTGTATTGTGATCAAGACCGCACAAAATCACTTTGAGGCCCACATATGGTCCCCGCGCCGCAGTTTGGACACGCCTGGTTTCAACGATCCAAGCCCAGACCATGATACCACCCCCACCTGTGAGCAGGTTCAGTCCTCCAGGTTCCCTGAGGAAATCTGGGAACCCTTCCCAGTCCTCCCAGTCCTCCCAGGCTTTGTTTCCAGAGCCTCTAATGGAGGCTGAAACCGACCGAACCGCTCGATCCACAGGAGACCTGCTTGGTTTCCTTTGAAACCAAAACAGGCGGTGAAATAAAACCAGTTCAGCCTCATGTTTCCTGAAGATTTCCCAGCAGATAAACTGGAAATGTGCTGGATGGTACTTCCTGATTTCCAGCCAATCAGTAGCCTGTGTGTGTAATGTGTGTTACACGCCAGCAGATGGCGGCGTTGAGCTCTGCTCCCTGTTTGTCTTGCAGCATCATCGTGAATCGGATTGACAGCAACAAGGACGACTTTGTCTCGGAGGACGAGCTGCGGCTCTGGATCGAGGCCGTCCAGAGCCGCCACATGTTTGAGGACGTTGAGCGCCAGTGGAACGAATTTGACCTGAACCGGGACGGCCTGATCAGCTGGGACGAGTACAGGAACGTCACGTACGGCAGCTACCTGGGTAAGCAACCGCAGAGTCCATGAAACGCGTTGGGACCGAATGCTCTGACCTTGACCACCCTCTCCCAGACGGCCCTCTGACAGAGACGGAGTACAACTACACCCACATGATGGCGAGGGACGAGAGGCGCTTCAAGGTGGCCAACAGGGACGGAGACCTGAGTGCAGACCGGCAGGAGTTCATGGCCTTCCTCCACCCAGAGAACCACGAGTACATGAAGCACGTGGTGGTGCAGGTAGGGGCAGCATCAGGACAAGATGCAGCACTCAGGTGACTGTCCTCAGCATAACCTGTCTCTCTGCTGCCAAAGGAAACCATGGAGGACATTGACAAGAACGGAGACGGCTTCATCGACCTCAAGGAGTACATCGGTAACGAACCTGCAGACAGCCTCAGGGCTGACCCTCACACTGACCTTTTCCAGCCAGGGTCATGTGACTACCTGACCGCTATCCATCCTGGTTCTGAGTCAACCTGGAGGTCTGACGGCAAATCCAGAACCATCAGAACTCTCAGTGAGGAGCAGCTTCTCCAACCAGGAAACCAATTCCTTCCATCGATATGGTCCACTGGTTTACTGATCCACTGGTTTACTGGTCCACTGGTTTACTGGTTTACTGGTCTACTGGTTTACTGGTCTACTGATCCACTGGTTTACTGGTGCACTGGTTTACTGGTTTACTGGTCTACTGGTTTACTGGTCTACTGATCCACTGGTTTACTGTGCACTGGTTTACTAGTCCACTGGTTTACTGATCCACTGGTTTACTGGTCCACTGGTTTACTGGTTTACTGGTTTACTGGTCTACTGCTTTACTGGTCCACTGCTTTACTGGTCCACTGGTCTACTGGTCCACTGGTCTACTGGTCCACTGGTTTATTGGTCCACTGGTCTACTGGTCCACTGGTCTACTGGTCCACTGGTTTACTGGTCCACTGGTCCACTGGTTTACTGGTCCACTGGTCCACTGCTTTACTGGTCCACTGGTCTACTGGTCCACTGGTCTACTGATCCACTGGTTTACTGGTCCACTGGTTTACTGGTTTACTGGTCTACTGGTTTACTGGTCTACTGATCCACTGCTTTACTGGTCCACTGCTTTACTGGTCCACTGGTTTACTGGTCCACTGGTCTACTGGTCCACTGGTTTACTGGTCCACTGGTCCACTGGTTTACTGGTCCACTGGTCTACTGGTCCACTGGTTTACTGGTCCACTGGTCTACTGATCCACTGGTTTACTGGTCCACTGGTTTACTGGTTTACTGGTCTACTGGTTTACTGGTCTACTGCTTTACTGGTCCACTGGTTTACTGGTCCTCTGGTCTACTGGTCCACTGGTTTACTGGTCCACTGGTCCACTGGTTTACTGGTCCACTGGTCTACTGGTCCACTGCTTTACTGGTCCACTGGTCTACTGGTCCACTGGTTTACTGGTCCACTGGTTTACTGGTCCACTGGTTTACTGGTCCGTTGGTTTACTGGTTTACTTGTCTACTGGTCTACTGATCCACTGGTTTACTGGTCCACTGGTTTACTAGTCCACTGGTTTACTGGTCCACTGGTCTACTGATCCACTGGTTTACTGGTCCACTGGTTTACTGGTTTACTGGTCTACTGGTTTACTGGTCTACTGGTCTACTGATCCACTGGTTTACTGGTCCACTGGTTTACTAGTCCACTGGTTTACTGGTCCACTGGTCTACTGATCCACTGGTTTACTAGTCCACTGGTTTACTGGTTTACTGGTCTACTGGTTTACTGGTCTACTGGTCTACTGATCCACTGGTTTACTGGTCCACTGGTTTACTAGTCCACTGGTTTACTGGTCCACTGGTTTACTGGTCCACTGGTTTACTGGTCCACTGGTTTACTGGTTTACTGGTTTACTGGTCTACTGGTTTACTGGTCTACTGGTCTACTGATCCACTGCTTTACTGGTCCACTGGTTTACTGGTCCACTGGTCTACTGGTCCACTGGTTTACTGGTCCACTTGTCTACTGGTCCACTGGTTTACTGGTCCACTGGTTTACTGGTCTACTGGTCTACCGGTCCACTGGTTTACTGGTCCATTGGTTTACTGGTCCACTGGTTTACCGGTCCATTGGTTTACTGGTCCACTGGTCTACTGGTCTACTGGTTTACTGGTCCACTGGTTTACTGGTCCACTGGTTTACTGGTCTACCGGTCCATTGGTTTACTGGTCCACTGGTTTACTGGTCTACCGGTCTACTGGTTTACTGGTCCACTGGTTTACTGGTCTACCGGTCCACTGGTTTACTGGTCCACTGGTTTACTGGTCCATTGGTTTACTGGTCCACTGGTTTACCGGTCCATTGGTTTACTGGTCCACTGGTCTACTGGTCTACTGGTTTACTGGTCCACTGGTTTACTGGTCCACTGGTTTACTGGTCTACTGGTTTACTGGTCCACTGGTTTACTGGTTTACTGGTCCACTGGTTTACTGGTCCACTGGTTTACTGGTCTACCGGTCCATTGGTTTACTGGTCCACTGGTTTACTGGTCTACCGGTCTACTGGTTTACTGGTCCACTGGTTTACTGGTCTACCGGTCCACTGGTTTACTGGTCCACTGGTTTACTGGTCCACTGGTTTACTGGTCCACTGGTTTACCGGTCCATTGGTTTACTGGTCCACTGGTCTACTGGTCTACTGGTTTACTGGTCCACTGGTTTACTGGTCCACTGGTTTACTGGTCTACTGGTTTACTGGTCCACTGGTTTACTGGTTTACTGGTCCACTGGTTTACTGGTCCACTGGTTTACTGGTCTACTGGTCTACCGGTCCACTGGTTTACTGGTCCACTGGTTTACTGGTCCAAGGGTTTAATGGTCTACTGGTTTACTGATCCACTGGTCTACCGGTCCATTGGTTTACTGGTCCACAGGTTTACTGGTCTACTGGCCCACTGTTTTACTGGTCCACTGGTTTACTGGTCTACCGGTCCACTGGTTTACTGGTCCACTGGTTTACTGGTCCACTGGTTTACTGGTCTACTAGTCCACTGGTTTACTGGTCCACTGGTTTACTGGTCCACTGGTTTACTGGTCTACCAGTCCACTGGTTTACTGGTCCACTGGTTTACTGGTCTACCAGTCCACTGGTTTACTGGTCCACTGGTTTACTGGTCTACTGGTTTACTGGTCCACTGGTTTACTGATCCACTGGTTTACTGGTCTACTGGTTTACTGGTCTACTGGTTTACTGGTTTACTGATCCACTGGTTTACTGGTCTACTGGTCCACTGGTTTACTGATCCACTGGTTTACTGGTCTACTGGTCCACTGGTTTACTGGTCTACTGGTCCACTGGTTTACTGGTCCACTGGTTTACCGGTCTACTGGTTTACTGGTCTACTGGTCCACTGGTTTACTGATCCACTGGTTTACTGGTCTACTGGTCTACTGGTCCACTGGTTTACTGGTTTACTGGTCTACTGGTCTACTGGTCCACTGGTTTACTGGTCCACTGGTTTACTGGTCTACTGGTCTACCGGTCCACTGGTTTACTGGTCTACTGGTTTACTGATCCACTGGTCTACCGGTCCATTGGTTTACTGGTCCACTGGTTTACTGGTCCACTGGTTTACTGGTCTACTGGTCCACTGGTTTACTGCTGGTTTACTGGTCCACTGGTTTACTGGTCTACTGGTCCACTGGTTTACTGGTCCACTGGTTTACTGGTCTACTGGTCTACCAGTCCACTGGTTTACTGGTCTACTGGTCTACCGGTCCACTGGTTTACTGGTCTACTGGTTTACTGATCCACTGGTCTACCGGTCCATTGGTTTACTGGTCCACTGGTTTACTGGTCCACTGGTTTACTGGTCTACCGGTCCACTGGTTTACTGGTCCACTGGTTTACTGGTCTACTGGTCCACTGGTCCACTGGTTTACTGGTCCACTGGTTTACTGGTCTACTGGTTTACTGGTCCACTGGTTTACTGGTCCACTGGTCTACCAGTCCACTGGTTTACTGGTCCACTGATTTACTGGTCTACTGGTCTACCAGTCCACCGGTTTACTGGTCCACTGGTTTACTGGTTTACTGGTCTACTGGTCCACTGGTTTACTGATCCACTGGTTTACTGGTCTACTGGTCCACTGGTTTACTGGTCCACTGGTTTACTGATCCACTGGTTTACTGATCCACTGGTTTACTGATCCACTGGTCTACTGGTCTACTGGTCCACTGGTTTACTGATCCAGTGGTTTACTGATCCACTGGTCTATTGGTCTACTGGTCCACTGGTTTACTGATCCACTGGTTTACTGGTCTACTGGTCTACTGGTTTACCGGTCCACTGGTTTACTGGTCTACTGGTCTACTGGTCCACTGGTTTACTGATCCACTGGTTTACCGGTCTACTGGTCTACCGGTCCATTGGTTTACTGGTCCACTGGTTTACTGGTCCACTGGTTTACTGGTCTACTGGTCCACTGGTTTACTGGTCTACTGGTCTACCGGTCCATTGGTTTACTGGTCCACTGGTTTACTGGTCCACTGGTTTACCGGTCTACTGGTCTACCGGTCCATTGGTTTACTGGTCCACTGGTTTACTGGTCCACTGGTTTACTGGTCTACTGGTCCACTGGTTTACTGGTCTACTGGTTTACTGGTCCACTGGTTTACTGGTCCACTGGTTTACTGGTTTACTGGTCTACTGGTCTACTGGTCCACTGGTTTACTGGTCCACTGGTTTACTGGTCCACTGGTTTACTGGTCTACTGGTCTACCGGTCCACTGGTTTACTGGTCCATTGGTTTACTGGTCCACTGGTTTACTGGTCCACTGGTTTACTGGTCTACTGGTCTACCGGTCCACTGGTTTACTGGTCCATTGGTTTACAGGTCCACTGGTTTATTGGTCCACTGGTTTACTGGTCTACCGGTCCACTGGTTTACTGGTCCACCGGTTTACTGGTCCACTGGTTTACTGATCCATTGGTCTACCGGTCCACTTGTTTACTGATCCACTGGTTTACTGGTCCACTGGTTTACCGGTCCACTGATTTACTGATCCACTGGTTTACTGATCCACTGGTTTACTGATCCACTGGTTTACTGGTCTACTGGTCCACTGATTTACTGATCCACTGGTTTACTGATCCACTGGTTTACTGGTCCACTGGTTTACCGGTCCACTGATTTACTGATCCACTGGTTTACTGATCCACTGGTTTACTGGTCTACTGGTCTACTGGTCCACTGGTTTACTGATCCACTGGTTTACTGGTCTACTGGTCTACTGGTCCACTGGTCTACCGGTCCACTGGTTTACTGGTCCACTGGTTTACTGGTCCTCAGGTCTACCGGTCCACTGGTTTACTGGTCCACTGGTTTACCGGTCTACTGGTTTACTGGTCCACTGGTTTACTGGTCTACTGGTTTACTGGTCTACTGGTCTACTGGTCCACTGGTTTACTGGTCTACCGGTCCACTGGTTTACTGGTCTACCGGTCTACTGGTCCTCTGGTCCACTGGTTTACTGGTCCTCAGGTCTACCGGTCCACTGGTTTACTGGTCCACTGGTTTACCGGTCTACTGGTCTACCGGTCCATTGGTTTACTGGTCCACTGGTTTACTGGTCCACTGGTTTACTGGTCTACTGGTTTACTGGTCCACTGGTTTACTGGTCCACTGGTTTACTGGTTTACTGGTCTACTGGTCTACTGGTCCACTGGTTTACTGGTCCACTGGTTTACTGGTCCACTGGTTTACTGGTCTACTGGTCTACCGGTCCACTGGTTTACTGGTCCATTGGTTTACTGGTCCACTGGTTTACTGGTCCACTGGTTTACTGGTCTACTGGTCTACCGGTCCACTGGTTTACTGGTCCATTGGTTTACAGGTCCACTGGTTTATTGGTCCACTGGTTTACTGGTCTACCGGTCCACTGGTTTACTGGTCCACCGGTTTACTGGTCCACTGGTTTACTGATCCATTGGTCTACCGGTCCACTTGTTTACTGGTCCATTGGTTTACTGGTCTACTGGTCTACCGGTCTACCGGTCCACTGGTTCACTGGTCCACCGGTCCACTGGTTCACTGGTCCACTGGTTTACTGCTCTACTGGTCTACCGGTCCACTGGTTTACTGGTCTACCGGTCCACTGGTTCACTGGTCCACTGGTTTACTGCTCTACTGGTCTACCGGTCCACTGGTTTACTGGTCCACTGGTTTGCTGGTCCTCAGGTCTACCGGTCTACTGGTTTACTGGTCCACTGGTTTACTGATCCACTGGTCTACCGGTCCACTGGTTTACTGGTCCATTGGTTTACTGGTCCACTGGTTTACTGGTCCACTGGTTTACCGGTCCATTGGTTTACTGGTCCTCAGGTCTACCGGTCCACTTGTTTACTGGTCCACTGGTTTACTGGTCCACTGGTCCTCAGGTTTACCGGTCCACTGGTTTACTGGATACTGCATTCATATTCCTGCTTCGCTTCTTGTGTGTTTCTGTGTTTCCTTCTTCTCGACTCTCCTTGCAGTAGATCCAGAGATCCGTCTCTGCAGGTTCGTCTTTGATCCTCTTCCCTTCCCTTTTATGTTGCCAGGTGACATGTTTACTGCAGAAAACGGATTGGAGGAACCAGAGTGGGTTGCCTCGGAGCGTCAGCAGTTCTCAGAGTTCAGAGACAAGAACCAGGACGGGAAGATGGACCGGGAGGAAACTCTGGACTGGATCCTCCCGGCAGACTACAATCATGCCGTCGCCGAGGCCAAGCACCTGCTGTACGAGTCCGACTCCAACAAGGTGGGTGCGAGTCCTTCCGGTGCCGGCATCCGGTCCGGTTCTGTTTGACTGTCGTCTGTCTGTATCCAGGACAGGAGACTGACCAAGGAGGAAATCCTCAACAAGTTCGACCTGTTTGTGGGAAGCCAGGTGACGAACTACGGCGAGGCATTGCTGCGACACGATGAGTTCTAGAAACGCCCCGAGTGCATCGCTAATTTATTACTGACCTGTAGAGGAGAGAAGTTCTGCTCCTGGTTTTGATCCTGGTTCTGATCTGGTCTGCCAGGCAGATGTTTGTCTGAGGAAAACCTAGAGGATTATTCCACTCTAAGTCTGGTTCTGCTCCTCACTGGGAAAAACAAACCAAAACAACGTACACACTCCCTCAGTTCAAAGGTACCGCTCCATGGTCCACTCAAAGACCAGCCCACATCATCAGCCCTCCACCACCATGCCTTTCAGTTGGACTGAAAACCTCTGTCCAAACAACCAGCATCATAGAATTATCTGAGATGGAGCTAGTTAGGTTCTGACCTCTGACCCCATTAATTAATTAATTAGCATTAATTAGCAATTACTTCCCCTCCTGCCCTCCATGTGTCATTACTCACAGTCTGACCTTTAACCTTTGAACTGAAGGAAAGTGTCAACGTTCAGATGTTGGATCTGGATGGAAGTGCTCGGTTCAACCAGAGCTGCCACACCTCAAACGGCCACCAGAGGGCAGCAGAAGATAGCAGCACAGTTCCAGCCAGTCTGGGTTGGACCCCTGCCCTGGTACCGGCAGGACCTTGGTGCTCTGCCCCCTGGTGGTTGTTGTAGCTCTTCCTGGTTTCACATCAACCCGGTTCTGTTGGTGAGCGTGTTTAACTCTCAGCTGTTCTCCAGAACCGTTTCTCTGGTTTGGACCTGCCTCCATCTGTTCCTACCTCGCCGACTGTTCCTGACTGTTTTGGTGGTTTGAAGCCACAACTTGTGTTTTTGCAGAATAGAGGACAAGCAGACAATAAATTGAATAGATTTTTATTTTTATTTTTGTTGCTTTTATCTAAACAAATGCCTTCTACAATAAAATATCGTCTGGTGTCTTTTATATAAACTGTATTTACATGTTTGTTGTTCCTGTGGATCCTCTGAACTCAGATCTTTAAAAGTCCTTTGGGAAAGTCAAATGTCCTTCTGAGTTTTGCTCCAAACATTATGAAGCTGTAGACACCTCAGTCTTTGAAGACACTTCGGACGCTTCCTCCATTTTCTTCCCAAACACCATTTCCATGATGCAGGCATTGAACTGGAAGACAGGGAGCAGGAAGTTATCCTGATGCTTTAGGAGCGGGAAGGGATTGTCTGGAGGGACCAGGCGGTCCTCCTCACCTGTTTGTTCATGAAGGCGTAGATGAGCGGGTTGTAGACGCAGGAGCTCTTGGAGAAGAACGCCGGGATGGTGACGAGCCGGTAGTCTTTGTTGGCTTCCTCTGAGTTGGCGTACCAGAGGGCCGTCAAGGCGTAGGGGCCGTAGCAGGTGATGAAGGAGCCCACCATCACGATGATCATTCTGGACACCTCCTTCTCAGCCTTCTGGGTGGAGGCGGACTCCGCCTGCTGCGCTGCAACCTACAGGAGGTTCGGAGAGGCTGCATCAGAACCAGAACCAGCTCTGGTCTCCATTCAGCTCCACTGCCTCATCCTCCCTGAACTGTTGAGCAGAAGCCCTGACTTCCTGGCCTGAGCAAGCAGTGATGTACTCACGGCTCTCAGCGCGCCCAGCAGCTGCGAGTAGGAGAAGATGATGATGGACAGAGGCATGCAGAAGCAGGTGATCAGCAGGAAGTACATGTAGCTGGTGCAGCCGTACTCCTCGTTGTGGGTGTACCAGTCGGGTCCGCAGGAGCAGCCCAGGCCTTCCGGGATGTACCTGCACACAACAGTTTCCCATCAGCCAGAGGAACCAGCAGAAGCTGCTCTCAGTGGCGGCAGACCTACCTGCTCCAGCCAAAGAAAGGCGGCGCGGCACAGCCCACCCCCATGAACCAGGTGAAGACCACGGCGGCGGTGGCGTGGGTGCTGCCGAACTTGAAGGCTCCGAACGGCTTACAGATCACCAGGTACCTCTCAAAGGAGAGCACGGCGAGCGACCAGGACGTCACCAGACCTGCAGGAAGAACGTCATCATCCTCATCAGCCACCTTCACCCACCAGCCCGGACCTCTCGCCTGTCAGCCATACCTGCCACGGCGCCCATGGCCGATTCCAATGCACACATGGTGTAGCCCAGGAAGTAGTAGCCCCTTAGACTGGCCACGAACACCTGGCTGACGGAGAAGGTGACGAAGATGAAGCCAGCGAAGGAGATGTTGACCAGGATGTAGTTGAGAGGAGCTCGGAGCTTCTTGTACTTGGCCGTGGCCAGGAGGACCAGCAGGTTCAGCGGCGTTCCCGCAAAGAAGACGAAGCCCATGAAGAGCGCCTGCAGGTGAAAGGCCCACGCCGGGGCCAGGTAGTGTTGGGACCCCTCGAAGGGGTCCACCTTGGAGATGTTCTCGTACAGGTGAAAATGTTTCCCCATCTTTACCCTGAGTTCCTCTGACCTCAGCGAGCGTCTTCAGCCTCTTTATATACACCCATAAACCACTTAGAGCAAAGATAATCCGGCCGGCTTTTCCCAAACTTTACGGATTAAATCCTTCTGACGCTTTAATCTTCTTACGGAGAAGAAACAATGAAAACACAACAGGAAGTTTGTTTTCAGACACAGTTTGGTTTTAGAGGTTGAATCTGAGATTCTCCTCATGAAAACTTCAGCTAGTCAGATTTATTTCTGCAGAAAGAAAGTTTGATTTGAAATGACTGAGACAATCTGCAGTGGAAGAGGTTTGACTTCTGGGATTATCAATCTGTTCAACAAGCAACCTGACCTCCAGATTAACACGTCATAACGGTTTTCTACAGGATTCTCGTTAATCACGCACTTTCCACTAACACGTCCTTTATTTAACTGGATAGTTTTTTTGAACAGCAGCTCTTCTTAATTCGCCTCCAGTTAAAAACCATTTTCTTGTTATGGGAAAACCACTGGATAAATGCTTTTATACCTGCGAGTTATGAAAGAAGTATTTTGTGCTTCTGGTAAAATGCTGCACCGAGCAGAGAACTGATGAAGAGGATCAGTGATGAAGAGCAGCTGGCCAGCCGGTAAAACCCAGTAAGAACCTTTACTTTTCCGTGACTTCAAGTCTAATCCGGATGTTAAGACCTACCTGAGCGGGTCATCCACCTTAATCCGGCCCAATCCCGCAAACAAAGAGCTTAGACTCTAATGAGTCCACAGCTCCTCCTTCTCCTGCTTCTCCTGCTGCTGCTCCACTCTGAGCAGGAGGTCAGCAGGATGCGGAGCGCAGCTCCCGCTCGGCCTCTTCATCACTTCATCTTCCTCTGCTGCCGGTTCTCCTCCGGAGCCGAGGCTGTATCGTAACCAGGCTGTGAACGCTGGAGCATGGGTATGATACGACCTCAGTTCGCTGGAGCCTCTCTGCGTGTTTCGGCTTCGGGTTCAGGTATGATCAGGAGTTTGGCGGTTTGTTTCTCTGCAGCTGATTGATGTTGAAGCGCTCAAATAAAATGTGAATAAAGCCTCTCTCTGTGATTCTGGACAATTTTTGTTTTCAATCCTTGCAGTTATGCCTTAATTTAGGATGAGTGTTGAATGATGGAGCTGCTTTAAGGGACGCCACGGGTCTCTGGGGGTTCGGGTTTCCACAGGAGCCCTGAAAACCCAGAGAGCCTGCAGAGAAACAGGAAACGGAGCTTTCTGTCTGTGAGTAAGAAACCGGATCTGGATCGGGATCAGGATCTGGATCAGGATCGGGATCTGGATCGGGATCAGGATCTGGATCGGGATTGGGATCCCGATCTGGATCTGGATCTGGATCAGGATCTGGATCGGGATTGGGATCTGGATCAAGATCGGGATTAGGATCTGGATCAGGTTCGGGATTAGGATCTGGATCAGGATCGGGATTAGGATCTGGATCGGGATTAGGATCGGGATCAGGATCGGGATTAGGATCTGGATCGGGATCCGGATCGGGATTTGGATCAGGATCGGGATTAGGATCTGGATTGGGATTAGGATCTGGATCGGGATCGGGATTAGGATCTGGATCCGGATTGGGATTAGGATCTGGATCGGGATTGGGATTAGGATCTGAATCTGGATCTGGATCGGGATCCGGATCAGGTAGGTTATCATCCTGGACGCTGCAGAGACCAGAACCGATCTGAACCTGAGAGGTTTGAGCTGCTGCTCATATCTTGGTGGATCAATATTATTACTAATAATTAATTTATGGGACAACTACTGATATTACTACTTAATAATAATAGTAATAATTATAATTATTAGAATATTATAAATATATTATTGTTAATAATAATTATTATATTTTATCCTCTGTATGAGGGGTTGCTGTAAAGCGGAGGTGGGCAACTCAAGAGCAGGTCTCCTGCAACTTTTAGATGTGTCTCTACTTCAACAAACCTGAGTCAAATAATGACGTCATTATCAGGATTCTGGAGAACCGGACTGGACTGAGGAGCAGATTCAGCTGCTGGATTCAAGTGTGTTGGACCAGAGAGATGGCCCAGCCCTGCTGTAAAGGCACAATGCCAGTGACTGTCGCCCCCTGCTGTTCAGGAGGAGTGATGCTGCGGGTTAATAGGGGTGATCAGGTCCAGTCGTCCGGAGAGAGACAGACAGACAGACAGACACAGGATGGACTGCTGCTCTGCTCTCTGGTTTCCTCTCAGTCTGGAGGAAGAGCAGAGGAGCAGAATCCATGTTGCTTAAGGTCTAGTCAAAGTTTCCACAGTCAGTGATGGTTTGGTGCCATATCATCTGCTGGTGTTGGTCCACTGTGTGTTGTGAGGTCAAAGATTATTGCACCTAAAAGCACTTCCTACTGCTGACCAACTTTATGGAAATTCAGATTTAATTTTCCAGCTGGACTTTGAAAATCCTGAACCCAGAAACTGGTTTGCGGTCCACGGTGCAAACTAGTGACGCACCAGACCCAACGTTTCATTAGAGCTGAAGGCCACAATCAGAGGAACCTGGGCTCTGATGACACCTGAGCAGAACTGCAGGCTGATAGACGCCGCGACACGCCGCATGGCTGCAGTGAACCAGGCAGAAGGAAGAACTTAGCCTGAGAGCTGAACATCATCACACCTTCCTACTGGACAACATTTCTAAAAATCCTTTTTAAAATTGGTCATAAATAATATTCTGATTTTCTGACATACTGAATTCAGGGTTTTTCGGGGTTCACTCACACCGTTTGGTAGTTTTTAAAAGAAATAAACATTTGAAATATATCAGTCTGTGTGAATTAATGGATATGATATTGAATGGAATTACTGACATAAATGATTCATGATGTTCTCATGACCAGCAGCTGTACATGTGTTTGAATTGAAATTATTTTTTGTAAAATGCTTTGAAATTAGATTTGTTGTGAATTGGTATTATTGAAATAAACTCAATTCAAAACGGAGTAGAATTATTTATGAACAACAACAATACTACTACTACTACTACTACTACTACTACTACTACTACTACTACTACTACTACTACTACTACTACTACTACTACTACTACTACTAATACTAATAATAATAATAATAATAATGCTGGGCTTCCGGCACCTCCTGTATTAGTCCTTCTGAATTCCAGTTGGGGCCTCTGAGTGGGATATTCTCCTCTTCCTCTTCCCTGTACTTGGGAATATGGTGATGATGCTGGGTAGACTTATTCTCTCATTAAAATGAATTAATAATTATATTTATGTAAGAACTAAAAACCACTTCAATCGATGATTATGCAGAGAAATAATTAAACACACACACAAATGTGTATATATATATATATATAAATTAAAAATTCCCTTCTCACCCACCGCGGGTGGTTCTTATCCTCTGAGCTCGGGTCCTCTACCAGAGGCCTGGGAGCTTGAGGGTTCTGCAGTATCTTTGCTGTGCCTAGAACTGCACATTTCTGGACTGAGATGTCTGATGTTGTTCCTGGGATCTGTTGTAGCCACTGCTCCAGTTTGGGGGTGACTGCCCCGAGGGCCCCGATGACCACAGGCACCACTGTGGTCTTCACCTTCCAGGCCCTCTCCAGTTCCTCCCTGAGGCCCTGGTATTTCTCCAGTTTCTCCTTTTTCCTGATGTTGCAGTCACTCGGTATTGCTACATCCACCACAACGGCTTTCCTCTGTTGTTTATCCACTACGACAATGTCCGGTTGGTTTGACCTTACCATTTTGTCTGTCTGGATCTGGAAGTCCCACAGGATCTTATTCTACCTTTCTTATTCTACCTATTCATTCTACCTTTGGGGGTGTTTCCCACTTTGATCTCGGGGCTTCCAGTCCATATTCTGCAGCATTGAGAACGATCCCTAGCAACACCATATAACGATCCCTAGCAACACCATATATATATATATATATATATATATATATATATATATATATACACTGCTCAAAAAATAAAGGGAACACTCAAATAACACATCCTAGATGGACAGTTTGATTTCACAGAAGTTTGATTTACTTGGAGTTATATTGTGTTGTTTAAGGGTCCCCCTTGATTTTTTTGAGCAGTATATATATATATATATATATATATATATATATATATATATATATATATATATATATATATATATATATATATATATTTTTTTTTAAATCTGTTTCAGGAAATAAAAACACTAAGGTTTTTTTCTTCTATGCTTATAATTTCATTATGATTAAAGCAGAACAGAAGTCAGATTGCCTGCTTGCGCACAAATTTGGCGAAAGAAACTGATTCTGGTTCCGATTCTGGTCTTCAATAAACTCGTCTCTTGTCTCGCAGAGAGGAACAAATACTTTGCTCGTGTTTCCAGCCGGAACAGGATTCAGGCTGTCCCCGGAAGAGCCCGTGTGAGATGGCGGTCGGTACTCGGACCGTTTGGTAGTTTTTGGGTTTTTTAGCTCCTCAGACGAACCGAACCAGCTGCCTTACGGGAGCCTGAGTCCAGGCCGCTATGGAGGGCGGTAAACCGAGCCTGACGCTGGTCTACCAGGCGGTCCAGGCCCTGTACCACGACCAGGATCCGTCCGGGAAGGAACGAGCCTCGCTGTGGCTCGGAGAGTTGCAGAGATCGGTGAGAGCCCTGGGGAATGGTTCCGTTTGGGTCTGGTGAGGGTTCGGTTCGGGTTTAATGAGTTACCTGAGGGGGAAGCGGACAGGTGTGGCAAGCTGCGCAGTCTCAGAGGAGCTCCTGTTCCTGTTAGCATGGTGGCTAAGCTAACGGAATGAATGGATCAAAACAGAAACAGAACCGGTCATTTTTTCACTTTATCCGGCATTTAAATGGCGAAACTTAAATCAGATCAGTTCAATAAATCACTAATAACCAGTTTTATGATTAAAATGTTTGATTCTATGCGGAAGCAGCAGATTAATTCTCAGCAGGCCTGGTGCTGCTGTGACTGACAGCTCAGCTATACTCCAGCCAGAACCGGCAGGATTTACCTGAAAGTGCTTCCGGATCACCCGCAGAAGGTCTGAGACCAGAAACAGAGATTCGGGGGAGAAAGTGGGCCAGGGTGCTTGAACTCGGCTGTGCATTCAGCACGGATTCCTTAGTAATTGTGTCTGTAGTTGAAGGTGAAGTCTGCTGTCATGGTTCCCCTGATAACCCTGTCCAGGAGGAAACGTCCTGCTGATCATGAATGTGTTCAGGGAAACTCTAGAAGTTGAAAGTCTTTGGCTCCATATCTGCTGCTCTCTCACATCCTGGAGAACAGCTCCAGATCCTCCTCTGCATTCAAAATGTGACCTCCTGACCTGGGGACGCTCCAGGTCACTGAGGACTTCTGTAGCAGATCAGGCCCGACCCGGTTCTGATGGACCATCTGGCCCGGTTCTGTTCTGCAAAACGATGAACAGCTGGACCGGTCCATGCTTAAGCCCCGCCCCCTGCTGCTCAGTGACGTAACTTCCTGTCCTGTGCAGATGTTCGCCTGGGAGATCTCGGACCAGCTGCTGCAGCTGAAGCAGGACGTGGAGTCGTGTTACTTCGCCGCGCAGACCATGAAGATGAAGATCCAGACTTCCTTCTACGAGCTTCCTCCAGAGACCCACAATGCACTGCGGGACTCCCTGCTGACCCACATCCAGAACCTCAAAGACCTGTCACCCATCATCGTCACTCAGGTAAACCCCGCCTCCAGGAGGGCGGAGCCACTGAGGCGGAGAGTAGTAGGAGAAAGCAGCAGTTTGGTTATTAAGGCTTTCTATGTGACAATCTGAGATTATAATCTGGATTACCAGAAATCTGATCTGGTTCTGGTTGGCATCAGAACTCTGCAGCATTTTGAATCAGCTGAAGGATTTGAACTGTAGAGTTCAGCCTGAGGCAACAGATCAATGGATGAGGTTATAGATTGTCAGAGGTTTGTCATTTATGCAATATTCAGATTAGAGATTAAAGGAGGAAACAAACTTGCTTCCTGTGGGATTAAATGACATCCTGGTTAAAAGCTTCATCATTTGATCCCGATCAGTAATCGACTGATCAGGTTCTGTTCAGAGGTTCTGATCCAAAAACAAAAACTTCTGTCATCCGGGACTTAGCGTCCTGTAATCTACTGCAATAATCTGGATTACAGAGGAATCTGAGCATCATCTGTTTGTGATGTGGTTTCCTGTAGCAGTCTATGTTACAGCGCCTCTGACTGAAGCCTGATGGGAGGACGGCACCATTTCAGAATTTGATTTCAGAAGCTGAACGATATTTCAAATGTTCAGCTTCATCAGTGGTTCTGGTCTGACCCGGTTCTGACTCAGTCCGGGCCCAGGTCTGACCCGGTCCTGTCTTGCAGCTGGCCCTGGCCATCGCTGACCTCGCCCTGCAGATGGCGTCCTGGAAGGGCTGCGTTCACACGCTCATAGAGAAGTAGGAACGCTCGCCGTCTCGCCGCTCTGTGTTTGTGCCGCCCGGCCGACCTTTGACCCCGCTCTGTGGCTCCGTCCCCTCAGGTACAACGAGGACGCGGGCTCCATGCCGTTCCTCATCGAGATCCTGACGGTCCTGCCGGAGGAAGTCCACAGCCGGTCGCTGCGGATCGGCGCCAACCGCCGCACCGAGATCATCGAAGACCTGGCCTTCTACTCCAACACGGTGGTCGCCCTGCTGGTAGGGACACACGGGACCACTAGGGGGCGCCTGATTCGTACATCTGTCCTCCACCTATCTCTCTAACGTCCCTGTTCCCCCGGCCCACCCCGTCCCCAGACGTCCTGCGTGGAGAAGGCGGGCGGCGATGAGAAGATGCTCATCAAGGTGTTCCGTTGCCTGGGCAGTTGGTTCAACCTGGGCGTCCTGGACAGCAACTTCATGGCCAGCAACCAGCTGCTGATGGTCCTGTTCCAGATCCTGGTGAGTCCCGGTTCTGGCCCCGGTCCCAGTCCCGGTCCCCAGACTCTGACGGGTTCCGCTCCGTGTCCCAGCAGAGGGACGAGACGTCCACCAACCTTCATGAGGCGGCGTCGGACTGCGTGTGCTCGGCGCTGTACGCCATCGAGAGCGTGGACACCAACGTGGCTCTGGCGCTGCAGCTGTTCCAGGGCGTGCTGACGCTGGAGACGGCCTACCACATGGCCGTGGCCCGCGAGGACCTGGACAAGTAAGGTTCCGGCCGGCTCGGCGGCGGCCCGGGGACCGGTCGCCACGGTAACGGCCGCTCTGTGTCCACAGGGTGCTGAACTACTGCCGGATCTTCACGGAGCTCTGCGAGACGTTTCTGGAGACGACGGTCCGGACGCCGGGTCAGGGCATGGGCGACCTGAGGACGCTGGAGCTGCTGCTGATCTGCGCCGGGCACCCGCAGTACGAGGTACTGGAACCGGACTGGGCCGGGCCCGGTTACAGTTACCGGCTAATCCTGATCGGACTCATCAGGGGTCATAGGTCGCCTTCAATTGGCAAGGAGGAAGGCAGACTTTGGGTCAGCAGCTGTAAGTCCAGCCCCTTAAAGCTCTTTCATATGCGACACATTTCTTCTCAAAAAAAAAAAAAGAGTCCGACGGTCGTCTTTACTGAGCTTAAAGAAGATAAAAATAACCAACAGATTCAAAACAAATAGAAAGTCTGTTTTACTAGACTTCTGCAATGAGCAAATACTTTGGTCTTTATCAACTAATTAGTCAATAACCAATCAAAACAAACTTAAGCACAATACAATTACAGACGCTTATCTTTTTCAAATAAAAGAGTAAAAAATTAAACTCACATAAACACAAAATAACATTTTATATTAAGTTCTTATATATGGCTCCTACAGCAGAGGTCAGCAGAGGTCAGCAGGGTGACGTGGCACTCCGAGTTTAGACTTTAGTATAATTGATTATAAATCACTCAGTAGATTAAAGATCTGCTGCTGTTGGATCAACATACCAGACGGCTCAGGTCTGCTGGTTCTGGTTCCGGTCCATAGAAGCTGGATGCTGCTTCTATGCACTGCAGATCTGGAACGTCCAGAAAACTGCAAAGCTGCTGAAACCCTGAGCTCCTTTAAGTCAGTGGGTCTGAAGGCTATTCATCACTTCATGTCTTTGCACTGAAACGTTCTGAGAAACTGGACCGGGTCGGGTTCTGGTTCTGGCTGGGTTCTGCAGCCTGAACTAATCCAGGGCAGAACCTGTTGAGGTCTGAAGGAACAGAACCGGTCCAGTCGGCGTGGTTCTGACCCGGTTCTGTCTGCAGGTTGTGGAGATCTCCTTTAACTTCTGGTACCGGCTGGGCGAGCATCTCTACAAGATCAACGACGCCAACCTGCACGGCGTTTTCCGGCCGTACATCCAGCGGCTGCTGCACTGCCTGGCCCGACACTGCCAGCTCGACCCGGACCAAGTAAGGCTCCGGAACTGGCTTGTTCCGACCCGGTTCCGGCCCGGCTCTGACTCAGTTCTGCTTCGTTCCACAGGAGGGAATCCCGGAGGAAACGGACGACTTTGGGGAGTTCAGGATGAGAGTATCGGACCTGGTGAAGGACGTGATCTTCCTGGTCGGCTCCATGGAGTGCTTCTCTCAGGTACCACAGGAACCTCGGCCCGGTTCCGGTCCGGTTTGGCCTCCTGCTGACGGCGCGCTCTGTCTTCCAGCTGTACTCCACCCTGAAGGACGGGAACCCGCCCTGGGAGGTGACGGAGGCCGTTCTCTTCATCATGGCTTCCATCGCCAAGAGCGTCGACCCGTGAGTACCGCTGCCGAGCAGAACCGGGTCAGGACCGGGCCCAGAGCGCTGACGCCGCCTGTTTGCAGGGAGAACAACCCGACGGTGGCCGAGGTGCTGCAGCAGGTGGTGCTGCTGCCGGAGAGCGTGCACGTGGCCGTGCGCTACACCAGCATCGAGCTGGTGGGGGAGATGAGCGAGGTGGTGGACCGGAACCCCCGCTTCCTGGGTAGGTGGACCGGTCCGGGTCGATCTGGGCCCGCCGGCTCCAACCGGCCGACGGTTCTGATCCGGCTCTGTGTTCTGCAGACCCGGTTCTGAACTACCTGATGAAGGGCCTGAGGGAGAAGCCGCTGGCGTCGGCGGCGGCCAAGGCCATCCACAACATCTGCTCGGTGTGCCGCGACCACATGGCCCAGCACTTCCAGGGGCTGCTGGACATCGCCCGCTCCCTCGACTCCTTCGCCCTGTCCACCGAGGCCGCCGTGGGCCTCCTCAAAGGTACCGGGTCAGAACCGGGTCAGAAGGCTTGGTTCTGATCCGGCTGCAGAAAGAATCTCAACTAAATCTCAGCTAAAACCTTTAATGGATTATTGAACAATTAATTTAGTCATTGATTAATCTTTTACTGGCCGCAGCGTGATGCCACATGTTAAGCCCCGCCCCCCTCTCTTTGCTGGAGGACACGAAGCTGCTAGCTGGCGCTAGTTGGTTGTAGCTGGCCCAGAACGCTGTAAACCCCAAAGGTTACGGGTAGAAAGCGACGCAGCGCGATGCTAACTGGGTAACAAGAACAGCCAGGGAAACTAGTTCAGGTATGCTAGCTTGACTTTGACAACCATAACATGTAGATGTGCTGCTGGACTCAGTGATTAGTTTTAAGTTGAGGAAAAAAAGGAAACCTTAACCCAAATCTGACAGATCATCAGTAGATCAGGAGTTTAAATTAGCCAATTAGCTGATAGCTACCACAGCATATTAACACTCCTCAAGCCTAGAAACAGGAACATGTAAATGACTGAATATTTTCTTCTATGTGTATGAAATGTTTGCGTGTTTTTGGTGTAGAACCCTGGTATTATTGGCGTTGTTGTAAATTGCTATGGCAACGAGTCTGTGTGTAGCATAGCTGACAGAACGAGAAACAAGAAGATATTTAGTTCTTCTTCACCGGTTATTTTTCCCTCTGCTGCGGCGCTGAATTACTACCAGCCACATCTCCAGGTTTGGCTAACGGCGGCGCGGCTACAGACGGAGAGCAACACACTAAAACTGAACAAACAGTATAAATATTGCATCCATCTTTGATCAGAAATAACTGCTGTGTTCCTGTTCAGTCATCAAACATTCACTAAACCAACTGATTTTTAACCAATTTGTTTTTATATTTAAAAGCTTCAGTCAGCAGAATGTGACATTTTTTCCAATTAATTTTCAGAATAATAAAACAGAATCGTCCTTTAATGTCCCAAAGCTTCCTGCGCGGGTCCAATAGAACTTTTATATTGAGCAGCAGAACCTCATGAATCAGCTGAGCTCTGTTCAGGCAGAACCGGGTTGGGTCAAGGGTCTGGGTCTCCTCCTGGAGCCGGGCCCTGTTTGCGTTGCCGTGACGATGCAGTAACATCGCTTCGAAGTCGAGTCTGAAGGGAATCGGAACCGGCTGGGTTTGGACCCGGAACCTCCAGAACCTCTGCTTTAGGGACCGTTTGGACCTGCCGGTTCTGGCCGGCCCGGCTGTGACTCTGACCGTTACCTGTGCAGGTACGGCGCTGGTTCTGGCCCGGCTGCCTCTGGAGAAGATCGCGGAGTGCCTCAGCGACCTGTGCGCCGTTCAGGTTCTGGCTTTGAAAAAGGTGAGTGTGTTCCAGGTCGGGCCGGCGCCGCCGAGCCGGAACCGGTCCGAATGGGTTCTGTCCCCGCAGCTGCTGGCGGAGCGGTCCAGGAACGGGAAGTCGGCCGACCCGACGGCGTGGCTAGACCGACTGGCCGTCATCTTCAGGTGAGTGGAGCCGCAGGAAGATTCCGGCCGCCGCCGCAGACAGTGAACGCATCGTCTCGTCCTCAGACACACGAACCCGATCGTGGAGAACGGCCAGACGCACCCGTGCCAGAAGGTGATCCAGGAGGTGAGGCGCCACACACCTGGACTTTACCTGTCCAAACCTGTCCCAGACTGACCCCCTGACCCCCCAGATCTGGCCCGTCCTGTCGGAGACGCTCAACGCCCACCAGGCCGATAATCGTATCGTGGAGCGTTGCTGCCGCTGCCTGCGCTTTGCTGTGCGCTGCGTCGGGAAAGGCTCCGCCTCCCTGCTGCAGCCGCTCGTCACTCAGGTGAGTCGCCTTTGGAACGGGGTCCGTGGGTGGCCGTTGCCGTGGCGATGCTAACGGGGCGCTCACGTCCTCCAGATGGTGAGCGTCTACCAGGTGTACCCGCACTCCTGCTTCCTGTACCTGGGCAGCATCCTGGTGGACGAGTACGGCATGGAGGAGGGCTGCAGACAGGGGCTGCTGGACATGCTGCAGGTAAGACTCCTTCAACTGATCTAGGCCACGCCCCCTGCTGGGCCCATGACCAGGAGCCGCCGTGTGTCCTGCAGGCGCTGTGCATGCCCACCTTCCAGCTGCTGGAGCAGCCCAACAGCCTGAGGAACCACCCGGACACCGTGGACGACCTGTTCAGACTGGCCACCAGGTGAGCTCACCTGGCTTCCTATTGGCTGCACATGTTCACCGTAAACTGCTAAGCCTAGCAACAGGCCAAAACATGAAGCAGCAGAACCAGAGCAGCGTCTCAGTGGGTCGGTGACGGTTCTGAAGCGTCTCAGAGCTTCTCAGTGAACTTTGGGCGAATACATTTACCATCATGTGATGATTAATAAGACACGGTGGACAGACATCAGAGCGCCGTCCCCTCATGTCTCCTCATATCCTCTCCGTCCCCAGGTTCGTCCAGAGGAGTCCCGTCACGTTGCTAGGCAGCAGCATCGTGGTCCACATCATCCAGTGCGCCATCGCCGCCACGTCGCTCGACCACCGGGACGCCAACTGCAGCGTCATGAAGTTCATCCGAGATCTGATCCACACCGGAGTCGGCAACGACGTGAGTCGGAACCAGAACCGGGCCGCAGGCTCCAGGAGCTGGTGGTGCCATTCTCTGGATTCATCTCTCTCTCTCTCTCGCCCCCAGCACGAGGAGGACTTTGCGCTGCGGAAGCGTCTGATTGGTCAGGCCATGGAGCAGAACGGCCAGCAGCTCATCAACCAGCTGCTGCACTCCTGCTGCTTCTGCCTGCCGCCGTACACGCTGCCCGACGTGGCCGAGGTCCTCTGGGAGGTCATGCTGTTCGACCGACCCGTGAGTCCCGCCGGTTCTGGTTCCGGTCCGGTTCCGGAGCCCCGCCTCACTCCGCTCCTCTGTTCCAGATGTTCTGCCGCTGGCTGGAGAACGCGCTGAAGGGTTTACCGAAGCAGACGGCGGGCGGCGCCGTGACCGTCACCCACAAGCAGCTGACCGAGTTCCACAAGCAGGTGACCAGGTGAGTCCGGCGGGTCGGAACCGGGCCGCACCGAGGCTGGGTGATTGATTTCATTTTTTGGAAATCGGGATGTTTTTCCACCAATGGCCTTCTGGGGTTTCAGTGATGTCATGGCACCCAGGCGGCCATTTTGTTTGACTTTAGAGCTACGACTGATATTTTTAATTAAGAGGATAAAGTAGGAATATTACAGATTAAAAGGAGGAATGCTCAAGAGTTTCTTTAGGAGAAACTCACATCAGAAGCTTATGTTATGGTTTTATTCATCAATAAAAATGATAAAAATGATCATTCAGCTCAGCTTGACTGAAATAAAATCCACTGGAAAATATTTTCTGTCAGTTATAATTTCTTTTTTTAAATCTATTTAAAAAATCAGATTTTATTTTCATCCACGTCGCCCAGCCTCCGTTCCTCTCGTGATGCGAGCCGCTGCTACTTCCTGTTGTTTCTGTGGTTGCCATGCCAACAGCGAGCTGAAGCGTTTTGTTGGATCCCAGTTCCTGTTCTGACCCGATCAGCCTCCGGCGAAGGCGTCGGGATGACTCATCGTGAGGCGTCGTGTTGGGACGGGCCCAGCGGAGGGCGGGGGCGCTGCTGGATCAGAACCCGATCAGAACCGGCGGGAGCGGGTCCAGACTCGCCCTGACCCGAAACCAGAAGGCCTTCATGTGTGTGTTTCTCTTTCAGTGCTGAGGAGTGCAAGCAGGTGTGCTGGGCCATCAGAGAGTTCACCAGGCTGTACCGGTAGCTGCAGCTTCTCATGACACCAGGTAGGCACTGGGAATACTGGGAAGACTGGGAGTCCTTCACCACAGATCAGCTGGTTAGCTTCCTGCTACCCTCTGTACACTACACCGAGTCAGAATCAGAAGGAGCTTCCAAGTTTCACCCCAAGGCCCTTTCCAGAACCGACCCGGTACATAACGTGACTCCCTAGACCAGGGGTCAAACTCCAGTCCTGGAGGTCACTGGCTGCCCTGTGACCTTTAGATGAGCCTCTGCTGCATCACCTGAACAGAATAATGAGTCATTAAGGTTCTGGAGAACCCATCCACACCAGGAGGTCACGAAGCCGTTTTGGACCTGTGGCTCATCTAAAACCTGCAGGACACCTGGAGGACTGGAGTTTGACCCCTGTGCCCTAGACCCACGTTAGCGCTAGGTAGCAGTTAGCGTTAGCCTCAGGTGTTTCCAGGTGGGTTATAGAAAGTGTCCTGAGATCTTTGGTGCCATTTATCAACACTAAGTTACTGAATGAAACCAGAATCTGTTTGTTTGCAGAGCAGATTCTGGTTTCAGATTCAGCCAAACACAAACAAGGAGACGTTACCTGCTGAAACGGGTTTTATCTCAAGATTTAGAAACAAGAAAAAAATACTTCCGTGTTTTTACAGTGTGGTTTCATAGAAAGTGTCCTGAGATGACTGATGAAGAGCTGAAAGCGCTCCTCTTCCTCCTCCTCTTCCTCAGGTTAAATCTTTAGTTGACCAACATTCAGAGGTGACGACAAAAAGCTGCGACTGCAGACGAGGAAGACGGAGGGACTTTGAATGTGAAACGGGACTCTGTGACCCGACGGAGGAGAGACGGACGGACGGACGGAGACCCACCCCCCCCAGCTCACCTGCAGCAGGTGGTTGTGGGTGGGCGGGGTCAGGACCGGTTCCTGCTGGACCCTCGGAGGCGATTAATCAGGACGTGCCTGCTCAACTGTTTTTAAGAGATTTATTTTTGGGACTTTGGTCAAGATGTTTCTGTCCGTGCCAAAAAACAGAGCCAAAAAATTTCCCATGATGCTGTGGGCCGCGTGGCGGAACGCTGGAGGATTTGGCGTCACCTTTGACCTTTTATCTTTGGTTTATTTTAGTTGTTTTTCCATGAATGGAAACAGAGAGGACTGTGGGTAAAGAGGCGGACTGACACCATGACATCAGTGGTGATGTAGCCTTGCTGTAAACAATAAAACAGCTGAAAACACTCTGCTTCTTCTTCTGTGGTTTTAGAAAGGGAGACACACTGGGACCAGTCTAACCAGTAACCGGGGGGCATTAACGCCTGAGCTCCGGTGTTTCTGTAGCCTGACCACACCTGATGAAGGGTGAGTCATCCTCACCTGAGACTGGGAGTTCTGGTTAGACTGGTTCCTGCTGCAGGGCCCGGTCCATCCTCCGGGCGGCGCCAGAGAGCAAACTGAAATAATCACTGATGAAATGTAGATTTGGTTCTGATGGAACAGCAGCAGAATACTGCAGTGGTTCTGACCCGGACACATGGCGATACCGGACGAAATCGTTTAATCGGATCCGACTGGTTTGGTCCTAGAAGAGCTCCTGAACCGCTAAAGAATTCCCCACAGATCAGAACCAGAACCATGTTTCTGTCTCTGGTTTGAGTCGCACTGACCAGCCGGCTACCAGTACCAAACTACCTGGAACTGTAGATGATGAACGGGTTCTGTGTGGACAGGCCCGGTTCAGAAGCTGGGTCTGGATTCGGTCCGAACCAGAGCCTGAAGCAGCCAAAGTCCAAATAAAAACCTTCAGGAAGGAACCAGAACCTTCTAGTCTACAAACGACTCAACCCTTCGTGATGTAACAGAGGTTGAACCCCAGGGTTCTGGTCCAGGTTCTGGTCTCAGCTGGTCCCCATAGAGAACCCAGTAGAGGCCTCTAGAGAGCCGACGGGGGCCCAGGGCCCGGTTGGACCCAGTTGGTTCTGGAGCAGCCGCTGCAGCTCCTTGAACTGCTCCACCGTCTGGTCCTTCACGTCCGGGTTGGAGATCTGCAGCCGGATGCTGTCGGTGGACCAGGCCAGCTCTCCGGAGAACATCTCTGTCAGGATCCGGGCCACCACCGGAACCACCTGCACGGCAACAGAACCTTTACAACCCGCACCAGCAGAACCCGGGTCGACGTGACCGTCGGCCACCCACCTGGACCATGATGAGCTTCTTCTCTTTGGGCTTCCTGTCCGGCCAGTCCTCTCCGAAGCAGAAGAAGACATCGAATGGCGGCGGATTGGCGGCTTCACCCTTCTGGAACGAGATGAGCCCTGTGGACCAGAACCGCTGTTAGAAGCAAACCGTTGCTAGAACTGAACCCCAGAATAAGTTCTCTAGACAGAATCGCCAACAGCAGGAGTGCTCAAGTCCAGTCCTCAAGAGCCACCGACCTGCAACCCCAATCGGCTCCAAACAGGCCTGCTGACGAGCCGCTCGTTTGATTCAGGCGTGTTGGAGTTGGGACGCATTTGAAAGTTGCAGGACGGTCGCTCTGGAGGACTGGACTTGAGCTCCCCTGGCCTACAGGAACCCGAAGAACCGGGTCAGAAGACGAACCTTGCAGGAAGTCGTTCAGGCTGAACACCCGGATCCTCCTCTCCCGCTCCATGGGGTTGGGTGGACCCAGTTCTGGCATTCCCGGGCCAGACCAGAATACCTTGCACTGACAGAGGCGGATGGCATAGATGTCCTGCTGCTGGATCTCCAGGATCAGACCGCGGTCCATCACGTCCAGCAGAGCGTCCGTGTAGAACCGCTGCTTCTGGTTCTGGATCTCCACCGTACCCGGGAACAGAACCTGCTGCAGACTGACTGGACCGAACAGGTCCACCTGCTCCGGCGTCGGTTCCAGGTGGCCGTAGTAGAGCCGGCAGCCCTGGGGGTTGCTGACCGTCAGGGAGCCCATGGCTCGGCCCCGGTACCAGAACTTCAGATCCAGATCTGTTACTGCAGAACCAAGACGGGAGAAGCCTTGGTTAGCGGGTCGTGACCAATGGAGGGAATAATGGCGTCTCTTTGTTCAGTAACAAGTAATCTAATTACTTCTTCATCGCTACAGCGCCGTTTCTATTACTGACAATAAAATGCGGAGCATGACTTTAGTTCAGCTAAAGCTGTGACCCAAAGCTGAGGGAGGACAGCAGCACCGAGTTCAATTAGTGGCAGTGGCAACTGTCTCTATTATGTAAATGTATTATTGCTGTCCTTTTATTTTTAAATAATTGATCTACTTGAAAAAAATATGTTCAATCAGTGGCAGCTACCACTGTCTGGAACTGCCACTTCCTTTTCAGCAAATGTCAATATATCGGGCGGAATTCCGCAAAACAGCGGCACCTGCCTTACCTGCCTAGCGGTATAGCTCATACTGCATCTCTGCTGCTGATTGGCTGAAGAAAACTAACAGAGTCGCTGTAAACCAATCAAAGGCAGAGTTGGGCGGGCCTTCACAAACGAGCAGCGAGCGGAAAGCAAATAAATACAGAAACGGTAAAACCCGCTTCGGAGCAGGCCAGCTAAGCTAAGCTAAGCACAGCAAAAATCAACCTACACGTGGAAGAAACGCTGTTCTTTACATCAGAAGAAACTTTGAGCTCATGAACCAACGAAGCTAGTAACCAGGATGGCTGTTGATGCTAGCAGGTGAGGCTAATGTCATTAGCTCGGTGGATAAAGATGGCGTCGCTGGTTTTCCTGATCGTTCCGTTTCCTTTCAGGGTCCATTTGATTCAGTTTCAGTTCAGCATAAATGATAGAGGGGATCCAAAATGTTTTACATATTTAAACACATTTTGTTTTTATTGAAGTGACGCAATAGTTGCGTCACTTCAATAATTGGTAATTAGTTATTTTTACACTATAGTAACAGGTCCTTTTTTTTTTTTTTTAAAGTAGCTAATATAGTTTCTTTGAAAGTAACTTGTTGTACTGGACCCGTTTCAGAGTTCTGCAGGAACACGGGTCTGATCAGAACCCATCTGGGATCACATGACCTGGTCGAACCTCCACCCTGGTCCAGATGGTGGTTCTGTTCAGGTTCTGGACCTATCTAACCTTGCAGGTCTAGTCTGACCAATCACAATTTGAGGGGATGATGACGTCATCAGATCAAGCCTTTGAGGGTCAGTAGAACCGGTTCTGGGTCAAGTCCAGAATCACAGATTCCTCCTCAATAAACCAGGTTTTTGTACTGGTTCTGGCCCGAGCCACTGCAGAACCTTTTGGTTGTGGACCAGCAGTCCTCTCGGAACCAGGAGGTCTGATTAGTTTGGACCCGTGGAGTACTAGCAGACCGACTGAGCAGAGGAACCAGAACTGGACCGGACTCACGTGGGACACTGCTCAGCAGGTCGTACTTGCAGGGCTGCTGGTTCTGATGGTCCGACTGGTTCTGGACAGACTCCATGCTGCTGGCCTCCATGGATTCTGGCTGAATGGAGGACAGCGGGTTCAGGTTCTG
The DNA here is from genome assembly GCA_010277075.1 of Poeciliopsis retropinna. NCBI lineage: Eukaryota > Metazoa > Chordata > Actinopteri > Cyprinodontiformes > Poeciliidae > Poeciliopsis > Poeciliopsis retropinna. The sequence continues at coordinate 96,286 of VMRM01000025.1, read as the reverse complement.
GAGTCCGGCCGGGTCGAAGCTCCCCGGGTCCGCCATTGAACCTCCGGCTCGAGGCTGGAGGTCAGAGGTCAGGGGCAGCAGTGGCATCGGGATCACCTGGGCCGACCCGAAGGGCGAAAAAGAGGCGGGCTTGATCCGAGGGTCTACAGAGACGGAACCGGGTCAGACTGGGTCAGGCAGTCAGTGGTTACCATGGAAACGCTGGAGAGGGACTTACTGATGGAGAGATCTGTGAGGTCCGGCATCTGGAAACGGTCAGGAGGAAAAACTGACAGGTCAGCTGGTTCTGGTTCTGATCTACTGGTTCTGATCTACTTTATCCGATTAGGTCCTGTTCACCTGGTTCTGATCCTCACCTCCTCATCGTCGTCCTCGGCTCCGTCTGGAACACAGAACCACATCAGAACATCCGCAGGACCATCCCGCAGGTTGAACCGGGACGGTCCAGTCGGCTCACCTGCGGCGCCGGTTCCGTCGCAGACCTCGTAGATCTTGTAGGGGCGGAGCGGCGTCTCCTTGGTTCCGTCGAACCTGAGCCGGAACTCGCGGCTCTTGTTGAGTGCGCAGCGCAGGTTCGCCTTCCACTTGGCCGGGTCCGGTTCGTCCACATCCTCCTGGTACTTCCCGGTCTCCACGGCCCACGCCTGCAAAACAAGAATGGGTGGGTCAGAACCGGGTCCGGAGATGCAGCCGGTGCTGCTTCCGGCTTGGATGGAGAGGTTCTGGGCCCAGTCACCAGGTTCTGGTTCTGGTCTGCGGTGAAGCGACCAGAAAGAGGAACCAGAGAAAGCGGAACAACTCTGAGCAGAACCGAAACCTGCAGCGGGAGGAAGTCCAACAGGAAGACTGAAGCACATGTTCTGGCCCGGTCCCGAACCGGCCCAGCGGAACCGAACCTTAAAGATGGTGTTCTCCTCCTCCGACATCGGCGTGTTGCGGGTCGCGTGTTTCCACGGGATCTGAAAGAGCCGCTGCTCCGAACCGAGCCACTGCAGACCCGGATACCTGCCGCTGTTCACCTGGGCCAGCAGCCAGGGCTTCAGGCGGATCCTGCGGGGCTGGATGCTCATGGCGGAGCGCTGGGAGCGCTGGGAGCACTGGGACCTGTGGGTAGAAGGACGAGTAGGCTTAAGGTTCTGGACGGAACCGCAGTCTGAGTCCAACTGGACCAGCATGGCTTCCTGGGGTCCGAACCGGTTCCTGAACTGGTCTGGGTTAAAGTTTTTCTGCAGACTCAGAAACCAGTTCGGCTGATAATCCAATCGGTTCGGAACCAGTCGGTCTGTCGCTGCAACGGATCTCGGATCAATGCGCTGATGAGGGACTCACCTTGGTTCGGTACCTGGTTCCGGTTCTGCGCTCTTGGTGTGAAACAGTCGCGTGCTCCGAACCGAACCATCAACGTACAAACCAACAGTTCGGCACCGGACCGGAGCGGTACCGCGCGACAGAAAGTTTCTGGGAGTCTTTTAGCTGAAGTAAATTGAGTCTGCGTGAAAACGGCTTCCGCCCAAAGATGACATGACTTTCAAAATAAAAGCGTTTGTGATTAAGCTGCAGCTCGGACCGCGTGAAGCAGAAAAACCCTGAAGTTCACCTGAAGCTGCTTTTATTGACGGAATCATTTTGTTGTTGATTCGAACCGGCAGAACATTTTCACCAAAGCAGGAATCCGTCAGCACGAGGTTGAGGGGCTTTTATTTTGAAATCAGGGTGGTAGTTTCCGGGGTGTGACGTGTGCCTGCATGTTAGCTGACATGTGTGGGTGTTTTTCAGTAAACATTTAGGTTTCTCCTTCAGAACAGAACCAACCAGGACCCAGAACAGGGTTCTGGGGTGTTCTGCAGGGTCCAACTGGACTTCCAGTGATCCAAGATGGGTCAGACCCAGAACCGCACAGTAGAAAGGAGGCCCTTATGGTGGACCTTCAGTGACCTCCTCTGACCCATTTCTGTAGAACCCGACGCCAGTAGTCATGGTGATGAATAGGACAGGAAATGATTCTCCATCTGGTTTTGGTGTCCACTGAGACATTCCCAGAGCCAGAGTTTCTGCATGACCCAGAAGTTTAAGTGGACCTTCTCAGTGGTCCTAGTATGTCAAAGATGTTCTGTGAAGCCCAGAATCGGAACCAAAACCAGTCCCAGTGGGCCAGCAGTGATTCACATGCTGTGGGAGCAGACAGATTCTGTCCTGCTGGTTGGACATTACTGGGCCGTCAAACAACAGCCCAACAGTACCTCCTGGTTTACCAAACCTGGTTCTGGTTCCGGTGTAGTCATCCTGACTGGAGCTGGTCTGGCTTTCATCAAGCTGCTGATGTTTGGATGTTTATCTCCTGAATTTGTTCCTGATGTTAGAACTCCTCCTGGCCCAGAATGTTTACTGGAAGGAAAAACTGGAGATGGTTGGAAATGTTCCTGAGACAGCTGCAGGTCCTGAGTTGCCCTCTAGGAGGCAGTAGTTTATCTGTGGACTGGAGGACAAACCGTTTTGGATGGTTCCACTTGAAGCCACTAGGTGGCAGCATAGGACCAATAAACACATAAACATTTCTTCTAAAGTTGATGGTTCTGGTTCTTGTTCCGGTTTGGGTCTCAGTAGCTCTTAGATGCCCTAGTGTTCATAAACTCAGTTATTAGCTCAGATAACTCTGGTATAAACAACATAACTATATTACAGATTTGTTTCCTGCAATATTGGTTTTACATGTTGCTTCAGATCTTGTGTTTTGAAGATCTACTTATTTATGTAAAAAAAGGAAATATGAAACTTTATATTTTCTAAATGTTTTACACTTTGGGTCAATAAAACACTCCATCTTTTGTTACTTTTAAAATATTTGTTTTTCTGGTAACTGATCAGATTCCTGAAGCTCCATTGGAAACATGAACAAAGTTCTTTTCGAGTTCAACTGCTGTTTTTATTCCCACCAGAAACGAGGGCCAGACCTTTGGTTCCTAGTGTCACCAGGCAGATTGAATCAGCAGAACTTCTCAGAAGATCCAATCAGAACCGTGAGACGGAAAGAGGAAACAGGATTTCATTCTGTTGTTTGCGTTTGTCTCCACCTCAGGATGCAGGGCACGGAGTCGGCTCGCTTGGGCCCCCTGCTGGTCGCTCTGCTCACTACTGCAGGTATAGTTAAAGTCTCAGGGGAAAATCTTCCTGTTTTTGGACCACAATGTTTTTTGAAACAGAAATTAAACATGTTTTATTCATAAGTAATTTCTGAAGGCATTTTTCATTTAAACCACTAAAAACAAAGTAAGTATGAGTTTAAATCTGCCAATCAATCGCACATTGCGTGTCCCATGCAGTCTTGATCTGTGATTGGCTGGAAGAATCTTTTAAGTGTCCCTTGATTGGTCAGTGTTAACGTCCTTGTCACTCTGGGGCATCCCAGCATGGACCTGCAGGCCCGCGGCGACGTCAGGTGACCTCTCCCAGCCGGATGTCACACCTGCAGGTTTCTCTACCATGACGAACAGATCCGTCTGGAAGCGGCAGCGGCCCGCCGGATCGCTGAGAGAGACCTTCGAGGACGGAGACTGAGGTCTGGACCTGCTGTCTGCTGCTGAGGAGGAAGAAGTTGGAGGAGGAAGAGACTGCCTCCGGACGTAGAGACCCTGTCTGCCGTGGAAGCTGCCTGACCGCAAAGACGCCTGACGACGGAGAGCCTCTTCCAGGAAGCCCGGAGACCTGGAACTCACCTGAAGGTTAGAGAAGAACCGCAGAGGATCAGTCTGAGGACGAAGAAACATCACCAGCATCCTCCTGTTGGGGACATCATGGCTACGGGATACCATCATGTCCTCAGAAGAAGGGAGATGTCTCCCTACAGCTGGGACATTCTGCAGATAAAGTCATCAGTGGTGCGTCATGAACTGCAGCTTCCTCCTGTTTGGAGGATGGATGGAAGCCGAAGAGGAAACGGAGAACACAAAGCTGACCTTTGACCTCTCCAGCACCCAGACTCCGGTGCTGGTGTTCAGCAGTTAGCGGGTCTGTGGTACCAGAATCAGTCTGGGTCGAATTTCACCATTTACACTATGTTGATCAGAACCGTTTGCTGACCCTCTTGTAGACTGGAGCAGTGGATCAGAGACGTCTCCGTCGTCTGTTTTGTGGTTCTCCCGGATCTCCTAAAGGTTCTGAATCTTTTTCATAAGTCAATGTTTGTTACCAATCAGCTGCTGCAGATTGTTCATCTTAAGTGGTTCTGTTAGATCATTTAAGATGGTCCAACAGAACTCTGAACCCTAATCCGGCGGACCAGGGTTCTGAGGTTCCTCCTCTAAACATCTGGTATGAAGGTTGGTCTGTCAGCTTCGTCTGGTTTCACTTCCTCTTCCGGAGATCTTCTGTTCCCTGAGTTTTCAGCCGCCGCTCCACAGCTCTTTGCTTTCAGGACAACCAGGTTTGTTCCCAGTGCTCTTCAAAACAAAAATATCTTGAGTGAATTCAGTAGAACTCGGTTATTTGATCTTCACCTCATGGTGCTTTAAAGTTGTGGTGGCGGGCAGGACATCAGCTTCCTGCGGCCGGCGCCTTCGCACGAATCGAAGCAGCAGAAACAGGAAGGCTGACAGAAACGTCAGCAGGATCAGTGCTGCGATTCCTCCTGCCAACCTGCTGTCCACATCCCCAAACAGCTGTTGCTCTGTGAAAGCACCATGGGGCACTGGAACAGAGGGAACGTGTCAGTGAACGCACCATGAGACACCAACATAAGAAATTGCACCAGAACGCCAGTGAGTAGGCGCACTGGTGGGCTCCCAGACTGTTCTCACCTGCCTGTCCTCGCTGCAGGACTTCAATGTCCACTGAGGCTGAAACTTCCTCTCCTGATTCTTCATCCCTGGCAACAACCTGGAAGTCAACATTCAGAGCATTAGCCGTGTCAGACTGACCACGTTTGAGCTCCAGAACAGAGAAACTAAAAGCTCGGCAGGCCGAGGCGAGGAGCGTGGTTCGATTCAGCACCGTTTGGTAGAGGAGCTCAAAGGAAAGAGAAGAGAACTCGACAGTTTTGTATCAGAAGAAAGTGAAATTTTATCTGATTCTAGAGCTGCTGGAAAAAGTTAGCGGTCCAACAACCCGGTTCTGAATATTTCAGGCAGAGAGATCAGCTGCTGCCTCGCCTCCAGCAGGTTTCCTTCGTTATTATCTGTAACATCTCAGGAGCAACTCAGATAAAAACTGATTTATAAACCTGGAGGGAAATGGGTCGAGGCAAAAGGTTCTGGGTTTTGGTTCTGACAAAGATCCATAATTCAGCTTGTTAACCTGTTTAGATGCTGTGCTGGTTCTGATCACATTGAAGCAGATCCTGGTTCTGTTGGACCAGCGGAGCGTTTATCCTCCTGTCAACTGTAGTTAATAAAGTTATCAGAGTTTGAATCCATGTCAGACAAATATACCGGCCCGGTTCTGGTTCTGATCAGAACCAGGATCTGGTTTGGGCTCTGAGTCTCTCCACAGGGGTTCCCTTAGTTTTCTGAGCTCTGCACGAACGTTCCACGGAGACGTTTTCCCTCCACAGAACTTTGGTTCTGATCGGTTTCCTCCAGAACCCGAGGACGGACTGGGAGACAGTGTGGCGTTCTCTGCAGAGTTCTGTGATGTTTTCAACCTGCAGCCCATGTGGCTGCGTGCTGATTGTCCTGCAGGTGGAGCTGGAGTGGATTCATGCTGGGAAGCTTTTAGTCTCCTGCTGCTTCTGCTGTTTGACTTTCTGCCTCCACCTGAGAAGCAGGAGATGGGCCGAACATCACACCTCACTGGGTTTTCTAACGTCAGTTCAGATGTGATCGAACTCGCCTGCAGAATGTGTCTGTCAAAGGCCCTCAGCTGGTCCGTCCGGGCGATCAGAACCCCCTCCTGGGTCACCTGGTACAGTCGGGACGGCGGATAGAGGAAGAACCGGATGTTTGGGTTCACTCCCTGCTTTTGGACAGCAGTGGTGAGTTTACAGGTGGGACTCAGGTGAGAGTACAGGAGGGCCTATATGCTTTCTTACATCAGAGAAATCCTGGTCAGATACCTGGACCTGCAACACCTGGTTCCCATAGGTTGAAACGATGGAGGCGGGGCTTGAGCTCTGGATGATGAAGCCTTTGAAGGTGGTTGTGTTGAAGACCGGTGGGAAGGAGTTCTCACTCAGAACCCTGACCACAACCGTGGCCACGCTGTACTTGAACCGGTCCTCTACCTGACACACCTGGACAGCAGCGGGAACGGGCGGATCAGAAACACGATAGGGAGACTGGAAAAGAAAGTGAAGGAAGTGCTGCTGTTACCATGACGGTGAGCGTGAAGTTTGCTTCTGGCTGACGCTCTTCTACAGCTCTGGTTAGCCTGATCTCACCTGTCCTATTGTCCATCACAAACCTGCCATGATTGTCACCTGTGGGCTCCAAAACACACCTGGTCACTCCTGGTCAGCTGTTCGGAGCTGTCATGTTGAGATAATAATGCAGACTTCTGCTCACCTGACAGGATCGTATACATGAGAGGAGCGTTGATGCCTCGATCGCCATCCCTGGCTCTGATTGGACCAGGAGAAAACTCCAGAACCGAGTCCTCAAAAGGGAAAATTGGCACACCTGGAAGCTCAGGCTGCGTTGGCAGCTAAACCAAAATAAAATTTGTGCCTGTGGTGTTGCTGTCACACAGGTTCTCCTCTTTAGGCTCCAAAGGTGCTCAAAGAAAATGAATGTTTAAAATGGTGTGTGCTGTAAAAGAGACCCCCACCCTTCTGTCTACCTGACAATATCTTTGGTTCGTCCAATCATGTTGCAAGGCTAAAACTGAGGCCTTCCTTTCCTCTCCAAAACCTCCTAGTCTGCCTAATCTGCAGGGACTTCTGGTTCTCCTCCTCAGAAACCTTGACAGGGGGACTTCACTGGATCTTTCTCTCCTCTGTCGGCTCTTTGGTTTAAACATCACATCCCAATCAATAAAACGGCCGGGTTCTGTTCTGGTCTTCATAGACCAACAGTCATTCCTTTACTAGAACCGGTGTTTTGGCTGCAGGTGTTGCTGCTGTTTACCTGGTGTTTTCGTGTGATGTTGGCTGTGTAGGTTGGGCTCATGCAGATCGGGACACCTGGAGACACAGGTGTGCAGGGCAGGAAGTGAGGATACTGGTCGTCAACATCCTCAATGTCGATGGTGAGGACAGTGGAGATGTTGAACTTCTCCTCAGTGTTTGATTCCTTCAAACAGAACCGCCCACGGACTCTCATCATCACATTGACTACACATTGACACTTAGAAGAAATTCAGATCATTTGACGTCATTGTAGTCAATGTAGTGAAATTTGTAATGTTGGACCTGTTTACAACTGAACTTTCACCTGGGCCCACATGATGATCTGTAGGCGAGTTCTGCTTTCATAGTCCAGAGGTTTGCTCAGCACCACTTTCCCACTGTTGGGCAAGTCGATCCTGAAGAACCATGCATCTTCCTGCAGGTAGCAGACAGCAGGTGATGCAACTTATCTGACCAAGGTTTGCTTTGCAGAATGAATCCTGAAAGTTTGATGGTGAATGGGCCAGAAGAAGACGGGGATCCTACCGAGGATTGGTCGATGGTGTAGCTGATCATATCTCCATCTGAGTCGACAGCCTTGACAGTGAAAACCACAGAGTTTACTGCTGCAACCTGCAGAAGAATGAAAGACTGACATATAAGTGGTTCCTGGACTATCTGTGGGATCATACAGGTTCTCCTGAAATCATTTGTTGAGATGTTTCACCTCGCTGATGCTGAACGGTTGGATGTATTCCTCCAGGAACTTTGGTTTGTTGTCATTTTCATTCAGAATCTCCACCAGAATCCTGTAGTGGCTCTGAAACCAGTTTACATTGCCTTACTGGACTGACTGGTGTGTATGTTCTGGTCATGTTCTCTGGACTTACTTGTTTGATGTCGTCCTCATAACAGGTGAGCTCAGCGATCAGAAACGGACCCAGAACCTGAGAAACAAAGGTGCTTTGGTTAACCGGACATGCTGGACTGTGTTTTAGGGGCGTCTGAGCTGTACCTCTCGGTCCAGGACTCTGGATGCAGACGAGTTGAGTCTGATGGTCCGACCTTCTAAGTAGAACCAGTTGGCATTTGGTCCGGTCAGGCACAGGCGCACGGTGTTGGCTCCTGGGTCAGATCTGATGTTGATGTGTGAGATGAACTGACCCGCTGGACTGTTCTCCCTGACAGACGCAAAGATGTTGGAGCCGGCCGTACACAGACTAGCTGAGGACCAAACAGAACCAGCAGTTAATGTACTGAAGCAGCACCAATAGCTAATGATGTAGTAAATGTTCTTACCTGTAGCAACATGGCAAAAAACTCTGAGAACAAGCTGCCACAGCAGCAGACAGGACATCCTTGACATTTTCTTCCTTCACCTGTTTACGAAAGAAGCCATTGGATCAGAATATCTGGGTTCAGCAGACGAAGCTCGACTCTAAAACGCACATTTTGTTTCCCGTCTCGTGGTCTCAGTGAAGGCGGAGATCATCCCTAAAATGATGATCTGAGATATGTAAGCCTTACGAGAGCCATGACACTTCTTACATACCCAGGAAGGGTCAAAGGTAATCTCCAAACTACTTGGAGTCACAAGATTATTCCCAACAGAAATTTTAGCTTGGTCCAAACCGGCTCATCAATACAATGTGGTCTACAGCAGAAAGGCCTAGTCAAAGTCCAAACCTCAGCCTGACTGAGATTTTTTTCTTTTCCAGGATTATGCTGCACATTCAGATCTGCTGTGTTTCAGCGGGTCAACGGTGCCCCGCAGTGCCCCGCAGTGCCCCGCAGTGTCCTGCCGTGTCCTGCGGTGGGACGGCTGGAGGTCAAAGCTGCCTGAGTCACGCTCGTTAATGAGAACGTGAGTAAATTGGAGACGAGTCGGTGCGCTCTGCTCGTCTTCATCACAAGTCATGGGCTTCAGCATGCGCTGCAGAACCTCTGCTGCTCGGTTCTGTCTGCTGCAGCAGCGAGGCGTTCACTGACCACACAGGAGAGTTCGCTCACGGCTTTCAGCTAACCCCATTCCTTAGAAAGGATTTCGCTCCACTAAGTCCTTCGTTGCAGGAGCTGCTCCACATTCCAGAAGTGAAAATCCCTTCAGGACCAGCAGGAACCAGTAGAACCAGCAAAGCGTCTCCTACTTTAACTGTGCAGGGTGACGCTGAGTGATTGTCCCCGTTTTCACTGCACAGACACAAACAACCCTTTTTTAACCCTTTAACTCCCGTCCATCATGAAGGCCGGACCTGATCACCAGCAGCGGCCGCTGAAGACGTTCTCCTCCCAGTCCATACTGGGGAACATAGCAGCACCTGGTCCTGTCGGTCCGCCTCTTCAGGCCACATGTGGTCATCAGCAACCTCTGCATTCACTCCAGGTGAGTCCATATCTGCCTGAACCAGCAGCTGCTGCTGCTGCCTGGCTCCAGGGCCTCAGCAGCTGCTGCTGGCTCATGTTGGGAATTGTTCTCTCCATGAAACTTGGGATCTATTCAACAGCCTGAAATCAAACGGATGTCTTGTTGCAGGACTCCGGTTCGGATCCCTTAAGTGTCTGCTGAACCACTGCTCTTTTCATGACCTTTGACCTATATATAGTCCACCTTTTCATTTTCTGGCTGAAGAACCAGATTTTTATTTTATATGTGCTCCAAGCAATTGATGCTGCCATGCTCTCAGAGAAACAGGCCCACAGCATCACACGTCCTCCACCAGACCTACCAGAGTACATGAGAGGACCTGCTGACCCACCTGCAGGGTCAGTTACTGATCTGATGACATCAGTTCCTGTCCCAGGGGGTTTATGTTTGTGATGGTCGGACAGGAAATGGATGCAGGCAGTTTTGTCACGGTCGACATGGTGACCGTCTCCGTTGTCACCCAGGGAATCGACTTCAGTCCAGCCTGGACGTAGGCCTCTGTGTCACATCACTGGCCTACTTAAAGCCCAACAGGAGCAGAAATCACAGATTCATAATTAAGTCTCTCCTACTCGATGATCGTAGGACATCGGATAGCCGCTAGCTGCCCTTGATGCAGACGCTGATTGTCACAGATTCATTCATGCTGTCAGCCCTGCAGCTTGTCTGAGAAGAGTGATGACTTCACAGAAGTTTGTGATAGACAGGAGTATGCTATGAGGCAGCATTAGAGAGCTTATGCAGCATTAGTGAGCAGGATAAGTAGGCCAGCAGGAGCCTGTTAGTTCCACCTGCTGCTGTCAGCTGATTATCAGCTCAACTCGACTCTTTCACTGCGTAATTAAACTCATTCTGGAAGTGAAATCCCAAAAACCATGTGGGTTTGATTACTGGATGTTGGTGGAAGGAAGAACTCCACCAAGTTCTGCTGCTACACCTGGTCGGCTGGTTCTGGTCACATGAAGGCGGCCCAACAGGCCTATGGGGTTCTCCTGCCTCTGCTGGTTAGTCCGACTTCACAGTCTATGAAAAAGTTATACTGTAAAGTCTTAAATATTTTCGTTTCCAAATATGTTCGGGTCAGCTGTTTCAGTTATATTTTAGCAGGACAATGAGGTTTATTGGATTCAATAGAAAATGTGTAACATGCATGAAGAAAAGACTTGAGGGGTGCAGAAGTTTGGGCACCTCAATAGAAAAATCACATGAATATTTAAGCCACCTTACATACCTTTTCTCATGATACACCTGTCTATGAAGTTCACATCTTAATGAGCTTACCTAACCAATTCCTGTTCCATTAAATGAGTGATAAGTAGAGAAAACATTAGAACCAACAAAATAACAAGGGTGCCTACATTTCTGCATTTGTCAAATTTTGTTTACATTTCTGGCCCATTTTCTGTTAGTCCACTAAGCCTCATTTGAATACTGAAATATCCCTGAGCCCATCAGTTATTTGATATATCAAATTGATCAAACACCCAAAGAGTTGGAAATAAAAATATTTAAGATTATCAGGGGTTCCCCAAAGATTTTCTGTAAATATTCCTGGTTATGCTTCCTTGTTTTTATTTTGCTTGGCCCAGGCTCTGTTTCCTGACTCACTGTAGCTTTAGACCCTAAAAACCTGCACATTTAGTGTCATTTGGTGTCGAGACATTTAGTTTTTGGGTAAACGCTCATCGTTTTTGTTCCCTACAAAGAGCCCTGGTGCCATCATCCACACCTCGAAAGCTCTGCTGTAAGACATTTCAGCCGCCTGCTGAGTTCCTAGGAACCAGGGCGCTGGAGACCTCTGGACCTTCACAGCCTCTTGGTTTCCAGAACCAGAGATGGACCCACTGAACCAGGAGCGACACGGATCCCAGATGCTGATTGAAACCTTTTGACTCTGAAGCAGAAAGAGGTTCTGGTTGTGGTTCTGTCAACAGGTTCTGCCTCCTCATACAGTTAAAGGTTCATTTGTCCAGATGACATTTGCTGTCTCAGCTGCTCTGACCTTTAATCTGCCTCTCAGGATGAAGCCTCAGGTTCTGCTGACCTCAGATCCGTTCCAGGCGCTTCGCGGCTCGTGACTCGGGACAAAGGAGTGGGTTTGGGATGTTCTGCCCCCAAGATGTTATTCCACGGTGGAACACAGAGGGATTGAAACGGATCCCAGGCCTGGGAATGTGATTCATGCCAACAGGAAGCCTTGTGCTCCAGAGCAGCACAGAGGAAACGGGCTGATCCAGAACCAGCAACAGAACTTCTCTCTGCAAAACATGCTGTTGTGGTTGACTGTGGTCCCGCCCTAACCTGCTTTAAGTCGAGATGAGAACAGGCAAAGAGGACTTTAACTAGACTCGAAGCCAGGCCTTCTTCATTTCCTCTGCTTTAGGGTGGAGTCCACTGGCCTCCAAACCCAGGAGACATTTAGCTGTAGTTGGTCTTGTTCTTCACTGCTTTATTGTTGTCCAGAAGGAGAACATCAGTTTCAGTTACGTCCCATCATGCCCATTTCACAGATTCAACAGCTGCAAGTTACAAAACCTTCATCAAACATTCAGATTTCTGTTTGTCTCTGCAGCAACAAAGATGTCCACCCTGATCTCTAACAGCGTTAAAACATGGAACCGCTCGGATACCTAGGAACGTCTCTCCAATATCTGATCCTCTGGGCCGCTCTAAGAAACACCATATTGTTCTAAAAGAAGAGACTGTTTGACTTCAGAGGATTCAGACGACTTCTGCATGTTCCGGATGAACGTTTGAGGTCTTAGTCGACGATTAAAGCGTCAAGTCCGGCAGCAGAGCAGCCTGTGAAAGACGTTCCTGAACTCTGCATTGAAGATCGTGTAGATTATTGGGTTAACAGCACTGTTGACATAACCTAGCCATGTGACCACAGAAATAAGGGTGGGGCCAATGTCACAGGAACGGCATAACACCTTGGTGACATGGACGGTGAAGAAGGGCGTCCAGCAGGCCAGGAACACGCCTGAAACACAAAACAGTCTGGCATCAGTCACAGAGGAGCAAAACTGCAGACATTGGATGCAGCTTTAGAGGAAGATGTGAATTGTATGCTCCTTGGTGTGAAGCTGGTTCCTCCCACAGCTCAACTGAAGATCAGTTTGTGTCCAGTTCTCAACTGCGCCGTCCCATTCTGGGAGGCATTGTGGTCAAGAGACAAACAAACCATCACCAGTGGGTTTAAATACACTTCAACCAGTCTGCTGCCTGAGCCTGGCGTCTAAACTAGCTGATGCTGACACCCAAGGTTCATCCCTGATTGTTGACTTAAAGGCCATCTGTCCAATACTTTGACTGGATCATTGTTACGGATTCTGTCTTTTCCTCTATTACTTTAGCCTCTCTTATCTGCTTACACACACATGCTGCAGCTCACGTAACCATGTTTATATGTGACTGCCGGCAGTCACATATAAACAGATTGAAACTGATTAACTAGCCTCTAGGGAGGGAACAGACTGTAGAGAAGAATAAAAAGCTAAACTACAATCTTTTCCTCACCTGGTTCCGTCCATCAGCTGAGCTCAGTGGCCCGGTAACGCTGGTTCTGATCCATTTGGATGAGACTTATAGCTTGTAAGATTTGATCATTTTTCAGCATTAAAGCCTGTTTTTATATAACCAAATCTCATTATTTCTCTTAGTAATTTACACTGAGGGGTTCTAGTCGGATCCTGAAACTGGTAAACGGACCCGGTGGAGCACAGAGCCAGAAATGAATGAAGTCCAACACCATGATAACCCCTTGCTCTGTTGTAGAAGTGCTCTGGGACCCTTGTCCCGTGCGGACCGAGTTTCAGGAGGCCGTCTGTGGAAGTCTGCATTAACTCTTCATTACGACCCTGCTGCTGATCGACCTGAAACCCAACGAGGCGGCGCCGGCTCGTTAGCTGGAGCTCTGCTGCTGCTTCACATGTGATCGTTGTCACTCTGGAGAAGATATCAAGCCGGTCGTCTTCAGCCCTTTAGGCTCCAAGGTCAGAGATGAACTCATCATAACATGTGGACCAGAACAGTCTGGCCGTAGAGTGATGAGAACAAACTACTAAACAGGATGATAAAGATTATTAAGGGTGGATTCTTCAATTTTTTTTTATTTTTTATTTTTAAATAATCTACTTAAATTCATTTAAAAAAACCCCAATTCAAACATATTTGGTTCATCCTGTCAGGAAATGTGGCCTAGGATTTTATGATTCAGTTTGAAGCTGTCCTGGTTCTGGTTCTGGTACTCACCAACGACGACTGGTAGAACCTTCATGGCCTTGCGCTCCCTCCCACTGACCCGGCTGGTCTTGCCGGTCCTTCGTCCTCTCTTAGTGGCGTTCTCTCTGCGACCGCTTCCCTCCCGCCTCCCGGTGGGCTCGCCGTCCGACACACTGTCCATCTGAGCGGTCATGGGGTCGCTATCAGCTGCCATCACTGCCCCCTGCTGGTTTTCCTCTGTCAGCAGCGTCGCACATGGCGTTGCCATGGAGAATATGGATGGAGAGGCGGGCCTTATAGGAGACACTGTGAAAACAACCTTCTCCTGGCTGCCAGTTGTGTCTTTAGCTCTACGCAGAGCCAAGGCCACATGAGAAGAGAGACCTCTCCGGCCGACCCGACGGGCCTGGGACCGGCTCCGACTGCTCCAGCGTCGCAGGCCACGGAACATCCAGTAATAGAGGAAGAGCATGACTGGACAAGGCACGAAGAAGGAGCAGACTGATGAGTACACCACAAAATGATCGTCCTCCAGCTTGCAGACCGCAGGGTCCCGACCCGGCACCTGGTTCAGACCAAAGATGACTGGGCTGGCCACGCCTAGAGATAGGACCCAAGTTGCGGTGATGAGTGTCAGTTGGCGAACACTGAACTGATTTCGGTTGTATTTTAGGGGCACTGCGACGGCAATGTACCTGCAATATAAGCAGACATACTGAAGTCAGACTAAAGTTTAGAAGATCCCCTGAAAGGAAACATCACAGAGTTTACTGGATGTGCTGAACTTTTCATCACACTGATAAGATGTTCTGAACTCTGACAGAATGGGTTCATATGTTCTCTCTCTGCTTTTAAGAGCTGCAGAAACATCGAGTCATGTGCCAAGCGACATCCTCTGCTCAGCTGCTACGCTTCAAATATAGCTTCTCACCCTCAGTCCTAAAAATACATATGTGTGGTCTCAACCATGTTTGATTCACTGAGGTGTTTTATTGCATTTTTTAACACTTTGAAAGTTGTTAATTGGGCCCATTTTCACTCATCAAACTGGAGGACCAGAAAAGAATCTATTACCTCCACAACGAGCTGCAGTTTCATTTATTACCATGGAGAAAAAAGTACATTTTTCTGTCCCAAGACCATCAACGTTTCCTCTGTAGTAACATGTTTAATGGCTGAAGCTTTTAGTTGAATTGTTGTGGATAATGAAGTTCTAGTAAAGATCTGTAGAGGATGGCGATCATTTGAATGGAAATGTTTCCACTAAACCTGAAGGCTTCTGATTGAAAATGTTAATGATGATTGGTGCCAGGCAGCTGCAAAATTAGGTCTATGAAGAAGGAAGCAATTAGAAGCAGACTGTGTCTAGATGGAAGCAGCATCAGGACCAAAGAGATGGAAGTTGAGCTGTTTGATGCAGGAATCATATCCAGAGTCCATCCGTCCATCTGTCTGTCCGTCTTCTTCCACTTGTACGAGGTCAGGGGAATCCAGAGGACAGCTTTACACTCTCTAACCTCTGCTTGTGGGTTCCCAAAGTGTTCCAAGTCCAGAAGGGATATTTAGTCCGCCCAATGAGGCCTGGGTTCTGGCCTCTTCCGTATCCCATAAGGATGAGTCAGGGAAAGAACTAGATAGACGAGATACAGGAGTGTCACCTTTCAGTTTAGGTTTCCACCATTATATCTTTGAACAACACCTTCATTACTGTGGAAGAAACCCTGAGTGTCCTGCCACTCAGAACCAAGACAGCAAAACACCTGAACTCCTTCACTTAGGGCAGAACCTTGGACCAGAAGACAGCAGGCAGGGGGACTCTAGGGTTTTAGCTCCTCAGGTTCCAAAAACAGACTCTCCTTTCCACCACACCTTGAGAACCAGACCATGGACACCTCAACCAGAACCAGTGACAGAGATTAGACTTGAATGAGCTTGACCTGGAGAGCAAATGAGCTCAAACTTGTCCTGAAAATATGGGAGCAGCTTTTCATTTGGTTGCTTGTAGGAGGTGAGGTGAGGTGAGCTTGGACACCCTCCGTAGTCTGCGGGTGTTACCTGACAACCTCTCTATTGGAAGAGACAAACTTTGAGCTAAAGCCTTCACTCCCAAGGCCTTCCTTGCTCCTCCCTGTCACCCTGCTTCAGAGAAGAGAATATGTTCCGTAACATGATGGATGATGGGTTGGAGGAGCAACCAGGAGCAACTTACCGGTCTACGCTGATGGCACACAAGTTAAAGATGGAGGCGGTGCAGAGCATCACATCCATGGTCATCAAAGCATCACAGATGGAGGTGCTCAGAGTCCAGGTTCCTCCCAGGAACTACAAACAGTCACAGTTCACAGTCCGTTCCTCGTGAACATCATCACCTCTCCACCTCCAGAGCACCTGACTGACCTCAGAGTAGACGTAGAGCGGCAGCACGAGCACGGCCAGCAGCAGGTCGGCCACCGCCAGGCTGATGATGAAGTAGTTGGTGGCGGTCTTCAGAGAGCGCTCTGTGAGCACGCTCAGACACACCAGGACGTTTCCCAGGATGATGACGAGGATCAACAGGACTCCAAGAACCAGGGCCAGGTAGTTGTAGTCCCTCGTGCGAACCTCTCCTGCACGGCTGCCAGGCGTCACATTTTCCATGATGAAGAGCGGCGTTAGTGTTGGCCTGTAGCTTTCCTCTGGATAACATTGAGTCAGAGGGGTTGGAGGGTTAACAGGAGAATGACAGAGGAAGGGAGCTCACCTCACTGATACCCGACTAAAGTAATGGCTCAGAGCAATGACCAGAAACCCCAAAGCTTCACCCAGAAGGTTAGCAGGTCAGAAGTCATGACCCTGAACCTGTCTGGCTGCTGGGAGCAGCTGAAGAAGTCAACGTGAGTCCATCAGCTGAGGCTCGGTCCAAACTGGCTCAACAACAAACACAGCAGCAGATCAACAATAGAATGGCCTAGTCAAAGTCCAAAGAACGATAGTCATGAGGGAACTGGATACCTTGAGACATGTAGGAAGAACTGCCCAAGCTGGACCGGTCCACTGAGGGTCGTCTCATGAAACTCGGTAACTCGGAGGAGCTGCAGCCCACCTGGCGCTGGGGGCTCTGATGGGCTGCAGCTCCTCCTCTGACATGGTGAGTCAGTAACCATAGCAACAGGCGTGAAGGCGGTATCCTCCATGTGAAGTGATCGTGCTAATCAGAGCGTGGTAGACGGCGGGGGCGGAGCCTCAGCAGGTGTTTCAGCAGGACCATCATGGCAGATATGGATCATATTTGCAGCAACAGGAAGTGACATAAGGAAGCAATGAGGTCATCAGGTTATGATGAGGTCACATGACACTGAGGTCACATGACACTGAGGTGTGTTTATAATCCATAATCTTTTCATTTATATAAATTAGGAGCACATCTGTCACATCTGCTGTAATCTGATGAAGAGGAGCTGAGCTGGGGGAGGTTATCCTTTCACAATAAAAGCCTCCAGCATGACATGAATCTACAGTAAAAATCAGGCAGACAAAATGTCTGTGATTCATAAACGGGTCAGTACATGAACCAGCAGAACCCAAAGCTCCGACCAACCGGCCAATCAGAGACCAACCCCCCGACCCGCTGCTTTGGAACCGGGCCGGTTCCAGAGGTTTCTCAATGTCCCATCATTTCAACCAGGCTGATATCTGGACTTTGACTAGGCCTCTGCAGCAGCTTGATCCTTCAGCACGTTTTAAAGGTTCTATTGTGTTTTGTTGTTCTGGTGACGACCCAGTTTGGACCAGCTAACAGAACCTGGGCCGGCCATGTCGAAGTCAGAGTCTGTCATCAGACGTTCGAGGAATCAGAGTTACGTTTCCTGCTGTTTGCCAGTAAAACCAAAAACTTTAAGATCATAAGAATCGATAATAAAAACATTTCCCATAAACTTAATCCTGGAGGCAGAGACAGTCCTCTGTCTGTCTGGACCTCCTGGTTCTCCGAGTCAGAACTTGATAAAAGTTCTGCTGCAGTACCAGCCGGTTCTGGCTTTGATTGAATGAAAGTTGACATTTTAGCATTTCAGTAGAACGAGAACCAGCAAAACGTAGAGAAAGAAGAAGAGTCAAACTCACAGTTTCAGAGCTTCCTCCTCTTCTGTCTCCCATGTCTCTGGGTCCGTCCCGTCCGTCCCGTCCGTCCTCCACCTGTAGCTGCTCCTGGTTTCGCTGAATAACTTTCTGCTTCTATAAAAAGATTCAGCTTCCGAAGCCTTCCTCCTCTTCCTCACTCCCTCTCTCTCTGCTGCTGCGCTGTGATTGGCTGGCAGTCAGCAGCGATGAAGACTGCCTCCTCTTCATCAATCCAGCTGGATCCTCTTCCTCTGCTGCTGGAACCAGAACCACCAGCGGTGCAGTTGTCTGAACCCGGATCTGAAATCTAAAAATGAAGAAAATTTGACTTAATATGTAAAATGTCCATCAGCGGGTCAGAGGTCATCTGGGGCCTCATGCATAAAACATTCGTGGCACCATATTTTACGGACAAGTCAGCATGTGTAAAAATTAACTTTACATCAAAGTTTGCGTAAATATACGCACATTTTTTCCTCGTGTGAAAATGTGCAGCAGCCACGAAAATTATTTCTGTGAATATCAAACATCAAAACTCACTGAAGTCTTTATTCAACCCAAGAGGCATCAAACCCCATGTTTTTCATGATTTTAATATTTTATTGTTTAAACGATGAAACTGAACCGCATTTATTTTCAGACAATAAGCTAACGCGCTCAGAAAATACAGAAAATCAAAAGTAGTGAAAACATCACTAGAAATGCATTTCCTCGGTTTTTGTCTCAGAACGATGTAAGAAATCGATGGAGTCATTTCATTCTCACTGAAAGAAGAAAACAGGATTGATCAGCAGATTGACTCTAAACTGGTTTGATTATTGAGGGAGATCAATAGGTGTGATTAGGTGATCAGGTATCAAGGTGAGCCGATACCTGAGGATGTTTGGCTCTGATGGAGAACATGAAGCCATTGATCAGATCATATCGATCTGATCAATATGATCAGATCAATATGATCAGATCATATTGGTGTCTATATGAATCCAGACTCTGAGCTCTGAGCAGAACTTAAAGCAGGTACCGGTCCGGTCCAGTCCAGCTGTCCTTCAGTGGACCCAGCTTTGCACCTTTAGGGGGCGAAAGCAGTTTATGACTCTGTCTCTTTAAATCCGGGCTGAACGTTCTGATCTGAACCGTCTCCTTATTTTCTTTTTTATTATTTGGATTTTTATTCTTTCTTTAAAATGTATTTGTATTTTTTCAAAGTTATCTTATGTTCCCTGAAAGCACCTTTTAAATAAAATATCTAATTATTATTATTTTTCTAAATACTTATGCTGCTATGAACAATGACGTTGCCATGGTTACTGCCTCGTGTGGCGGGAGCCTTCCGGGTATTTAAACAAATTTACATTAAGATGTATTGATGGAGGTGACAGGCGGAGCAGCAGCTGCGATTTATAAAGGAAACGTGCGCGGCCACGTGCGTGATCACGGCTTTATACAGCCCTTTTTTTTTTTGTGCGCCGCACTTTTCTAAGTTTTTCTGTACGCCAAGTTTTAGTGTGAAAACTGCGCTCTCTTTTATGCACGAGGCCCCGAGGGAGTAAAGAGCCGAGCGTGTTCAGCATAGAGCTGACGTCACCCAGTATTCAGACAATTGGTCCGAAGCTTGAGCCCTGAGGGACACCGTAGTGTGGACCAGAGCTGCCCAAGTTAGCTGTGAACCCTCCGTCCTGCTTTAGATGTTCTCCGCTCCAGAACACCTGCAGTACCTGCTTTATCCTCCAGGGCCTGCAGCAGCAGGAAGACACCTGAAACCTGGAGGGCCGGGTTGGAGACCTCTGGTTCCGACCTGAGGTCAGGCACTGAGATGTTCCTGAAGTCCAGGCTGATTGAAGCCAGGAGTGCTCAACAGAACCAGACTAAGGTCCAGTAGAACTTTATAGGCTCTGCTGATGCCTGTTAACCCCAGATGGGTTGTTTCTGAGACATGGGTCTGGTAGAGTGAGGGTCCTCTGGTCCTCTGGTCCAAATCCAAAGGTCTCCGTGGTTCTATGTGGCCGCCTGGTTTAAGGACCCCAGATTCGTCTTGGTTCCTTAAAACTTCCAATGTTCTTCATGTTTCTCACGTGGAGGGAACCTTTTTAGGACAAGACCGGGTCCAGTGTGTACTGGCTGAACTGGGCCGGGACCAGACACGGAGACTCCCTCGCTGGCGGAGATCTGGAGAGGTTTTTAGGACAGTAATGTGGTCAGAGATCAACTGGAGCGACCTCTGTGACCTCTGCTCCAGCGGCTGGAGGACCAGACCTGATTATTCTGACTCTCATAAAGGGCTGGAGGAGAGCAGGATGCTGCTCATGCTAATCAGTCTGTGTTATTAGCATTTGTGAGAGGAAGCTGCAGAAATGCCCTTTTATCCTCATTCATCCTGCATGTTTCATAAATAATTCATAACCAAATTGAGTCTGGAGGAGAAAAACTCCCCAGTTTAACTAAAGGTGCCAAAGACGCTGCAACACTTTTATTAAACTGCTGCTTCGCTGGAAAAACCTGCCGCTTCATTTAAATAACGGATTATAGAGCGAAGCTGGACTAATGAGGTTCAAGACGAGCCGCTCACACATTTCATTTGGTTCTTAATGGAGGCCATATTTATCCGTCCTCTGCGGGGCCGATGACCCTCTGGCAGAGGTCACTGAGCAGGTTGACCATCAGCAGCAGGACGAGGACGGCCAGCAGCTTCAGTCGCTGTTTCCTCTGGGTTTACTGCCTGCAGGGACCCTTCAAGAGAACCCGCTCTACCTAAAGGTTTGAGCGGGTTCTCTCAAAAACCCGCTTTTTTGGTTTGAGCGGGACCCAGCTCTGGGTCCAGCAACCCAGAGCTGGGTTTACGGAGGGAGATGGCCGCTGTCCTTTTATAAAAGAACAAAAAACAAACTTCTTTCTTTTCCCCGCTCTGCCTTTTATTGAAATTTGAGAACCCTGGTTACATGGAGTAGCAGCTGTTAACTCTTTGACGGGCAAACAGGAAACCCAAACACAGAGTCACCAGTCTATTCTAATACAAGAAAATTCCTTTTGAGGTCTTACCTGCAGTTCCCCTGTTTCTGGGTCTCTGGGTCACAAGCCCTGACCCAGAGACCCAGAAACAGGTATAGCAGCCATCACCGTGCTGCAGGCCATCTGCTTCCGATTTGTCACGATCATCACCTCCTGAAAACATTTTGAAAAGAAACACATATTCCAGGAGCAAACAGGCAGAAAATATAATGGTTAGTATTTATATAAGCCATTAATTGAATCCTATCAAGAATATATAAAACAACGATGATGACTGCAGTTATTATAATATACACAATTTCCAAACTCCCTTTTTATCTAACATCCTTAAAAAAATGAGTTTTTATTCAGCTTAAAATGTTTTTAAAAGACAATAATATAACGGAGAAGTTTCAGTCTGGGTTTAAAGCTGCTCATGGCACTGAAGCTTTGCTTCGACTGTATAATGATCTTATTTTAACGGTTGATTTGATGTTGCAGTTTTATTCCTTTTATGTATTCGCTGCTACAGATTAACACGTTGTGTTGGCCTGAGAAATCTTATTTAGAAAACACAACCTTCTCAGTCCATCTTGACCAATGCTGTTCTGGGGCCAAACCTTTAAAGTACGGCGTCCCCCAAGGCTCAATTTTAGGTACTATTTTGTTTATTTTATATTTATTGCCTCTTGGTCAGATTTTCCTTAAATTTAACGTTCCCTTTCATTGCTCTGTGGATGATGTCCAGATTTATATGTCCATAAAACTACAAAATGGTAAAAATGAATCTTCAGATTCAGATTTATTTATTTCTGTCCCAAATGGGCAATTGATGTTACAGAAAATACAAAAATTAAAACACAAAGTATCAAAGATTAAAAAAAATTATAAATAAATAAAAGGTATTGATAGATTGTTTAGCTGAAGTCAGATCTTGGATGGAACAAAACTTTCTTCACCTCAATCAAAGTAAAAGTTTTATTGTTTGGTCAAAACAATAAAAACAATAAAACTTCATCCTAATAATCCAGATGTGATTCTCGGTTCTTTATCTCGGTTTTGTGAGACCTGAGCTGGGAGTCCTGGTTTTACTTCTGATAGCTGTTCAAAGCTCCATAAACAAGTTAGTTTTGTCGTTAAATCAAGTTTTTATCACCTGCGGATTTTAGCTAAAGTTAAATTTTATTTTTGTTTTAAGGGATTTGAAGGGCTTATCCATGCCTCATTACAACTGATTTGGATTATTGCAGTTCATTATAAAGTGGCCTAGATAAATCACAGATGCATCGACTTCAAATGATCCAGAACGCAGCGAACCAGGAAGCGTGACCATATAAGGCCCATACTGGCATCGTTACTCTGGCTGCCCGTCTTTATTCGAATAGATTTTAAGATTCTTTTATTAACTGATAAAGTTTTAAATGGGTTAGCTCTCCGTTATCTTCCGGACCTTTTAAAGTTTCAGTCTGTGTCCAGAACCCTACGATCAAACAATCAGCTGTTACTTACAGTTCCTCGGACCCGACTAAAGAGGAAAGGAGATCGGGCTTTTTCTGTTGTTGCTCCTAATCTATGGAACAATTTACCTTTCCAGGTTAGAGCAATCCACAGCCTGGATCATTTAAAATCGTTTCTCTTTGGTTTTTATTTGAAGTTGTGTTTGATGCTCTTGTTTTCATCAATTTGTGTTATTGTTGTTCTTGTACTTTGGTGCAGTTTTACACCTGTTTTTAAAGTCTATATACATAAATTTGACATTGACGATGATCCACTCATAGGGAAAGTGATGGAACCAGGTGAGGAAGATGGGCTCCCATTGTCCACAAATGGGGTTTAGAAATATGAAATTTGTGAATTTAAATTCAGTAAACAGAAGTGGATCTTCTAACAGACAGGAAGCCTCTGGGAGCGGCTCATGTTCTCGTAGCTGGAGCTGATGGAGTCAGAAGAAGAACAAAGGTTTGAATCTGAGGAGCAGAGATAAAGCTGCTGCTTCTCGCTCTTCGTCCAGGAGTCTGAGGACCTGGTCACATGACTTTCCATCAGGTACGGCAGAGAGCAGCCATCGTTGTTCTCCTTCCTCCCTGTGCTTTAGAAATGAAACCACTCCCTTTACGTCAGGCGTTGTTGATCCGCTGTCTACTGAGACACGGAATGGCTCCAAATGTTTCCCGATTGTCTCCAGATGTGAAGGTGCTTTACTCCAACCTGATCAGAGGAGGAGAAACTGAGATGAGCTTCATCTTCTGCAGAGTTGCCCAGACCTGTAAACTGACCCGGTGGTCAACTTCCATTCACTTACAGTTTACTAAATAACTTGACTCACTTGTTTAGGTCAACACACTGAATCAGAACCCACATTTGGGAATAAATTATGTTGAATTTAAATGAATAAGCAGATGAAAAGCTTTCTGCTCCTCTGCTGCCACCTGCTGGCCAGGAGCTGCAGCATCATTTAGAGCCAACTGAGGCTGTGGAGGAACCGAGGTTCACTTTACCTCCGCTCAATTATAACTTTTATTCATGTATTTAACATGAGGTCTTCTCATTTAAAGCCTTTTTTAAATGCATAAAGGGAGGGATGCAGGAAGTTCCCAAGGGGATGCAGAAAGTTCCCAAAGGGATGCAGGAAGTTCCCCAAGAGATGCAGGAAGTTCCCAACGGGATGCAGGAAGTTCCCAATGGGATGCAGGAAGTTCCCAACGGGATGCAGGAAGTTCCCAAAGGGATGCAGGAAGTTCCCAACGGGATGCAGGAAGTTCCCAATGGGATGCAGGAAGTTCCCAACGGGATGCAGGAAGTTCCCCAAGAGATGCAGGAAGTTCCCAATGGGATGCAGGAAGTTTCCAACGGGATGCAGGAAGTTCCCCAACGGGATGCAGGAAGTTCCCCAACGGGATGCAGGAAGTTCCCAACGGGATGCAGGAAGTTCCCAATGGGATGCAGGAAGTTCCCCAAGAGATGCAGGAAGTTCCCAATGGGATGCAGGAAGTTCCCCAACGGGATGCAAGAAGTTCCCCAATGGGATGCAGGAAGTTCCCAATGGGATGCAGGAAGTTCCCCAACGGGATGCAAGAAGTTCCCCAATGGGATGCAGGAAGTTCCCAATGGGATGCAGGAAGTTCCCCAACGGGATGCAGGAAGTTCCCAAAGGGATGCAGGAAGTTCCCAACGGGATGCAGGAAGTTCCCAATGGGATGCAGGAAGTTCCCAACGGGATGCAGGAAGTTCCCCAAGAGATGCAGGAAGTTCCCAATGGGATGCAGGAAGTTTCCAACGGGATGCAGGAAGTTCCCCAACGGGATGCAGGAAGTTCCCCAACGGGATGCAGGAAGTTCCCAACGGGATGCAGGAAGTTCCCAATGGGATGCAGGAAGTTCCCCAAGAGATGCAGGAAGTTCCCAATGGGATGCAGGAAGTTCCCCAACGGGATGCAAGAAGTTCCCCAATGGGATGCAGGAAGTTCCCAATGGGATGCAGGAAGTTCCCCAACGGGATGCAAGAAGTTCCCCAATGGGATGCAGGAAGTTCCCAATGGGATGCAGGAAGTTCCCCAACGGGATGCAGGAAGTTCCCCAACGGGATGCAGGAAGTTCCCAACGGGATGCAGGAAGTTCCCAATGGGATGCAGGAAGTTTCCAACGGGATGCAGGAAGTTCCCCAACGGGATGCAGGAAGTACCCAACGGGATGCAGGAAGTTCCCAACGGGAAGCAGGAAGTACCCAATGGGATGCAGGAAGTTCCCAATGGGATGCAGGAAGTTCCCAACGGGATGCAGGAAGTTCCCAAAGGGATGCAGGAAGTTTCCAACGGGATGCAGGAAGTTCCCCAACGGGATGCAGGAAGTTCCCAACGGGATGCAGGAAGTACCCAATGGGATGCAGGAAGTTCCCAACGGGATGCAGGAAGTTCCCAACGGGATGCAGGAAGTTTCCAACGGGATGCAGGAAGTTCCCCAACGGGATGCAGGAAGTACCCAATGGGATGCAGGAAGTTCCCAACGGGATGCAGGAAGTTTCCAACGGGATGCAGGAAGTTCCCCAACGGGATGCAGGAAGTTCCCAACGGGATGCAGGAAGTTCCCAATGGGATGCAGGAAGTTTCCAACGGGATGCAGGAAGTTCCCCAACGGGATGCAGGAAGTACCCAACGGGATGCAGGAAGTTCCCAACGGGAAGCAGGAAGTACCCAATGGGATGCAGGAAGTTTCCAACGGGATGCAGGAAGTTCCCCAACGGGATGCAGGAAGTACCCAATGGGATGCAGGAAGTTCCCAATGGGATGCAGGAAGTTCCCAACGGGATGCAGGAAGTTCCCCAAGAGATGCAGGAAGTTCCCAACGGGATGCAGGAAGTACCCAATGGGATGCAGGAAGTTTCCAACGGGATGCAGGAAGTTCCCCAACGGGATGCAGGAAGTTCCCCAACGGGATGCGGAAAGTTCCCAACGGGATGCAGGAAGTTCCCAACGGGATGCAAGAAGTTCCCCAATGGGATGCAGGAAGTTCCCAATGGGATGCAGGAAGTTCCCCAACGGGATGCGGGAAGTTCCCCAACGGGATGCAGGAAGTTCCCCAACGGGATGCAGGAAGTACCCAATGGGATGCAGGAAGTTCCCAATGGGATGCAGGAAGTTCCCAATGGGATGCAGGAAGTTCCCCAAGAGATGCAGGAAGTTCCCAACGGGATGCAGGAAGTACCCAACGGGATGCAGGAAGTTCCCAACGGGATGCAGGAAGTACCCAACGGGATGCAGGAAGTTCCCAACGGGATGCAGGAAGTTCCCAACGGGATGCAGGAAGTACCCAACGGGATGCAGGAAGTTCCCAACGGGATGCAGGAAGTTCCCAACGGGATGCAGGAAGTTCCCCAAGAGATGCAGGAAGTTCCCAACGGGATGCAGGAAGTTCCCAACGGGATGCAGGAAGTTCCCCAAGAGATGCAAGAAGTTCCCAACGGGATGCAGGAAGTACCCAATGGGATGCAGGAAGTTTCCAACGGGATGCAGGAAGTTCCCCAACGGGATGCAGGAAGTTCCCCAACGGGATGCGGAAAGTTCCCAACGGGATGCAGGAAGTTCCCAACGGGATGCAAGAAGTTCCCCAATGGGATGCAGGAAGTTCCCAATGGGATGCAGGAAGTTCCCCAACGGGATGCGGGAAGTTCCCCAACGGGATGCAGGAAGTTCCCCAACGGGATGCAGGAAGTACCCAAGGGGATGCAGGAAGTTCCCAATGGGATGCAGGAAGTTCCCAATGGGATGCAGGAAGTTCCCCAAGAGATGCAGGAAGTTCCCAACGGGATGCAGGAAGTACCCAACGGGATGCAGGAAGTTCCCAACGGGATGCAGGAAGTACCCAACGGGATGCAGGAAGTTCCCAACGGGATGCAGGAAGTTCCCAACGGGATGCAGGAAGTACCCAACGGGATGCAGGAAGTTCCCAACGGGATGCAGGAAGTTCCCAACGGGATGCAGGAAGTACCCAACGGGATGCAGGAAGTTCCCAACGGGATGCAGGAAGTACCCAACGGGATGCAGGAAGTTCCCAACGGGATGCAGGAAGTTCCCAACGGGATGCAGGAAGTTCCCAACG
This sequence comes from Poeciliopsis retropinna, assembly GCA_010277075.1. Taxonomy (NCBI): domain Eukaryota; kingdom Metazoa; phylum Chordata; class Actinopteri; order Cyprinodontiformes; family Poeciliidae; genus Poeciliopsis; species Poeciliopsis retropinna. Next base: position 69,924 of record VMRM01000025.1, on the reverse strand, counting down.
GGATGCAGGAAGTACCCAATGGGATGCAGGAAGTTCCCAACGGGATGCAGGAAGTTCCCAACGGGATGCAGGAAGTTCCCAACGGGATGCAGGAAGTTCCCAACGGGATGCAGGAAGTTCCCCAACGGGATGCAGGAAGTTCCCCAACGGGATGCAGGAAGTTCCCAACGGGATGCAGGAAGTTCCCAATGGGATGCAGGAAGTTCCCCAAGAGATGCAGGAAGTTCCCAATGGGATGCAGGAAGTTCCCCAACGGGATGCAAGAAGTTCCCCAATGGGATGCAGGAAGTTCCCAATGGAATGCAGGAAGTTCCCCAAGAGATGCAGGAAGTTCCCAAAGGGATGCAGGAAGTTCCCAATGGAATGCAGGAAGTTCCCCAAGAGATGCAGGAAGTTCCCAATGGGATGCAGGAAGTTCCCCAAGAGATGCAGGAAGTTCCCAATGGGATGCAGGAAGTTTCCAATGGGATGCAGGAAGTTCCCCAAGAGATGCAGGAAGTTCCCAATGGGATGCAGGAAGTTCCCCAAGAGATGCAGGAAGTTCCCAATGGGATGCAGGAAGTTTCCAATGGGATGCAGGAAGTTCCCAACAGGATGCAGGAAGTTCCCAATGGGATGCAGGAAGTTCCCAATGGAATGCAGGAAGTTCCCCAAGAGATGCAGGAAGTTCCCAATGGGATGCAGGAAGTTTCCAATGGGATGCAGGAAGTTCCCAACGGGATGCAGGAAGTTCCCCAAGGGGATGCAGGAAGTTCCCCAACGGGATGCAGGAAGTTCCCAAAGGGATGCAGGAAGTTCCCAACAGGAAGCAGATGAAGTGATCCTCTAGATCAGCATCTTGTAAGCAGCCAACATGTCGCCATTTTTCACTAATCCTGCCTCAATTTAGTCTCAAATTTGGACTCGACTTCCTGGATTAGAGGCAAAGGGCTGCAGAGAAGAACTGGACCAGGTCACAGGAGGTTCTGGAGAGTTTTGATGGACCTGAATAACCAAGACTGACTGGATATATGACTAGCTGACTCTTTCTCTGCTCCTCAGCCTGGAAGTCTGTTGCCTAGCAACCGTTCCAGACGGATGGAGGCAGCTACGGTTTCCAGCAGTGATGGACACCGAGCAGCTCTGAACCGGGTCTCGGGTCTCGTTCTCTTGTCTGCTGCGAACGGAAGGCTCTACTGCAGCGATTCATCAGACCTCAGCTGATCGGGAAGCTTGGAGGAAGAGGAGGAAGAGGAGTTCCTGGCAGGAAACAGTTAAACGTTGCGTCTTGCGGCTCCGCTCTGTATTCTCGTCATGAGCGGCGAGCGTCGGAACCATCGAGTGACGTCAGTCGGCATCGCAGACGGAGCGGACGCTGAGGGGGAAATATAGGACACCGAGGAAGAGGAGGAGGAGGAAGAGGACTGCAGTAATCCAGAGAGAAGCAGAAAGCAGCAGCTCTTCATCAGGTACGTCTTCATCGCCTGATGCAGCAGCTTTAAAGGAGCAGTTCCACATTTATGATGATGAAAGTGAAAACAATGAACACAAGACAAATGAGATGATCTGGTTCTGGTTCTGGACTGGTACTGGTTCTGGTTCTGGGCTGATTCTGGTTCTGGATGTTCTGGTTCTGGACTGATTCTGGTTCTGGACTGGTACTGGTTCTGGGCTGATTCTGGTTCTGGATGTTCTGGTTCTGGATGTTCTGGTTCTGGTTCTGGGCTGGTTGTGGTTCTGGATGTTCTGGTTCTGGATGTTCTGGTTCTGGACTGGTTCTGGTTCTGGATGTTCTGGTTCTGGGCTGGTTGTGGTTCTGGATGTTCTGGTTCTGGATTGGTTCTGGTTCTGGACTGGTTCTGGATGTTCTGGTTCTGGACTGGTTCTGGTTCTGGATGTTCTGGATGTCCTGGTTCTGGACTGGTTCTGGTTCTGGATGTTCTGGTTCTTGATGTTCTGGTTCTGGATGTTCTGGATGTTCTGGTTCTGGTTCTGGATGTTCTGGATGTCCTGGTTCTGGACTGGTTCTGTTTCTGGATGTTCTGGATGTTCTGGTTCTGGGCTGGTTCTGGTTCTGGATGTTCTGGATGTTCTGGTTCTGGGCTGGTTGTGGTTCTGGATGTTCTGGTTCTGGACTGGTTCTGGTTCTGGGATGATTCTGGTTCTGGATGTTCTGGTTCTGGACTGGTTCTGGTTCTGGGCTGATTCTGGTTCTGGATGTTCTGGTTCTGGACTGGTTCTGGATGTTCTGGTTCTGGATGTCCTGGTTCTGGACTGGTTCTGGTTCTGGATGTTCTGGTTCTGGACTGGTTCTGGATGTTCTGGATGTTCTGGATGTTCTGGTTCTGGGCTGGTTCTGGATGTTCTGGTTCTGGACTGGTTCTGGGCTGATTCTGGTTCTGGATGTTCTGGATGTTCTGGATGTTCTGGTTCTGGACTGGTTCTGGATGTTCTGGTTCTGGATGTCCTGGTTCTGGACTGGTTCTGGTTCTGGACTGGTTCTGGTTCTGGATGTTCTGGTTCTTGATGTTCTGGTTCTGGATGTTCTGGATGTTCTGGTTCTGGATGTTCTGGTTCTGGACTGGTTCTGGTTCTGGACTGGTTCTGGTTCTGGATGTTCTGGTTCTTGATGTTCTGGTTCTGGATGTTCTGGATGTTCTGGTTCTGGTTCTGGATGTTCTGGATGTCCTGGTTCTGGACTGGTTCTGTTTCTGGATGTTCTGGATGTTCTGGTTCTGGGCTGGTTCTGGTTCTGGATGTTCTGGATGTTCTGGTTCTGGGCTGGTTCTGGTTCTGGGCTGATTCTGGTTCTGGATGTTCTGGTTCTGGACTGCTTCTGGTTCTGAATGTTCTGGATGTTCTGGATGTTCTGGTTCTGGACTGGTTCTGGTTCTGGGCTGATTCTGGTTCTGGATGTTCTGGTTCTGGACTGCTTCTGGTTCTGAATGTTCTGGATGTTCTGGATGTTCTGGTTCTGGACTGGTTCTGGATGTTCTGGTTCTGGATGTCCTGTTTCTGGACTGGTTCTGGTTCTGGATGTTCTGGTTCTGGACTGGTTCTGGATGTTCTGGATGTTCTGGTTCCGGGCTGGTTGTGGTTCTGGGCTGGTTCTGGTTCTGGATGTTCTGGTTCTGGACTGGTTCTGGTTCTGGGCTGATTCTGGTTCTGGATGTTCTGGTTCTGGACTGGTTCTGGTTCTGTGAATGTTCTGGATGTTCTGGATGTTCTGGTTCTGGACTGGTTCTGGATGTTCTGGTTCTGGATGTCCTGGTTCTGGACTGGTTCTGGTTCTGGATGTTCTGGTTCTGGACTGGTTCTGGATGTTCTGGATGTTCTGGTTCTGGGCTGGTTGTGGTTCTGGATGTTCTGGTTCTGGATGTTCTGGTTCTGGACTGGTTCTGGTTCTGAATGTTCTGGATGTTCTGGTTCTGGACTGGTTCTGGATGTTCTGGTTCTGGATGTCCTGGTTCTGGACTGGTTCTGGTTCTGGATGTTCTGGTTCTGGACTGGTTCTGGATGTTCTGGATGTTCTGGTTCTGGGCTGGTTGTGGTTCTGGATGTTCTGGTTCTGGATGTTCTGGTTCTGGACTGGTTCTGGTTCTGGGCTGATTCTGGTTCTGGATGTTCTGGTTCTGGACTGGTTCTGGATGTTCTGGATGTTCAGATTGAAACTTTATCAGGAAATATTAAAATATGCATAAAATATCAAATCTTTAATGATCTCCGTGCTGCACATCGAACTGCTGCCGTCCTCCTGTCTCTGATCTCCTGTCTCTCCCTCCTCAGTTTTCTCAAGGCCCCTGCAGGATGAACAAGGTACTGCGTCTCTCTCAGTTGGGAGCGTGACCTGACCCCCGACCTCCCCTCCGACACTCTGCACCGTCACGGTCGCATCATGGACGGCTTCCGGCTGCCGCCCGTCATCGAGGAGGTGTTGGACCCTTCTGGTCAGTGATGAAGATGTTCTGGTGGTTCTGTGAGGAAAGCATGAGTCAGTGTTTATGTGGCTGCGAGTCTGGACGGGTTCTCTGGATGGTTCTGGAGGTGAATTCTCCAGGAGTTTGTTCGGCCATCTTGTCCTCCCAAACCATCATCAAACATCCAGCCACTGTACGGTCTTCCTCCTCAACATGGTGATGAAGGTGATGATAATAACGAAGGTGATGATGATGATGATGATGATGATGAAGGTGATGATAGTAACGAAGGTGATGATGACGATAACGAAGATGATGAAGGTGATGATAGTATCGAAGGTGATGATGATGAAGATGATGATGATGAAGGTGATGATAGTATCGAAGGTGATGATGATGAAGATGATGATGATGAAGGTGATGATAGTATCGAAGGTGATGATGATGGTGATGAAGGTGATGATAGTATCGAAGGTGATGATGATGATGATGAAGGTGATGAAGGTGATGATAGTAACGAAGGTGATGATGATGATGATGATGAAGGTGATGATAGTATCGAAGGTGATGATGATGATGATGATGATGAAGGTGATGAAGGTGATGATAGTAACGAAGGTGATGATGATGATGATGAAGGTGATGATAGTATCGAAGGTGATGATGATGATGATGATGAAGATGATGAAGGTGATGATAGTAACGAAGGTGATGATGATGATGATGAAGGTGATGATAGTATCGAAGGTGATGATGATGATGATGATGATGAAGTTGATGATAGTATTGAAGGTGATGATGATGATGATGATGATGAAGGTGATGAAGGTGATGATAGTAACGAAGGTGATGATGATGATGATGATGAAGGTGATGATAGTATCGAAGGTGATGATGATGATGATGAAGGTGATGAAGGTGATGATAGTAACGAAGGTGATGATGATGATGATGATGAAGGTGATGATAGTATCGAAGGTGATGATGATGATGATGATGAAGGTGATGAAGGTGATGATAGTAACGAAGGTGATGATGATGATGATGAAGGTGATGATAGTATCGAAGGTGATGATGATGATGATGATGAAGTTGATGATAGTAACGAAGGTGATGATGATGATAACGAAGATGATGAAGGTGATGATAGTATCGAAGGTGATGATGATGATGATGAAGGTGATGAAGGTGATGATAGTAACGAAGGTGATGATGATGATGATGATGAAGGTGATGATAGTATCGAAGGTGATGATGATGATGATGATGATGATGAAGGTGATGAAGGTGATGATAGTAACGAAGGTGATGATGATGATGATGAAGGTGATGATAGTATCGAAGGTGATGATGATGATGAAGGTGATGAAGGTGATGATAGTAACGAAGGTGATGATGATGATGATGAAGGTGATGATAGTATCGAAGGTGATGATGATGATGATGATGAAGTTGATAGTATTGAAGGTGATGATGATGATGATGATGATGAAGGTGATGAAGGTGATGATAGTAACGAAGGTGATGATGATGATGATGAAGGTGATGATAGTATCGAAGGTGATGATGATGATGATGAAGGTGATGAAGGTGATGATAGTAACGAAGGTGATGATGATGATGATGATGAAGGTGATGATAGTATCGAAGGTGATGATGATGATGATGATGAAGGTGATGAAGGTGATGATAGTAACGAATGTGATGATGATGATGATGAAGGTGATGATAGTATCGAAGGTGATGATGATGATGATGAAGGTGATGAAGGTGATGATAGTAATGAAGGTGATGATGATGATGATGATGATGAAGGTGATGAAGGTGATGATAGTAATGAAGGTGATGATGATGATGATGATGAAGTTGATGATAGTAACGAAGGTGATGATGATGATAACGAAGATGATGAAGGTGATGATAGTATCGAAGGTGATGATGATGATGATGATGAAGCTGATGAAGGACCATGCTGCGCCATCGTTTTAGTCTTTCTCCCAGGAAATCCAGGCATCAGGACTTCCTGCTGCCGTCTTCCCAATGTTGAAGTTTGAAACATTTAAAATTGTTTTCATGATGGATTGATTGATTTATTTCTGTGGTACTGAGTTTTCACCACCAGAGGGAGCCAGAGGACGCACTCCTCAGGCTGGTTCTTCAGTTTCCTGATGTTAGGAGCCAGGAAGCTGCTGCAGCAGCTCAGGATCTCCTTGTGTGACTGTCTGCAGACGAGCTGTGTGAGCTGAAGGAGGACAAACCCAGGATGCTGGCCGATACCCTGACGGCCAAGGAGAGGGAGTCCATGGAGGAGAAGGAGGAGCCTGAGGGAGACGGAGAGAAAGGCCAGCAGGAGGAAGAGATGGAAGTGAAGGAGAGGGAGTCTGAAGATGAAAATCAGGGAGAGGAGGAGGAGCTGGAGGAGCTTAGAGCTCAGGTGCTGCAACTTCTCCTGGAACTGGATGAGACTCGAGAGGTTTCTCAGCGACACGAGGAGAGCTTCATGGAGCTGCAAGGTGAGAAGCTGCGGGATTGCTCACCTGATCGACCCATATTTCATGTGTGCTTTTTTAAAACCTTGTTGACCTCTAGTTGACCTCTGCTTGTCCACCAAAGGTCTGCTAGATGAGGAGCGGCTGGCGAGCGCCCATCAGGCGGAGAGCTTCACCCGGCAGATCCAGAGGCTGCAAGGTGGAGGACTCTGTTGGACTGAAACCGGGTTCCCACCGGGTTTGGTTCTGACCCGGTTCTGACCGGTCCTCTCACCATGCGGGCGCTGCCTGGCTGGTTTTTGGCTCTGACTGGCTGAGTCTCGTCTCTCTCTGTTTGGTTGTTGCAGCTCAGCTTCGGTCGGCGCAGGAGGAGATGAGCAGCCTGGAGGAGGAGAAGGAGAGCGAGCTGGCGGAGGTCCAGCAGGAGCTGCGCTCGGCTCAGGAGGAGGTGCTGGTGCTGCAGCAGGCGGCCGAGGAGGCGGCGGCAGAGAGGGAGAACGACATCGCCTCCCTGCAGGAGGAGCTGTGCCGCCTGCGGGTGGAGCTGCAGCGCCTGCACGCCACAGCGGCCGAGTACGAGCTGGAGGTCACCTCGCTGAGAGCCGAGCTGAGCATGAAGAGCCGCCGCACGGCCCGGTCAGGTAACCTAGCAACGCAGCCTCATGTCTGGACCGGTCAGGACTCTGCTGATTGATGGGCGTGGTGTGTTCAGGTGATGTGACTCAGCTGCAGCAAGAGTTCATTTCTCTGACCGATGAGCGTCAGACTCTGAGCAGCAACAACAGGGAGTTGAGCAGCAAGTTGGAGCAACTGCTGCAGCAACGACACATGTGAGTGGTTCTGGACCAATGTTCAGCACTGAGACTGAAACATTGCTGCTGGTTCCGGTAGGCGGTGAAGGACTGGATCCGGCTGAAGGTTCTCACACGTCTTCCCTGGTTGTCTCAGGTGTGGTGACTCGTACCTGGAAGTCAGAGCTGAGGGCCAAACTGAGGATGAGGATCAGCTAAAGGCGGTTTCCTTCATCACTCTGACCCAGTCCAGACCCGAATTGCAGAGTCTGGACTCGTCAGCGGTCCAGGATGAAATCAGGACCCTGAAGGTCCAGCTGAGAATGGCAGAGGAGTTGGCACTCAAGGTCCAGCTGGAGGTATCGGGTTTAGCTGCCGTTGCTTCCTGCTCTCTGGTTTTCAGTAGATTCTTAGAAATGTTTTCTATTTTCGGGATCAGCTGGTTGCTTTTTGTCCGGTGGTTAAACTGAGTTGTAAGTTATGATGGCATTAATACCAGCCTGCCACTGCTGTCTGATCAACACCAGGCGTGGATGTTCCCTGTGTCAGTGTGAAGGTCTGAAGAAGGAGCTGAAGGAGCTGCAGCAGCTGCATGAAGGCAGCCAGCGGGAGCGAGCAGCTCTGCAGCTGCAGCTGCAGAGCTGCAAGGCGGAGCTGCAGGAGCTGCTGGGACGAAAGTTGCAGGTAAGAGGTCAGAAGGTCAGTGGCAGCTGGGTGGTCCTGCTTTCAAAGTCAGACAGCTCAGGGTGTCTGAAGTAGTCAGTGAGGAACACCAGGTTCCCTCCAAGGTAAGAACAAAGATCTGCTAGGTGAAACCTCAGATGCCTTGAGAGTCCAGCCGTCTGTTGCCATGACTACTGTCCATGTGTGTGCATGCTGGCTGATAACTCTGCAGCAGACCTTTAAACTTTTAGTTGCAAGCTTCTTAACATTTTTGAGAACATTTGTTTTCTCCATGTGTCTGCCTCGGTGTCTGCTAAACTGACTGATGGAGACCGTTTACATGTTGATGAGGAACTCCAGACGGTTCCTCGTCCTTGTACCTCAAATGAACAGCAGTCTGAGCTGAACCTGGGACGAACTTTGACCTGCAAACATCTCACTCTCACCAGGACTTCAGCTGCCTCAAGAGGTTGAAGCTGGTTTGAACTTGGAACCGAAAAGGTTTTATGCTTACAGAGAGGGTGTCACATGACCCAGAAGTTTGCTCAAGGGCTCATGAGTATGGGGATTGTAGTAGGCAAAAATCAAACCAGCAGCCTTCCGGCTGAAAGTGGACCCCAGTCCGGCTGCAGCCTGTTTCACCAGATCTGATAGAAACTCAAAGTTTGTTTTCTTTATGATGTTCCTGCTGCTTCATCAGTCTAGTAAGGAGATCCATAAATTCAGACTGGACCTGGCTGAAGCAGACGAGTCATTTCTTTAGGCAATTTAGAACTAAAAACTGTGATTTCTGACCCATCGTGGGGTCCAGACCTAAACCTGGACAGCACCTGCTGGTCTGGCTGATCACAGGGAGATGTTCATGGTTTCAGGAACTTGACCAGGTACTAAGCTGACACCTAACTGCTTTTAAGAGTCCCACTACCAATCATTGTCTGAGAGGTCTGGATGTTGACGAGAGTTCAGTCACACTGCTTTTCTCTTATGGTGGGTCAGGATCCTGAGTGGAACCATCCAGTCCATCGTTTTAATCTGAAAGCTGGTCTGGTTCCTACCTGATGTCTAGCCAGTCATGGCTCACAGGATCTGTCTCAGAAAGGATCACAGAAACGACATATGGCACAAAGACAATCTCATTAACAGTGAACAGATCGGGGGGGTCTACGTCTGTGGTGAACATTTCAACGTTTCATGACTGACAGTTGGACCTTCATTCGTCTTTGTTTCGCATCTTGGTGTGTAGGTTGAAGTATTTGCCTCTGGTAGAACTTCACTTTTCTTTTCTTGTTGCCCTCAGTGCAGAGATTGATCAGAGCTATTGGACAGTACGTCATCGGCTCTCATGCTAACCCTGGTAGCTAGGACCTGCCCTGGGTTGTTCCTCGTGACAGACGCTCCTAAGTCCAAACATGAAGGGCTTCTGTCTCTACAGCCTGCTAGTTCTAGCATTGAACATGTAGCTGTAATTTAATGTCTTTGGCTCCCCCTGCAGGTAAAACATGAAGCACCTTCTGAACAACAGCAAATGTCAGGTTCTTGGTCTTGGACCTGTTCTTGGTTTGGTTGGGAGTTTTACATAGCAACTTCTTTCCACCTTCATCCGTCTTTATTGAAATGTCCCCTTATTTTGCTCTAACTGTGTGGCTCCTGGTGGGTAAACCAGTCCCTCCAACCCTTCATGACCCCACTGTGACCTTACAGAGGCTCCTTAGGCCATCACAGTGACATAGCGTTAGCATGTTGGCTGAGCATTTTGCCTTTGAGCCTGCTTCAGTTGTCTCTTGTCCATCTGTTTGTCTGCATGTGTTCGACTGAGCATCGTCAGATCGCGTTAATATGAATTTTATACTGTTAACTATAAAATTCTGTTATGCTCGACCTACCAGTCTTTAAATCTCTCTCTCTGTTCATCCAGTCACATTTTATTTACTCCCTGTCGATATTCTCCCTGTCACACCTTCTCACGTTAGTACTTAGATTATTTTCTGCTTTTATTTTCTCCTCTCCCTCCTCCCTCTACACCCCACCCTGTCTTCTTCCCAGAACTGCACCCGTCCTTCAGAGCCCCCCGTCCTCTCCATCCCCTTCATAGGATTGATTGTTATAGTGGCGTTGATTTGGTGCTGGTGGGAGGAGCTGGCGTCCTAAGGGACCAGGTATGGCCATGGCTTTGCTTCTTTCTGCAGCCAAGAATGGCTGATAAACGAGAACCTTCTCAGAGCACCTTAGTGCAGCTGGTGGAGATGAAGCCTGATGCTCCTGGTCTCTGTGTCATTCAGACATGCTCAGCAAAGGCTGCACTGATATCATGAGAAATGAGTCTGAATAAATGCCACTATAAAGAAGAACACAAAGCCTTGTTCCCCAGCCACTTAAAGGACAGAAGGAGCTTTTCAAGAGCAAAGATAACATGCATTAACCTGAAGTATGCACTCTGATGTTACCTTTTTGTAAAACAGGGAGGGCTGGAGGCAGTTTACAGTTTCACCATCATTGTCTTTTGTCAGTAGCTTTCGTTGGGTATGGCTGACTTCCCCGGATAGACCCAACAGACACATGAGGAAGGTGCAGAGTCTTCTTGGAGAACAGAGTGAGCTCCTCACTATGGCTGAGAGATTATGATGAGGTTCTAGTAGTTTCATATCATCTCATCATTTCTGGATGGAGCTCAGAGGTGTGACATTAGACCCTAACCCTAATGGTCTTCAGTTAGTGGAATCAGCCCTTCAAACACAGGAGAATGGTTCACATCAACCGGATGTTCGGTTCATCTGACTAAGACGGCTCTAGACCAGTAGGTAGGTCCAGAACGTTTGACCTGGGAAGATAAAGCTGTGGTGAACTGGCCTCACTGGTTTCATGTTTAGGTTACATGTTGGTGAAGCCGTCAGGACTCTGCAGAAGGTGGAATCATAGCAGGATCCGCCAAATTAGACCAGTATGTAGACTGTCAGAGGTCCTTGGCAGTCTACATACTCCCCCTGCTGGTCATTGGACAGAATGCCATCTTAGGACATTTTAAGGCTGCACTGGTCTCATTGTTTGGCGCCAGTGTCCTCACTTTGGATCAGGTTTAAGTGTTTTGGGGGTGGCAGTTAAGGGGTTAAAAGTACAAACCTCCTCTGGATGACTTATGATGAGTTTACACTCAGAAAAATGGGTATTCTGGGAAACTGGTCGTTAAGACTGAAGGGATGAACTAGTAATCCATCAATGCACCTTTCATTTAAACATGAAGCAAAATAAAACGTGCTGCTCTTTTGTTTTGGTCATTTTGAACATGATTTATTCCCCGGCCCCTTCATCAGATCTCTGACAGCAGGAAGACACTTTTTGGTTGATCTTTCAGAAGTTCAACCCTGCTGTCTTCAGTGGTTGTGGTCATGACCTCCAGGTGTGTGATTGGTTGTTGGGATGGAGAACTCAGTGCAGGACTCGTCTCCTTGGTTTCATAGAAGCTGGTTCATCTCAGTCTGGGGCTGATTTCTGCAGGATCATCTATGTTCACCAGCAGCGACTCAGCAGAAAACCTGCTGTCAGGAGCGTGAAGTGATGGGTAACATGACTCTCTTTTTTTGTTTCCAGAAAAGCGACTCCGAAGGCTGGAACATGGCGGTGGCGGCGGTCGCTGTGGCGGCCATTTTGGTTCTGGTTGTCCCCAGATTTACCAGGGCCTGAGGACTAACAGGAAGTGACCTCACGGCATGCTGTGGGAACCTGTTGGCTTGCTCTCATCTATCCATGATGTCTCCATGAGGCAACACTGCACAGACGTCAGAGTGGAGGAAAGACTGATTGTTCCTGGAGGTCAGCAGGTCACTCAGCTCTGGGCTTTGCAGATCCACCACAGTTAGCATTAGAGCAACGTGTTGGATGTGTGAACTGACTGAGAACTCCTACAGAAAACTATCATGACGTTAAACCGTGGGACGCCTTGAAAATGTCGTGAATTAGAGGCTTTTCAAATTAATCACAATTTTATCAAAAACTGAATGTGACACAAGAAGCAGTTTCAAAGTTTATCAGTTAACATGAAGCTTGTCTGATGGCCAACTCAAACAATAGATATGAGCAACTTTCACCTGGACTGCAGGTAAATATCAGTCAATGTTCCCGTCCTCAAACACACAAACTGTTGAAGTTCTGGGGATTCTGGATCATAAATCTGGATTTTTAGATTTGCAAACAGTCATTTAATAATAATAACTTGAACTATAATGACATGCAGATTTTTCACAGAAAACTTGCTAAAGTTGGTTGTTTAAATATCAAGTTTCAGGTCAAAGTTTTTGGACTTTTCCTCTCCTCCAAAAAGCATCAAACCCAAATGTTGTAAAATGTTCTCCAGTTAGTTCATCCCACAGACGAGCAACCTGGTCCACACGGTGGAAACTTTCTGGAAACTCGCATTTCAATCTTCTGCAAATTGCAAATCAAGCCAACGGTTCTCTCTAGCATCCACCAGGGGGCGTTGCAGCTTCCTCTGCAGCCCTGATTGCTGGAGAGAAGAAACTTCTGTTTGGTTCTGAAGGGAAGTGTTTAGGCGCTGAATCCATGGGGGATGTGAGGGAAGGTCTTTCCTCTGTTCAGCTGATAAATGGATGATTTATCACTTGTATTTAGGTCTTTGTTATCTCTTCCTGAACTAAAGTAACACTTTGCACATACTGAGTAGCTCTGACTACTAGAAGCTGTAGCGAGGAGAACTTCAAGATTTTCTTCATCCATTGACTTCAGTCTGCTTGATGCTTCTTGTGTTTTCATCTAATGACTGATGATGTTGACCAGCAAGAAAATATCTGATGCAGTCAGCTTTATTTTCTCTAATAATTCCTTTATAAAGTGACAAAACTTCCATGTCTGTGTTTGTAGCCAATGTAGCAGTGAAGCTTCTTTAACTGATTACACTGTGGTAATACCAAAGTTGCTTTAACAGTTGTAATATTTTAGCACAGATTTGTGTAAGAGACTGTTTACGGGATTCAGTTCAATAAAGCTTTGTTTATTTTGATGAGGGGGCGACTGCAAAAGTAGCTCTGATTTAATTCAGCTCCAAACTATTCCTTTAATCCCAAAGAGAAATGAAATGCAAACTGCAAAGGTCCAACAGAACCAGAACAGAACCAGGGTTGTTAATCAGGTAGTTGAGCCTCTTCTGGTCCTGGTTCTGGTTCTGGTCCTCCTATAGACCCTTCTCTGCCTCCAGTCCAGTCTGTCCAGATGATCACTGGGGTTTCTATAATCCTCTGCCGTGATGGAAACAAGGTTTGACCTTTGACCTTTCTCTTGAACACTAGTAAGGGTGATTGTCCACTAGCTTTGATCCCCTGACAGCTGCAGAGTAATCAAGAGTATTTCTGGAGATGACAGACTGTGGGTTGTCATGGCAACAGGTCTACAGTCGTTGAGCGCAGAATAAGGCGGGATGTCTTCCTCAACGCTGGAACAATCCGTCCATCTGATCCTCCTTTGGCTCGCAGCCTTAGATCCTCTGCTTTGGTTCCTCTGCAGTTTGTCCTCCAGATTCTTCTCGGTAGGGCTGGGGTTAGGGTAATCTGCTTCTGTTCCCCGTCTCGTTCCCTAAAGGCTCTTTGGTTCCTTCAGGTTCCTGCTGTTCTCTGTGCTCTGGTGGCGATGCTGCCGTCCACAGAGGTTCATGTCAGTCATGGCTCTGATGTCATCTCCATGAGGCTGGCAGAGAGCGATCCAATCAGTAGCCTCAAAACAAGCCAGCAGGGTCCCTTCACCTTCCTGTGATTGTCTTCTCACAGTATTCTTCTTTAGAGATCGCCTCTGAATATCGCCTTTATATTTCCAGCAGAGAAAAATAAAATAGTGATCTGATTTTGTTCGGGGAGGTCTTGCAGTGGAGATGTACGCAAACCTGACATTCACAACAAATCCAGAATTTGTTGTTAAGAAAACATTTTGTTTCATCTGGCAGAAAAGCTGATTGAATGTTAAAATGTTGGAAGTGTAGCAGAGCGAGACATAATTCAGATCACCAGATATTGTCAGAAACACGTTGGGTGTCGTGTCTGTAGCTTAGCAACAACTGAACTGATGACTTCATATGCAGCTGATGGTGGAACGGAAACAGCTGCCAAAATAATTCTGGTGATAAGATGGATAAAAACTTGATGCTACCAGTTCAATATATGATGAGAGAACATTTTCCATGTATGTGAAACTAAACTAGTGGAACTCTTTAACATCCCAGTTCAGGCAGGATGAATAAAGAAAACTTAGCCTGTTGTTCAAATGTCTCCTCAGTGTAAAAATGTGATGGTGATGTTGATTCTCTTTAGCAGCAGCTGCACAAAGATGTCAGTAAGATCCTGAGTAAAAGGAAGAAGTCCAAAGACGTTGCCTTGTGGAACAACCAGATGTTTCTTTGTTCAGTTATGTGTGTTTTTAAATGTTCACCACATTCAGAAATCATTTAAAATCAATTCCAATATGATTTCATGTAGTGCATAAAAACATTGTAGGGTTATTTGGCTATTAGGATAATCCACATTTACTGAATGACGATCGGATGGAAAACCCAAAATGAAGCTCGGCTGCTTTTCCAAACACAAACATCCAGATTTGATTTTCTCTGTAGGTTTTAACATTTTGTCAGGTAACAATCTCTCCTGTTTTTAGGTGAGTTTATGCTTATATTTGACTGCAGACCAAAATATATCGAGAGTAAAATGAAACTGGCCCTGATCAGCGGAGATGCAGTGTCTTGGAGCAAGAAGGTTCTGGGTTCAAATTCTTGCACACAGTCTGAACTCGATGCATCCGGTTATTGGACCAAACCTTTCATGAACCAGCAGTAAAAATGTCTGCAACAATCTAGAAAACCGAACGTCTGAAAGGTGAGGATCTGCCGAATCGGGACAGCTGGATGTGAACCGGGTCACAGCAGCTTCCTGCAGCTTTCCTAGACTTTCTGTAAATTCCTGGCATGTCAGCCAAGCAGAGATCAACATGAACATTTGAGCAAACAATCTGATTTCTTCAGTTTCTGACAGAAGAGTCCAGCGGTGAACTCCTGGCTCTTTGCCGCTTTTAGTTTTAATCAAGTTCAAGTACGAACTGGTCTCTAAATCAACTCCGGACTCAGACCTGCACACCGACGGCACAATAACTTTCACTTTTTACTTTTAGCTTTTTGAGGTTTCCAATTTGTTGGGATTATCTTGAGTTGCCTCTGGAGGTCAAAGGTCAATAATGTAGAAGGATGTTGAACTGTCATTCTGCATGCGACGTTATGAACATTAATAACCGGCATGGTTCTGATCCAGAAGTTCAGCTCAGATGTTTGTTCTGTAATTTTCTGCACTAATAAAAATGTTTTATGTCTCACAGCAGAATTTTTCCAAGGCTGAAAGTTTCATCATTTTTATGGACTGATTATACAACAATAAAGAGTATTTCTATTTTATTTTATTCTAAATATGCTAATAGTAAAAGTATTAGAAATTAAGAAGTAGAATATATTATTAAAGCTTTTCAAAAAGGAGACAAAAACTCGGTGGGAATTTTTGTCTCGATCCTTTTTTTCAGAACAAAGACTTTATTCTCCACGAGTTTCTTTCTGCTGAATATCTTGAATCAGGAAACATGAATTATTGCTGATTGTTGGAGACAGAAGCCGGAGCAGCGTCTCCACAGGAAGTCCAGAAATCCACTTCCTCTCCTCCATCACATCCAGGTTTTCCTGGGTTTAAATCTGTTAGGATGAAACTCATGAAACCTTTTCTAAAAACCGAAACAATCATCAAACTGTCAGGATCTTTCCTTCTTTTGGGGATTTTATTTTTGATCATTTGTTCTGTGGTTTGCTTTAGTGATTCTTCTTGATGATATCAGCCAGTTGCTTATTTTAGTAAGTATTTATTAATTTTGTGGTTTGTTGGGTTCGATTTTATTGTTTCCATTGTTGCTAATCGATCCGTTTGTTCCAGAATCCCTGACTGACCGACTCTGCAGTCGCGGCCGTCTGGTTTCTATGAAGTTTTAAATATTTTTTTCATGAAACATTCATCAGGAAGTTTCCGCCTTCAACTAGAAATCAGGAGGGAAACGTCGCATCACTGGCAGGATGAAGAGAAGGATTATGATTATTGATTATTGATCAATTGATTATGTTTCAATGCAAATCACCAGCTGGTTTTAGTCTGGATTCAAAGGAACTCAGTGTTTCGGTTGTTTTTTAGTTTTCTGGAAGTTTCTTCCAGATCTGTGGTGCACAGAAGCTGAATGCTGCTTCACGTTTGGTTCACTGTAAAACATTTGAGCCACATTTAGTTGTCGACTGTCTTCTGCTCAAATTGAACAAGTTTTAGATTTTGAGCCTAAATGTGAAAGATAAAATTACTGTAATAAATGAACTTTTATTCATTTTGTTAAACTTCCCGGAGTTGAATAAACTATTATTTTTAGGTTAGCACTTAAAAAACTGAAAGACAAGAGTGGGATCTATTTCCCAGAATGCTTAGCGGCATGATTGTGTATCCCGAGATGGAAGCTTGTTATTAACGTAAATATTTATTTTAAAGCTTGAGGATAATGTTGTTCATATGAAATGTTTTGAGCAGAATTTGTTGGGATGTTTAATAAAATTAATCAGATCAGAAATTTTGTCCTCACTTAAAACAAGAATTTCAATTATTATAAAGTCAAATAATTATTTGAACTTGATATTGTGAGCTCTTTCATTTTTCCTTCATATTGTAAAATAACTATTTGGTTTCATTTGTAACTTAAAACCCACAATTCAAGATTAATAAACTTAAACAATATTTAGACAACGTGACGATTAAATCAACTTCAAATGTTTTACAGTGTTGATCCAACAGCAGATCTATAATCCGTCCAGCCATTCACAAACAGCAGCAGGATGCAGAACTAGATCATCTAGAACTAGGTGATCTAGAACTAGGTGTTCCTCTCTTCCTGGGTTTAGTCAGAACTCCAGCAGCAGCGTTCTGGACCGGATGTCGGTTCTGGCG
The DNA here is from genome assembly GCA_010277075.1 of Poeciliopsis retropinna. Classification (NCBI taxonomy): domain Eukaryota; kingdom Metazoa; phylum Chordata; class Actinopteri; order Cyprinodontiformes; family Poeciliidae; genus Poeciliopsis; species Poeciliopsis retropinna. The sequence goes on along the minus strand of VMRM01000025.1, from coordinate 53,080 downwards.
GAACCAGGTATCAGACTAATCGTGAATGTTTCGACCAATCAGAGGCCTCCGTTAACACGTCTATTTGGTCGGTTCTGGAGAAATGGGTCCAGCCGGGTTACAGAGGAGACACAGCAAGCCGCCCATCTGGATCGGAACATCCTGAGGCGGTTCTGTTGGTACTGACGCTGGATGTGACCTGAATCTGTCGGACCGACGCCAACAGAACCGGGTCGGAGGGAGCAGGTGGATCTGAGGAGGAGAGGAAGACTGCGGACCGAGAGGAGGAAGGAGAGATTCTGCAGGGACGTCTTCCTCCTCTTCCTCCTCTTCCTCCTCTTCCTCCTCTTCCTCCTCTCTCTTCCTCCTTCACGGCGCGGAGTGGAGAGGCGTGACGCGCCCGAACCGCATCTCCAGGATGGCAGGTAGGTCCGGCTGCTTGCTGAGGTTTTAAAGCCTGCTGTGGTGCTGGTGGTTCGGTTCGGTTCGGTTCGGATCCCTGGGGCTGATGTGCATCGCCGGGGCTCGGTGTGTTTAGGCGGCCGCTGCGGAGCCTTCAGCCTCGGATGCAGAAGGGAGGAGTCTCCGGTTCCGGAACCGTCAGGAATCTGGACCCTGGTGTTCTGCAGTGACCGGATGGCTTCGATTGGGCTCATAACTGGGCCAATGTGAGAGGAGACCGGACCGAACCGTCAGAGGCGTGAGGAGCCGGGCCTCAGACATCAGATACGGGCCGGTACCGAACCCCGATCAATCAGCAGATCTGAAATCCTGAGCCGAACCTTTCAGGTCCAAATTGATGAAAGCAAAAACCAGGAGCTGCTTCCTGACGAAACAACCAGAGAGCTAATGGACCCGAACCGGTCCAGAGATCCGAACCGGTCCAAATTTCCAGAGACTGAAATTCCAGTTGGTTCGTTTTTAATCTGATCTTTGATCTTTGTGTTAACGTGTTAAAATGTTAACTTGAGACATTTTGGACGTTCAAAGAAGCAGAACCTTGGCCCGGTTCAGCAGGTCCAGATATCCTCTCACTGGCCACTTTATTAGGCACACCTGGTTGGAGAAACTTCTGTTCCTTGGACCAGATTGACCTGATGACATCACAGGTGCTGCCAGAACCTTTAGATGGTTCTGCTGCAGACTCCAGGTTCTGTCGGGTCAGGGAGAGCAGAATCTGTGGAGGTCAGTGAAAGGTCAAGAGGAAGCTGTAAGATGTGTAAACAGCTGTGGCTTCGTTATCGCTATGACAACGCGTCCTGTAGGTGAGTCAGGCGAGTGTCTCCTGCTGCCAGGTCCTCCTGTCGGGCCCTTGGCTCCCAGCGTCCCCGTCGGACCGCCGGCGCTCTGAGGATGTCGGACCCTGTGATTCTGCTGGGCTCCGGCTTCAGGACCGGAACCGGAATGGACCCCAGAGCCGCTTCGTGCAGACAAACGCTTGCTGTGATGTTTCTGGTGGCTGGCACACTGGTTTCCATGACGACCACAAGCTCACCTGCTGCAGGTGAGCCGCACTTCTTCCATCTGCTGCTAGTTGGTGTCATGAATCTAGAATCTGTTTCTATTTCTGATTTTATGTTCATGTTGTCAACCCTCCCACATCACTGACTCACTCTGTCCACACACACACACACACACACACACACACCCTCAGTGAGTCATGTGACCTGTCGACTGGAAGGCAAATTTATTTTTCCACATTCAGAAATGTCACATGAAAACAGAAAAGAGGAAAAAACTTTTTCTCAGATGTGTTTAAAAAAATGATCATAAAATTATTAATTAATAATCATTGTTTCGGTTATCAATAGTCAGTAGCAGCTGGAACTCGGCGGGTTTTTATTCTGGATTTAAAGGAACTCGGTGTTTCCTGGAAGTTTGTTCCAGATCTGTGGTGCATAGAAGCTGAAAGCTGCTTGTCCATGTTTGGTTCTGGTTCTGGATGCAGAGCAGGCCATGTGGTATCAATCAATCATCAATCTATCTATCTATCTATCTATCTATTCTATCTATGAATCTTTTCTGCACGTGATTCTGCTGCACGGCGTTGCCATGGAAACAGGCCAGATGAAAGACGGTGAAGGCTGTGTGTGTTTAAAGAGCGAGCGGAAGCAGAACGATCAGCTTCACTGAAAATCATCACAGCAAAAATGAGTTTTTGTTTGTAAACATTAAAAAATCATAAATGTGGACATCCACCGACTGTAACTGCAGGAAGTTTGTTTGGCTTTATTTGTGCATGTTGTTCACAAGTTATCCTCATGTCACTCATCAAAATCTAAATGAATGTCCAGATATTTAAGATTCCATCATCCATGTGAAATCCAACCAATCGGATCAAATCAACTCTCCTTTTTGGCTGGAAGACATTCCCAGTAGAACCAGAACCAGAACCAGACTGTGTGCTGCGCTGACTGGAGGTTCTGAACAACCAGAGCTCGGAGTACCTTCTCAGAGAACGACAGTTACAACAATATTTTCACAATATTATTTTACCAAATAATATTTTGGAACCTTTTGTGAGTTAAAGTCAAATATTACAGCAAAGATCAACAACAACACAATAAATCAGCCAATCACAGCATTTCATGGTCAACCAGAAAGTTCTGCTGTTTATTTATTTATTATGTTTATAAATGCAGAATATTCACCTTAAAATATGCAACTATTACAATAAACAGGTAAAACTGAAATATGACAAACAGATCTGAGCTTTCTGCAGGAATCAGCTGTAGACCCCGTGGAGCTAAATGTTAGCAAAGTGCTAACAGAACAATAACTGCTATCATCAGAAACATTTACTGACCCACAGCAATGAACCCTAACCCTTGACCTGCAACCAAGAGAACCTTGGGATGAGATGTTCTGATCCGCGACTCGCTTCCTGCTCTCATGTCTTTTGGCTGCACTGGTTCTGACCAGAAAGCAGAGAAATCTTCATCTCCATGCAGGCGGGTTCTGAGTAACGCGCTGCTGCCGACGGCGTCCGGTCAACCTGTTACGGTTGACAGGAACCAAGTGGACACCTGCAGCTGACAGGTAGAACTCGGAGTCCGGAAGGAGAGGCGTGACCCGACCAACCAGGTCATTTCAAAAATCCTAAATGGTGCCGAAAAGCCAGGGGACCAGTATGGCAGCCCAAGATCATCACTGGTTTTATTGTTCTTCCATTCAAGCACTGTCGTAAAATGGTGGAAATAATGTTTAAATGAAGCTGTCTAGTCAAAGGCCTTTTCATTGTTTTATAGCTGTTTTGTTCGACATCCCCTTTAGACTTTAGCTCTCAGGTCTCCATGAGTCTGGCTAGCGCCTCTTTATGACCAGAATATTTCCATATCCAACACTTCTGTATAATAAAGGTCGGGGGTCAGGTAGTTTGTGGCCCTCAGAGAGTTTCAAGGGCCCAACGAAAGATTCAGAGTTCAGGTTCTTCACATTCTCTTCTTATATGCTCTACAGGTGTGTTGGATTTGAACAGGACAATGGGGTCATCATCACATCCATCGTCGCCCGCGCCCCACAGGGGGGCCTCAGGCTTTGGTTACCATGGTAACAGTGCTGGAGCCGGCTCAGCAGAGGACCAGGAAGCTGGGGCTCAGGGCATCCACCTACTGCTGAGACCTCCAGACCTGCTGGCCCCCAGTCTCCCGCCAGCTCTCCCCCCACACAGCCAGCCCACCCTCACCCCTCCGCCCCCCTGGGAGCAGGGCCCCTCCCTAGAGGAAGCCTGGGGCTCTGGGGACTACCTGGAGACTCTGTCCTTCATGGTGCCTGACGGGGAGGAACTGGGCCTTGCCACGCCACTACCGAGCCACCCTTGGGACTCTGATGGGGACTGGGTCTCCTATGACACGGCCTTCCCGGCCCGTCCAACCCTCCCTCTGTTCTCCCGTCCCTCCGTCACCCCCTCCTCCACCCCTACTGTTCCTCTGCACGCCCACACTGCCCATCTCGATGTTTTTTCCACATGGGATGAGGAATATGACCCGGAGGACATGATGCCTCTGGAACCGACGGAGGTGCTGCTGCCGGACATGAACAGTCTGGAGTACTACACCAACCTTCTGGCCCGGGAAAAGCAGAAGGAAAAGGAGAGGGAGAAGGAGGAGCAGATACACGGTACCAAGTCCAGACCCTCCATTACTCCCACAACAACACGGACTCACCTTTCTCCTCTGACCCCAGTCCCAACCCTCAGTGGGCCTCCACCAGATCTGGGACCCCTCCCTCCCCTCACTCCCTCACCTGCTCTTACAAGTGAAAGGTCACCTACTCTACCAAGCACCTCCCAAACCCCTTCCACTCTGGCTCCACCTTCTCCAAAAACCAAAGACCACGGTCCAGGCCTCTCTCCTCGTCCCCCATCTAACACTACCAGCCAGGTGCCACCCCCTCCCCCACTGGGACCACCGGTTCGGCCTGTCAAACCAGGAAGACCGTCAGTGATCACAGAAAGAACAGCTAAACCTCCAGCCATAACAACCACCACCCAGATCTCCTCCATCAGCCTCACCAGAGGGCCCCCGGTTACCACCCCCAAAGGGGCCCAGCCTCCGCTCACCAGACAGTACCTGTGCAACGTCACTAAGCCTGAGCTGTACCTGGTCAGAGTGGGTAAGTCCCCCAGCCTGCATGTGACAGGAAGTGCTGCTTCTGGTTTCAGCCGCACGATGAACTTGTCTGTTCTGCAGTGAGTTCTAAAGGCTCATCGGCCGGGTTCGGTCATGTCCGCGACGTCCTGAGGAGAGAGTTCAACCGCTCAGTAGAGCTGCAGGTAATCATGTGAACCCATGTACGGTCTCTGGCTTCAAGGCTGGTTCCGTATTAGTAGGAACAGTATTTTCTGACTCCAGGACGACCCAAACAAACTTGATTGTCTCTGCTCTGTTTTTCAGTTCCTGAGAACTCCATCCAGTTTTGCCTTTCGTGTCGTGTCTGGACCCATGATATTCACTGCTGTATCTGTCATCAACGCTCTCCGTCAGTCACCGCGCAGTTCAGGCCCCATTCCTACAGTTTCCCCTCTCTACACCATACCTGACCTCTGGTACCAGATCCACTCGGTGCTGCAGTTTGTTCCCACCCATGTTGACGTCAGAGTTTGCAACTTCAGTGAAAGGGTGGAGCGAGGGCTGATAATGGCATATGCAGAGAGCAGAAGGAGGTCACATGAGGCAGGAAACATCACGGTCCAGGTGAGTCTCACCTATTCATTGAGGCGCTGGCATCAGGTCAGATAGTTACGTCTCTGACTTCCTCACACAGCTGCTGAACATCACAATGAGCAAAGTCTGGCCAGCAATGGGGCAGAAGGTTCCTGTTGACATCACTTTTGCTGTACGAGACGGGAGGGGCTACTTGGCGGGGTCAGAGGTTAGCGAACACCTGAGGAAGCTCAGCTTGGTGGAGTTCAGCTTCTACGTTGGATTTCCTGCTCTGCAGATTGCAGAACGTACGTCAACAAACACCTGGAGGTTGAACACTGCAGATGGCTGAGTAGTTCAACCACACTTCAGTTGGAAAACAGTTCAAACTGTTAAACACAGGCACTGCAACAAATGTGAGTTTAATTTTGAAATGCTTGTGTTCACAGCCTCCCACTATCCTGAGCTAAATATGTCCCACCACCTGCGTGACACGTGGGTCCGTACAGGTACAAACGCAGCTCAACTCACCATAAAGAAGGTTTAAAAGGTCAAATCTGCAGGTCTGAGAGTTTTTCTCGGTGCTCTGTGCTGTTTCAGTCCTGCTGGGTGTTCATGAGCAGCAGGTGGCTGAGAGGAGTTTTAAAGCTCGTCTGGAGAGACGACTGGCTGTGCTACTGGAGGAAGGACTGCAGGAGACCAGCAGGAGGCGCTGGAGAAGGGCAACTGCTGTGGGCAACCACAGTTTGCAGGTAAAACATGAAACGTTCAGTAAAATGATTCATTTCAAGATGAAGGTCTTTTTTTAAACTGTCTCAGAACGACACTTGTTGTAAATTGGCGCTTTCTAAATAAACTGAAATGATCTGTTGCAACTCGTGGCAGAGCGACGACCCGACTGCATTTCCTTTGCTTTACCTCCTTCTGTCAGATTACGGTTGAATAAAGGTCACTAGTGTGTGTGTATATATATATATATATATATATATATACTATATATATATATATATATAAAGTGATTTGAATGGAGTAATCAGGGCTGCACTGACTTCCTATGCAGCCTGAACTTTTGTCCCATCTGGTGTTTCATCTGTGCAAAATGTATCCAGGACAACAGACACATTGAAGACACTGATAATGTTAAGTTTTAAAACAAAATCAAAAACCATCTGTTGATTTGTTCTTCATTGTGGTTCCCCATGAGAAAACCTAATTCCAAAGATGCATTCAGATGCAGGACTTCCTGTGTCTAAGGTGGAACCTAACCCCAACCCTTGGAAATTCTGTCAGAGGTCATAAATCCCAACGGTTGTGTGTCAGGTGGTGCGGATATCCAGGCTGTCCGGGCCAGAGCGCCCCCTGGAGATGTTTTACTTCGTAGAGGGTCCCGGCGGGGAGAGGGTCCCGGCAGAGGTAACTGCGGCCACCATGAACCGCCTGGACCTTCAGAGGGCCGCCATTGTCCTTGGACACCGAGTCCAAAGGCCTCTGGCTCAACGTGAGTGAGAAGCTAAATCAGAGACAGATGTTCCAGGGGTTTTAATCTGAGGCATCAGGTCAGACTCATCTCTTCCTGTCCTGTTTCCAGCTGTAGAGACTCTTTCTGTTCCTCCAGCTGAGACTCAGAGCAGCAGCATTTGGTTGATCGTAGGGGTGGTTGTTCCTGTCCTACTGGCTATCTTCATTATTATCATACTTTACTGGAAGCTTTGTGGGTCTGAAAAGCTTGAGTTTCAACCAGATGCCATCAACACCATCCAGCAGAGGCAGAAGGTACAACTGGAAGTGGTAGATTTCCTCTGGTTGAGATGGAAACTAGTCCAAGTCTGACACTAGTGTCCTCTGCAGCTTCAAGCTCCTAGTGTCAAAGGCTTTGACTTTGCAAAGCTCCATCTTGGTCAGCACAGTAAAGACGACATCATGGTGATCCAGGAGACGGGTCCACTGCCTGCCCCGACAAAAGAGGCCACGCCCTCCGATGGTGGCGACCTCAACACTCCCAAGTCCAAAGGATCCTCCACGAAAGCAGCACGTTCAAGTCGCCGCAGGGGAAGGTAAAACTCCTGTAAAACTTCTTTAAATAGTTGAGTTTGCTAAACATTTCTGCTCCTTTTGTCACGTCAAACAAACATTCAACTTTAAGATTATTCCCCTGTTGTCTGGATAGAAGATGTAGATTTGCCCCTGATAACTCAAAATGACTACAACCCTTTTAGAAAAGTCCTCAACAAAATTTTTCCTCCTATCAATCAATTCAGTTTATGTTCAACCAGCTGCTGGACTGAGACATTGTTCTCCTTAGGCTCAGCCCTTCAGACGGAGACTCGTTAGGAAGTGAGCAATCCAGCGGCAGGGAGTCGGCAGAGGAAAGCACCAGACCTGTGGCCACGCCCAGTGAGGGCAAACACCACAGGAAGGCCCCGAAAAATGGTAAGACCTGGTGATGTCATCATGTAAACCTTGAGAAGGAAGGAGTCACATATTAGGATAATGGGGAGCAGATCGACATATTGTTTTCTGATCAGTTTTCTTTCCTTTTTTCTATTTATTGCACCCATGAATGAAGGGAGGAGCAAAATAGGTAAGTTTAACCCTTTACCCATTATTGCTACTGTTATTATTACTTACCACATCCCTCACTTCAACTAGCTTCAACTAGCTTATTCTAAAGTTGATGCAAACCCATGAGCAAAATCCAACCTGGAAAATAAGACATTTGGAAAGGCAGATCCTTCTGAGGTCACCCTAACCCAGAAGAATCTGGCAATGGCTTTAAGGGATCTGGCGGTGTTTATGTTGAGGAAGGTGACTACTGGACTAGGAAACAGATGAGACTGAGAAACCGAGTGCAGACCACCGAGAAGCAAAGCAACCAGGAGACTAAGCAACTGGGTAAAACAACTGAAAAGCTGCATGTGACCGGTGTTCAGCTCTTTAATCAAACACAAATTTAAACAGTAACATCCTGCAAAGCTCAGTTTTCAAAAATCTATTTGATTGTGTGGGATGACAGGAGGGGATGTGCAGCATCAATGTTGGGGGGATAAAACATTGACGTCTTCAGCTTGTTTTTGCTTGACCAATGTGCATCACGTGGGAAACAGACATGGAATCAGCACTTCGCTCTGCACGGCTTGTCCCACTGCGCCCCGTATTCTCCTAGACGCTAGGGGGCAGTGTAGGGTAAGCATACAACACTACCCAACATGTTGAGAGACACAAAACAGATTTTAGTAGCAACCTGGCCACATCATGACTGTGGTGGTTTTTATGGGCAGAATCGTGCTGGCAATAATGGAAGTTATTTTAATAATTCATAAAATTTACTTTCTGTCTTTGATTAAAACTGAAGAGATTCAGTTTTAAAATATTTCCTAAATTTTGTCCAAATAATAATTTCTCAAGTGAAAGTTTGTTGCTTCTATTTTATGTTGCTATTGGGAGTTTGGAACAGATTTTTTATGGGAGGTTGTTTGTGGGTTTTGATTGTAAAACGTCATTATTTCCGTCTTCAGAAACAGCGTTGGTGTTTGGACTGAACTGCAAAAACAATTTTGAACTTTCCTTAAACAAAAAAGTCAAGTTGGAAAATCATATAGTTTAGATTTTAAAGCTGAACCTAAACTGGATCTCAAGTAAAATCACCAGTTTTTATTTCATAGGTTGCTTCAGTGCTTCATTTCACTTAATTACTTATTTTCACACAATTTATTTTCCATATTTTAGTTTCTATGTAATTAATGTGTGAGAGTCTCTAAGACACATAAATAGTTTGGTTCTGCTCACTGTGGTTGTCGCCATGTGTTTGTTGTTGAGTCGTTTTTCACATTCAAATGAATACATGAAAAGACATTTGGCTGTGACTGGGGTCGGGTCGGGTCTGATCGGGTCTGGTCGGGTCTGGTCTGGTCGGGTCTGGTCTGGTCTGGTCTGGTCGGGTCTGGTCGGGTCTGGTCGGGTCTGGTCGGGTCTGGTCTGGTCGGATCGGATCGGGTCTGATCGGGTCTGATCGGGTCTGGTCTGGTCTGGTCTGGTCGGGTCTGGTCGGGTCTGATCGGGTCTGGTCTGGTCGGGTCTGGTCGGGTCTGGTCTGGTCTGGTCGGGTCGGGTCTGGTCGGGTTGGGTCGGGTCGGGTCTGGTCTGGTCGGGTCGGGTCTGGTCGGGTCGGGTTGGGTCGGGTCGGGTCTGGTCTGGTCGGGTCTGGTCTGGTCGGGTCTGGTCTGGTCTGGTCGGGTCTGGTCTGGTCGGGTCTGGTCTGGTCTGGTCTGGTCGGGTCTGGTCGGGTCGGGTCTGATCGGGTCTGGTCGGGTCTGGTCTGGTCTGGTCGGGTCTGGTCGGGTCGGGTCTGATCGGGTCTGGTCTGGTCGGGTCTGGTCGGGTCGGGTCTGATCGGGTCTGGTCGGGTCGGGTCTGATCGGGTCTGGTCTGGTCGGGTCTGGTCGGGTCGGGTCTGATCGGGTCTGGTCGGGTCTGGTCTGGTCTGGTCGGGTCGGGTCTGGTCGGGTTGGGTCGGGTCGGGTCTGGTCTGGTCGGGTCGGGTCTGGTCGGGTCGGGTTGGGTCGGGTCGGGTCGGGTCTGGTCTGGTCTGGTCGGGTCTGGTCGGGTCTGGTCGGGTCGGGTCTGGTCTGGTCTGGTCGGGTCGGGTTGGGTCGGGTCGGGTCCTCTGCAGACTCCACTCTTCACCTCGTCTCGAACTAAGAGACTTTTGTCCACCTCTTGCTGCCGACCGTCCCCATCGATCCGAAGCCGAGACCGCGGCGTCTTCACGCTTCTCCAGTTTGCTCGGGGAACAAATTGGTTCTCTGGTTTGTGAAATGTTGAAGGCATCAGAATATAAAATACTTGCAGATTTAGCTGCTCTACTTGCTACCAGGTGGTTGATTGATGTGTGTGAAATAATACCAATTTTTTGACTCCTCTTGGGTTTGAACAGTTTCCTGATCAGCCAGTTGTTCCTCTACCCCCAGCGGTCCCATCAGGCAGCGGTCCAGATGAACTTCTCTCCTCATCCTCCATCTTTGACCATGTTGACCGTCTCTCCCGTGGCTCTTCAGATGGAACCCGTCGCCAGGCCAACAAGGTGCAACTTATTGCCATGCAGCCGCGACCAAGTCCGCCCGCGGCTCACGGCCCGCCACAGCCGAGCCCCTCCCTCACTGAAAAGGTCAATACTGAGGTAGGTCAGGCACATAACCCACATACTGCCATATGCCATAATAAAGCATGTTTGCTGTTGTCCAACAGGTGGCGCTAAGGCACAAGTCTGAGATCGAGCATCACAGGAACAAACTGCGCCAACGTGCAAAGAGGCGGGGCCAGTGTGAGTTTCCTTCCATGGACGACATCATGGATGCTTTCGGAGACGGGCCGGTTCAGAGCGAAGCGGCCCAGCGGCTCTACAGCTCCGCCCACGACCACATGGACTGCATCCTTCAGGCCGAGGGAGCCTCACCCCTGACCCCCGCCGACTCCAGGAATAGGTCAGGGTTGGCCCGAATCTGTTTTCATGCTTGTCTGCACTAATGTTGCATTTCTTGTCTCAAAGGAAATGATCAAAGCAACACTTGATCATTTAAAGGTCGATAATCCAGTGTAGCTCAAAGCTGAATCAGATCCTTTTTGTGTGTTTTTCTCTCCAGAGGGAGGCGCTCTCCTCGGGGCCGGAGGCCTCAACAAGGACCGGGAAGTCTTCCAGATACAGACAGAGATCGGCTGCTCACAGACCAGAGCGCCACCTACAGGAAGTACCCCGGACTCAACAATGTAGCGTACATGGTGGGACAAACCAAAGTTATCCTCAAATCAGTCCACTGTGGGAAATATTGGAGCCGCACAGTTTAGGGAAAATGCTTTTAATCATTTGCTCTGGGGCTGGAAATGAGTTGGTCAAATCAGTCAGCAGTCGTGCCACTAATCAGGAAAACAGATCTGGACCAATCACAATGAGAGAGGGATGTTATTAATAGGTCTGCATGAGTGGGCGGGCTCTGTCAGGTTGCAGGTTAACTTCCTGTCACTGAAATTAAAAAATGTTCAGCGTGAAGCTCTGTGTTCCTCACCAGGCCACAATGTCACCAGGAGGAGAATCAAGCCAGCGTAGTGACGGATGGTAATATGTACATCGTGCCAAGTTGATGCTCCGGTTCTGGTGTTTTACACCACAGATGTACGGCTTGCAGTTCAACCCGCTTCAAAAGATGGCAGAACTTCTGACCAATCAGTCCTTCCTCTGTTCCTCCTCGAACAGCGGTCCCATCAGGCAGCGGTCCAGATGAACTTCTCTCCTCATCCTCCGTCTTGGACCTTGTTGACTGCGGTTAAATTAACCTCGTAATTACGCTCCTCCAGCCTGAACAGCTGCCTGATGTCTGCTGGTCCACTGCAGTGGTTGAGATGTTTGGAGTTTGCGAGATCCGACCCGCAAAGATGTAAATCACAGACCAATTAAGACATGCAGCCTGTTGCCACTCGAATCGCTGGCACATAATACCCAGCTTGGCGGGCTTGTACTATCCCTGAGGTGGTTATGAAAATGGGGAAGAACTGTGCAGAGTTCATGAAACTGTTTTATTTCTTTATTCAATTTTAACATTCTCAGTGATCCAACCTGCATAAAAAAGAGAAGAGTTGTTTAGGAATATTTGTATTCTGACATTTGGCCGACTTTTATCACTTTCTGATGTGAAGAAGAAGAGCACCTGCTGCACATTGTGCCAGTGGGGCTCAGCAATGCCCCCTATCTGTGTGGCATGGTACTTTCTGCCTCACGCCTCATGGCTGGTCAGAAAGACCAAACATGTCCATCTTGGTTATTAAATATGTCACACACACTGGAACATCAGCATGTGTGATCAAACAAGAATGGAAAGAGAGACACCAATAAGCATACACCAGACAGCGCCCCTAGAGGTGAGACGCAGTACTGCCTCGCCTCGTACTTCCATGTATTTAAACAGGCAATGTGTAAATTTGGAACGTTTTATCATAAAATTGATAAATCTCTAATCTTCCCGAAAATAAAATGATAGATAAATGGACAAAATGATTTTCTGTCATTGTTATAACTAGTCTTGGCACAGCTTCACCAGCCTCACCGAGGCGGTTAGTGTTAGGGTGATGGTCATTATGTTACGGTGGTTGGTATGACTACCACAGTTCAGCTGAGGATTGAGATATGATCAAATTTGACTTACCTGTCCGATTCAGGTTCCCTGGTGGTTCCGTTAAGAACCATCACAGCTGAAAATCTTCTCTGATCTGTTTCCTGGCAGTCGGACCCTGACCTGCCCCCAGACCACGGCAGTCCCTCCCCTACTGATGAGGTCTTTGACTCAGCCCCAGCTCCACCTCCTTACATGCCCCCCCAGCCTTCTATTGAAGAAGCCCGGCAGCAGATGCACTCCCTGCTGGATGACGCCTTCGCCTTGGTATCACCATCTTCACAGACCAGCGGTGTGGTGAGTGAGCCGGGTTCTGGGCAGGTGGATTCTTACCCTGCAGCCTCTCAAGCCTAACAATTTATTTTCCACACTGAGATCAAATATGTTAGTTATGCCTTGTGAAATGTTTCTACTTTTGTCCGCAGAGATATGAGTTGGGAGTCTCCCCCACATCCATCCAGGGTCTGCTGCAGAGGTCAGCTTCATCTGGACACTTAGAAACACACCCAGGTCTGTAAACTGAAGGATTAACCCAGTGTGTCTGTGTCCCAATCAGGCAGGGCCTGGGCTCCGGAGGGTACGTTTCTACTGGAGAACAACTGCAGGAGTCGGTGTACTCCAACAGGGGGAAGTATGAAGACCCTCCTTCATCCTCCAGACCCCGACCTGTAGGGGGCAGTACAGGTACAATGAGCAAACATCCAGCCTTCTGCTCTTTGAGACCAGAGAGCAGAAAAGAGTCACCACACTCCTGCTCTCAGCCCCACCAACTAATTGGTGACCCAGAAATACTCTTAAGCCCCCCACATGCTCGGGGATACTGTCTGCACTCTGTGAGACTCCGCGCATACTGATGGTTGAGACTTTATATTCAAGCGTACTAAAATTTTCTTGAGACAAACTTCTTTATTTACCACAATCCTAGTGGATACCAGCAAGTTTGTTGCACTAGTTGGGTCCCTAGCTTTGTTTCTTCTCCTTCTGGGAAGCCTCAACACATCTGTCAGTGTGGGACTGAGAACGGTTGTCACATGTCTGTTTATTCCGCAAAGTCAGAGAGCCGCTGCTGAGTCAGCTGAGCATCCTGCTGCTCATTGGGGCAGAAGATCTCTGAATTCGACTGTGATCAAACAGGATCCATCCATAATAAGCTTAGTTTATTATGCTCCAGAAGCACCATTTTGCTCGACGTAATAATTTGTGCTGCTATCCAAAATGAGCATATATTCGATCATCAGTGCCGTTGTGTGAAAAAAAAAAAGTCTGGCTCAAATTATCGGACACCTCTCTGCTCCGCTGTCTGTCTAAGACACCATGGCAATGTTTGTGTAAATGTTGCCTGTTGCTATGAAGCATTTTCGCTAGTGTTTCTGTGACATCACCACGTCATGTTGATTTTAATCCTGTTGATGTTGACTTTCAAATAAAACAAAGTGACTCTCAACCTCAGCAGCTTGGTGTGTCTTGAAAACCAGTTTGATGTTAGCAATATTTCCACCGGGTAGCGCTCATAAAAGTGGATCTTTGTGTGGCAAACCTCCACGGACTGAAGTTCGCCCGAGTATGTGGGCCTTTATTGTCTTGTCTGTTTCTTTTCTGTTACCCTCCAGGGGCACAGCTTCACCATCTGACTCAGGTGGGTTTGTCCAGTCAGATCGGTGCGTACCCTGGAGTCGGTCGCAGCATGTCTGGACCCACTGGCTCCAGCTGGCACCAGCAGCACTCAGACCAGGACCTATCCAGACCTGGGGGTAGCAGAGAGAGTGTAAGTCATGAAACAGATGAGATCCAGCCCATACAGAACGGTTCTATTGGTTAACTGACTGTGACAGGAACCTTTGGGGTACAAATGTATATCAAGTTTAGTTCTAACCCACCAGTGATGTTACTGACAACAGACACGTCAGCCTTGTTGTTCCTTTTCAAAGTGCTTCATAAAAAAAGTGCAATGCGATGCTAAAGATGCTCTGAACGTCGTTCTAATCTACACCCTCGCTCCATTTGCTGTGAATTAACTCATTCTTGTATTTTCTCCAGGTGCTGTCGTTCCCTGAGTTCTCCTCTTCATCTGTTTTTCAAATGCCCAGCTCTTCGTTACGGGACCCATCGGCTCCACCCCTCCTCTTAACCTCGCCCACCCCAGAATATCCACCAGAGGATGCCTCTCCATCTGCCCACACATCCGCCTCTCTCATCAAGGCGATCAGGGAGGAGCTGCGACGGCTGGCCCAGAAACAGGCGGCAGTGACCAGCTACCCTTAACTGACCTGAATCTTTGAAAATCAGGAGTTACAGTAGCTGTTCTAGTAGTTGGTTAAGCACCTTGAACTGTGCCGCTAAACATAAGATACCCATGATCCAAATGGCAGCGTCTGCTGACGACCACCGGGACTTAACAGGGTTTTCTCTTTTTATTTGTCTGTCCACTACCCTTTCGCCCTGCGTTCATCGCCCAGATTCACATTTCCACTAAAGTGCTTCCTGGAGTAGATCACTGAGGGTCGGCCAACCTGGACTTCTACACTGAATCGTCCTGTTTGAACTTCTGGAACAACAATACAGCCCCCAACCGTGAAATGAGAGGTCCCTCTGGAGTTGTGAAGTCGATGGCCTTTGTGGTCTAGTCATCTACCTTCAACTCCAGGAGCTCATCCCTCTTGGCCTTCTGAAGTGGATAACACCTGTTGGAGTTCTGAAGCAGAAGCATTGCCATTGGTTAGATTTTGAACTTGGATTGTTCATCTCAACTTCTCTTAGTCAGAGAGTTTTCAAATGAATTAGTCACACATCCAGCTCTTGTGGTTAAAACAACATTGTTGACCTTGCAGAGTGATTGTCTCTAGGAGTTGTACAGCAAACTGTTTTGCTGTTGTCTTTGAGTTCCTGGTGTAAACGGGCCCTTTAAACCTTTGGCCATTGCTCCTTACTGGAGTTATGAAGACTGGGATGACCCATCAGTCCTTGTTGAGGTAATTCTTCACATGAAGAAAACTTCTGAACCCTCGTAGACCTGGTCTTATGGTTCTACAGCAGATTATCATCACTTCTGGATTAAATTGACCTTCTGAATAATCTGGCGTGGGTTCCCCCTTTTAGACTTTTAAAGATGTTGCTCCAGTGGTTTCTAGTTGAGTCACGATTCTTACGTGGACTTTATTCAACCTCCTTAGCCTTCTGAGATAAATGGGAAAGTCTGAAAATCTACAGCAGATCATTGTTTCCAGGATAATTAGGCCGTTATTAACCTAGAGGGAACATGTGAAGCTCACTGTCCGTCCAGAACATTTGCCCATTCTTGGGGGTGTATCGTTCCTTCTGAAGTTCTGAAGTGGGTAATCTTTCTGGATTCCCTGTGGTGCTAATTGTCAGCCTCACTACATTTAAACATTGACCACATACTGCCTTCCATGATCCATCAGCCACGGTGATCATGTATGCATCGACCAACCATACAGAAAATAGATTTGCACTGTTTATAGCAGGAGGTGCAGAAAGTTCTGACAGCATGACAAACTATTAGAAAAAATACACACACACATATATACACATACATATGTGTGTGTGTATTCATATATTGGTATATAAATGAAATTCTTAGAAATAGAGCCCCAATGAGCACAATATTAATGTGAGAGTTACTATTGGAGTATTGAGATGTTCTGTATTTTTTATTGCTTAAATATGAAATTATGCTTTAAATGCTTTATTTAAATCAAAAAAGACCAAACTACTGTTCCATGGTTGTAAACTCTTGTGTTTGAGCTTGCTGTAGATTCTGAGGCCGTTTGTTGCGCTGCATCGCTGCTAGTTTGTGTGTTTGTGTATCAGTGGTAAAAAAAGAAAAGAAATTGCAGCAAAAGCATCACTTCTCCAGCTTTTTGTGGTATCTCTGTTGCTCCCATCTGTTTTCCGTAGACACTGAAGATGGCGCTAATGTTATGTTGGAGATGCTCCAGAGTTTCTGTCGGAGTCTTGATATTCTTCTCAGCTGCAGCTGCTTCTCAATCAACAGTTAGATTCTGCACACATGAAGAGAAAGAGTCCTCTTTTCAGTGAAGGTCCTGTGTGTTTGGTACTGAAGGTGTGTTCTGGTACTGAAGGTGTGTTCTGGTACTGAAGGTGTGTTCTGGTACTGAAGGTGTGTTCTGGTACTGAAGGTGTGTTCTGGTACTGAAGGTGTGTTTGGTACTGAAGGTGTGTTCTGGTACTGAAGTTGTGTTCTGGTACTGAAGTTGTGTTCTGGTACTGAAGGTGTGTTCTGGTACTGAAGGTGTGTTCTGGTACTGAAGGTGTGTTTGGTACTGAAGGTGTGTTCTGGTACTGAAGGTGTGTTTGGTACTGAAGTTGTGTTCTGGTACTGAAGGTGTGTTCTGGTACTGAAGGTGTGTTTGGTACTGAAGGTGTGTTCTGGTACTGAAGGTGTGTTTGGTACTGAAGGTGTGTTCTGGTACTGAAGTTGTGTTCTGGTACTGAAGGTGTGTTTGGTACTGAAGGTGTGTTTGGTACTGAAGGTGTGTTCTGGTACTGAAGGTGTGTTTGGTACTGAAGGTGTGTTTGGTACTGAAGGTGTGTTCTGGTACTGAAGGTGTGTTTGGTACTGAAGGTGTGTTTGGTACTGAAGGTGTGTTTGGTACTGAAGGTGTGTTCTGGTACTGAAGGTGTGTTCTGGTACTGAAGGTGTGTTCTGGTACTGAAGTTGTGTTCTGGTACTGAAGGTGTGTTTGGTACTGAAGGTGTGTTTGGTACTGAAGTTGTGTTCTGGTACTGAAGGTGTGTTTGGTACTGAAGGTGTGTTTGGTACTGAAGGTGTGTTTGGTACTGAAGGTGTGTTTGGTACTGAAGGTGTGTTCTGGTACTGAAGGTGTGTTCTGGTACTGAAGGTGTGTTCTGGTACTGAAGGTGTGTTCTGGTACTGAAGGTGTGTTTGGTACTGAAGGTGTGTTTCTGATGTGAACAACCTGAACTTCCCCTGGACCCATTTGTCCGTCTCTGGTTTGTGGCATTTCCAGTAAAGTCTGAGACACAGAAGTGATTTCTTAAAGGAAGTCTGTTAATATGTTTCACCTGATCATAGTTTAATAGAGATTCAGCGTCAAATAGAAGTAAAATTAGGTCAAGCTCAGAGGAAATGTGTAACCTCTCATAACCCTAATCAGCTCCACTTGGCCTTTAATACTTCAACTTTGCTGATGAAGCATCTTCCTGTTTCCATCTGCCTGGCCTCTAAGTGTGCAACAAGCACTATGTGGTTTTGAATTATTATTCATGTTATTATTATTATTATTTTCTGCCTTGGAATGTTAATTTTTTCAAAGGATCAGTGAAAAATAGGAAAATTGACTAATATATAAAATTGAGAAGATGAATTGTCTGACTGCTGGTGTTCACAGGTAGAAATAAATGCTGGAAACATTAAATAATCAGAAATGTTTTGGCTTCAGTCTAAAGTGTCATTTCCAACATTCCTCACTGCTGCCCTCCCATGGCCATTTTAGAGAGCATCATTTCTGCCCTAAAACTTCAGTTTGACTCCAAAAGAGAGGAGAAAAGGACAAGAAACGTCACCAACCTGAGCTGTTGGTGACGTTTAGTTTCCATGGAATTTGGTGAAACTTTTCATATTTTGGGAAAAGTGGCTGAAACAGACCCACATGTAGCAACTGAACGAGACTTTGTTCAGTTTCATGAGGTTTCTGAGCGGCAGCAGCAGGAAATGTCCAGACTGAACTCGGCGGTGGTGGGAGAAAGGTTTTCTAATCAGCTGAAAAGGAGCCAGTGATAAATCATGAGAAGTTCTGCTCTGGTCCAAACACACCTCGGTTCAAAGGGTGTTTTTGTCTCGCTGGCAGCTTCTCTAACAGTAACCGTAACCAAGGTTACACTGATATGACACAAGCCTACATTGTTCAGTCAGCTTGTTGAGCGGTGGTGAGACGGCGATGAAAGGATAAGGTCCTTTTTCATTTCAAAATACGAGTCAAGCCGAACGTTTGCGTATTTCCATCCGGTCCTAGAACTCCTCCTGAGGTCTAGAGCTGAAATCTTGAATGTTAGAGGAGAGAAAAGCTCTTATGTTGACCTGTTAGGATCAACCAGCTGAATCAAAGTGTCTATTCTTCATTGAACTGAACTACAATAAGATAATTCTCTATTGGGCTAGTGTTGCACTTTCAGCAGTTGGGACGCTTCACGTTCTGGTTCGTTAAAAGTTCATGTGACTCCAACAGCCAAACCTGAAGCGCAGGCCATTCTTAGTTTATGTTCTGTTAGTGGCAGCTTTACTGGAAGTCTGCACACATCTGGATGAAACCTTGCTGGAGTTGAATGCAGTTTTGGACAATCTTCTTCTTCTTCTTTCTTCTTCTTCTTCTTCTTCTCTCTCCGTCCTCTGTCCCCTGGCGTCCATAAGCCCAACGTGTCTCAGGAAGTCCTTTGATTCAGACGTCTGCGTCTCTCTGCTGAAACAATCTGCTGGTTTCCGGAAAGCCGTTGACCTTTTGTCTGTTTGTGTTCCTCATGAGCTTCTGCTTTTCTTGGCATGTTCCTCCATGTTAAGGCTTTAGCTGTTTTTGATGTCCCCAATAATGTTCAGCATGCTGCTAAAATATGTAAAAGTCCAAACAGTGAAGTTGTTTCACGTCTAGGTCAGTGAGCAGTGATCATTATTCATCAGCTTTTTTATACATTTCCAAATGCTATTTTTTAATCTAAAAGAAGATGGTTCTAGTAAATAGTGTATAAATGAAAGTGGATATGATGTTGAATAGAAATATATATATAAATATATCTAAATAATATTTTATCTGTGATTGCTAAATGGACTGGAAGATCAGCTCGGCCTGGTGCCAACTCATCCTTCATGGACCGACTGCAGAACGCGACTGGTTTGGACCTCTCCGATTGGACAATGCACCTGTCCGTCAAGCTGTAGGGCTTGGCCACGCCCACAGGATCACATGGTGCTATTTCACAGACTCCAGGTGGATCTGAAAGTTATCAGATCACCATCATGAAAATGACAAAAGTCCTGCAGATGTTCCAGTCTGCAGGTTCCTCCTGAATGTTTCCAGCAAACCAGCTGGATGTTCCTCCATGACAAACTGCGGATCCAGGAAAGGCTGTTTGCTCACAGAGGATCACTGAACAGAGAGTCCAAAAATATTCTGTTCTCACATCTGCAAAGCTTTTTTTCTCCTTGGTCCCATTGGAGCTAATAATGCACAGTATCATTTTTACCTGGACTATGCTATTTTTGGACCAGTTGACTCACCGAGTTGGTTGTAATGGGATCCGTCAAGTCAAAGCTTCAGTTGGGTCCAAACAGACCCAGAATGGGAGCGAAAGACTTGTGGGTTCATCCAAACTAATTCTGGGTCCAAAACAAAGTGATGAACAACCTTGGCCTTGACCTGGCTCTGAGAAATGAAGAATTTCTGGTCCTGAGTGAAAACTGCAGTTTCGTCATGAAGGAACATCCACTCAGCTGTTGCTCTGAGCTCAACCACATTCCTGTTTGTTCTTCAGAACCCGACGGCCTGCCCCGACCCGACCCGACCCGGCGAGACCTGAGGGCAGCAGCCTGAAGCGGGACTCGTGGTCCGGGTCGGGTGTCAGGGTGTCGCGGCCTCCGAGGCGCTCTGTGAGCTTCGTGATCTGGTGTTTCAAGTCCGACTGATTGTGTTAACAGACATTAAAGAGACATTTGGAGTCGAAGCCGTTGTTGTCGTTTCTGAAAACTTTCTGGTTTTATTCACTTTAAACTGATGAAATGTTCTAAATGCTTCATTGTTGCTGTGCTGGAAAATCACTTTTCTATGGGATTTGTTGGAAGTTACTAACATTTGACTGAAATTAGTGTTTAGTTTTTTATTGTGACGTTTTTGGATCTGAAAGCACAAAAACCTGTTTATTTCTGGAGGACATGGAGATGTTTTTATCCGGAACATGTTCGACCCAAAAGGCTCCATATTTAGTTACTTTTGAGTCACTGCTCAGAAACACAGCTGCTTTATTTCTGGTTCGGTTCCGGTCCGGCTGATGAAATCCGGGCTGCTCCTTTTCTTTCCCAACTTGTTTTCTGTTTGCGTTCATGATCCTCCTCACTTACAGGCTTTGGGCGGAACCGGACTCCTCCCCTCGCCGAACCCTCTGGCTCGGTGACACTTCCTGATGTACCTGAGCAGGTGAGGAGGAGGAGGAGGAGGAGCAGAGCTTTTCTTCATCACCTCTGCCACCATTCGCGGCATGAAAACACAGCGGAGGGTTCGGGTTCGGGTTCGGCTCCAACATCAGGGTGAGTCGGTTCTCCTTCCATCGGGTCCAGTGCGCTTTAAACACGGACCTCCTTCCGAACAACAGCAGGTACCGATGACGTCACACACAGACCGGATCGGTAAGCTCCGCCCACCGACGTCAGCACGTTCAAGCCGGTTGAGCGTAGGAACACCTGAGTGCGTGCAGGTGAGGTCTAGACCTGCTAGTTCTAGATCAGGATTCAGCGGAAACAGCCTGAGTCACTGCGGTCCCCGGTTCGATTCCCGGTCCAGACCGTCTCCTTCGTGTTGCTGATACTCAGGTTGTTATTAAATATGCTGTAAATGAGCAGAAGAGCAACAACCCACAAACTCTTAATTTTAAAGCATTTATATCAATTTGATTTTGTTGAGTTAATTAAAGCATCGGGGGAAAACTATAGAAGGTTAAATATAATTAGGCTCTAATTTGGCAAATCCTTGTAAAAGGGATGGAAAGAAACTGACAAGTTTTACTTGATTACACTCTTGTCCTCCTGCAGGTTTTAGATGAGCCACAGGTACACAGGTTCATTACCTCCTCCAGTCTGGTTCGGTTCTCCAGAACCTTGATGACGTCATTATTCTGTTCAGGTGAGGAGCAGCAGAGGCTCATCTAAAGGGTGCAGGGCAGCCAGGGGCCCCCAGGTCTGGAGTTTGACCCTGGTGCTTTAGGATGACGGACTCTATGAAAACTCAGCTGGTGAGCGCCATCCACCTGCAGCAGGTGGAACTGCAAGAAAAACCTACAGGCAACTCGCAGGACAACAGCAACAGCAGCAATGGTGAGTTTGATGATCAGGTAAATGCTGACACATCTGGTTTTACCTGGGCAGATAATTATTTAGGAAAATCTGATTATTTATCTGAGAAGAGAGAAATCTGAGGATGAGAGGCTAGAAATCTGGAGTAGTGATGAAGTTTCCAGTAGCTGATTATTTTGCTGATTAATTCCAGATTTAAAGGGGGAACTAAAGATCCACATGGAAGTCACATCATATGTAAGGAGGAATTATCAAACAATAAACTGCAATAATAATTCTGTACATTTTCCCTTCCAACATGCATAGACAATTTCCCGTCATAGTCTCACTGGCCACTTTATTAAGTACACCTAGCCAGAACCGGGTCGGTACCAGTCTTCAGGACTGCTTTGACTCTTCGTGGCTGAGATTCAACAGGAGTTTCAGAAACATTCCTGACATTTCAATCGATCAGCTACAGCTCCATGGTGAGAAGCTCCAGGTCACAAACTTCCCAAAGATGCTTGAGAGGAACAGAGAATCATCTAAACGTTGCAGATGGTCTGATCGGATGAAATGACCCGATCCTGCTGGACGTCCACAGAACCCTGGCTGAAAGGTTCAGATGAAACTCAGTTGCTCATTGGACCACGTGTTGTTTCTCCAACCTGTTCTGGTCCAGTTTTGGTATCTGTGTGAATTGTAGCCTTAGTTTCTTGTTAGCTGATAGAAAGTAGCACCTGGTATGTGTTTCTGCTGTTGTAGCTCATCTGCTTCAAGGTTTGGTGTGTTGTGCATTCACAGATCCCGTTCTACAGGCCTACGTTCTACAGTTCTGGTCTTTGAGTTATTGTTGCCTTTTTGTCATCTAGAACTAGTCAGCACTTCTAGTCCTTCAAAATAAAACTCCATTGGTTGATGTCCTTTACACCCTTCTACTCCATTCTGATGCTCATTTTAAATTTCAGTCAGTTGTTTTCCACATGTCTAGATGTGTTGAGCTGCTGTCACATGATTGGCTGAGTTACTCTTTGTGTTAACTGGTCAGGTGTTCCTCATAGAGAGCTGGTGAGGGAACAGATATTTCCAACAAGATGACAGACGGAGTCCATGACTTGCTCCAGCTGTGCGACAGATTCTCCAGATAAATCTAGTGGAGGTGGATTTAATCTGACTGAATCTCTGGACTGTTTTCAGCTGCAGCAGATGAGAAGTTCACTGTGGAACAAGCTGTGGAAACCATCGGCTTTGGACGCTTCCACGTCCTGCTGTTTGTCATCATGGGCAGTGCCAATGTGAGTGTGTGTTAGCCCCAGCAGACCTGCAGTGAAGGTGGGACACCTGCACACTGACTCTGTGTTTGTGCAGATTGTGGAAGCCATGGAGATCATGCTGCTAGCTGTGGTTTCTCCAGAGATTCGATGCGAGTGGCGCTTGGAGGACTGGCAGGTCGCCCTCGTCTCCACGGTGAGTTTCTGTCATCCAAGCCAAACGACGCATAAACTCGACTCTGTGTCACAAATATCTCTGATAAAACTCAGCTGAACGTCACTCAAACGATCTGGAATGTTGTTGAAGGTGAGCTGCAGTGCAGTGCAGAGGTTATGGAGACATTCAAAGCAGAATTTTCATTACATTGCATTAACCCCCATTAACTAAAGAAACTGTTGGAGAACTGAATAGTTTGGGACTCAAGAGTAGAAAAGAAGTGGAATTTCTGTTGCAAGTGGTTTTTCTGAGGAGAACAAAAATGAGAACGCTCCAGAACCCATGACCACAGATCAGGATGATGGCAGTTGATTGATAATCTGAAGATTGTAGAACTCTGGCATCATCTCACATCGTCACCATTTAAAGCTCTTTCTCTCTCTCTCTGTCAGATGGACAAAGCATCAGCTTCAGAATAGCTGCCTTCATGAGAACCTGCAGGTTTCTGTCAGATTGAGTTCTGAACCGGCTGTTTCAGAACTTTTCTAAAGTTCCTCTAAGAAGCCATTCTGTTGTTCATCTGGACCCACTGATATCTAGACCAGTTCCTGAGGTCCACAACCTTCACATTACCTTCAGTTCATGAGCATAATGCTGCCACCGCCATGCTTCGCTGTGGTACTGGAAGGAAACCTCCTTCCAGTGATACGTTTTTTGACCTGTGGTCCAAAGGCTCCAGTCTGGTTCTGTCAGACCAGAACCCATTTCCCCAGACAGTTTTGGGCTGGACCACTTCCTGTTTTATCTGGAAATGTGCAGCTTCAGGAACGTCTTTAGCTAGAGACTGCTGTTAACATGGTTCTGCAAAACTTCCCGGGCTCTTCTCCTGACCATGACCTTTGACCTTGGGGAACCTCTCTTTGAACTAAATGTGGAAAAGCCAAGCAGGAAATCTGTTCCAGGTCCATCAGACCCAGGAGAAGAGAAAACCGAAGACGAAGCTTTGCTGAATTGCGGCGAATCAAAGTTTGGCAAACACTGTAAAATGTTCGGCCGAATGTGAACATGTGAACCGGCTGACAGCCGGTTTGTTGGGTCACCAAACGGGTGACCCAAATGTCACCCATTTGGGTGACAAATTTTAGTGTAATTGTGTAACGAGACATGATTAACAGCTCACTCCCAGAAATCGCATGGAAACCCAACTGGTTATGATGGTATTGCACTGTTGAAGCTAATGTTGTGAATAACAATCAGGTATTGATAGGAATTACTGAGAGGAGGCCTGGCTGCCAACGTCTGCTGTAACATTTCTCCAGAAGGCTCGATGAACCCGATCAGAAGATCTATGCTGGCACATGCAACGCTCTCCATCTGGACCGTTTGTTCATCGAAGGCCACACTTGTTGCTGATTCACAACATGTTTTCAGGAAGAACCCGGAGAGGACGTGTTCGTTCAGTCAGTGTCCATGTTGGAAACTCGCATTATTTAGCATGTATCCAAATGAACAGTTTATCATAACTGCTTCAAAAGCATTTGGACATAATTCAACAATCATATTCATCGTTTTAGGACACCACAGTAAATAGAGTGCATTAACAAGGGATTGTTTCAGCCTGCGAAGATTTGACTTTATGACTCTCGGTTCTGTGAGACAGCAGTGACTACGATCCAGTAACTCACCACCATCAGTTTGTGAATGACCGAATGTCCTCTGGCGCTCTGCAAGTACAGGAACTTTTACCATTCATGCTGTCGATGACTGGGTGTCTCCTTCAGATGGTGTTCGTTGGCTTCATGGTTTGTGGAGTTTTGGCCGGTTACATCGCTGACAGATATGGACGCTGGAAGGTAGGAAATGGCCGATTTCAGTTGCAGTGCCGCCGTTGTTGTTTTCTGAGTGCTTCTTCTTGGGTCTTTGTGTTTCATTCAGGTTGTGTTCGGAGGTTATGTGTGGAGCGCCTATTTCTCTCTGCTCACGTCGTTCGCTCCAACGTACGGCTGGTTTATCTTCCTGCGCAGCATGGTGGGCTGCGGTGTTGCAGGAGTGTCACAGGGGTCAGCTCACACAAAGCAGCAGTGACTGAAAATTCTGCTCTCTGATTAGCTAACCGTGGTTTGTTTGCTCTTTAGGTTTGTGTTGAAGACAGAGTTCATCCCTGCCAAATATCGAGCCTACCTGCTGCCTCTGGGCACTGTGAGTTCTGCTCTCTCAACCTTTCTTCCTCAAAACAACAGAAGCACTGAATCTTGTTGCGTTTCAGATCTTCTGGATGACCGGCTCCATGCTCATCATCCTCCTCGGCATGCTGGTGGTTCCCACTATGGGCTGGAGATGGATGATCCGCCTCTCCATCACACCAAGCATCATCCTCATCTTCCTCTTCAAGGTGCAGGTTCTGCTCCAATTGTTTGTTTCTGCCACGTCTGTCCCAGTCAAAGCATGAGACGTTTGTGTTTGAACCCCCAGTTTATTCCTGAGTCGGCCCGTTACAACGTGTCAGCAGGGAAAGTTGATGCTGCCGTCAAAACCCTGCAGAGGATCGCCAGAATGAACCGAGCTTCTCTTCCTGCTGGGCGGCTGGTGGAACCTGCTCTGGTATTTTCTGCTTCCTGTCTTATCTTCCTAGAATTACACAGGAAATACCTTGACTGCTGCGAAGACTTGTAATCCTTGCTGTGACCTGATGGTGTCAGTGTTGCATCATGGCTCAAACACTGACGCAGTGGTTCTGTTGCTGCATATTTTCCCATTTAAAATCCGTTTCACCCGGAGTGAAGTCGGGAGCTTCTGTCCATCTCTCCATTTTCCTGTTCCTGTTGTTGAGTTAAACGTCCAGATGGAAAACTCTGACGTCCTTCTGCTCTCAGGCTGGACAGACATGTGACCCATTCAGAGTTTAATTCTGCTCTCAGATCTCATCAAACCCTCCAAAGGGAAGCGTCGAGGAACAGCGATGGACAATTATCTTCTTGTTTCATTATGATACGAAGCAGAAAGAATCAGAACCATAAACTTCAGATGACTGATGGTTTTCTGCTGTTTGTTTCAAAATATAACTTGAGCTGTTCAGTGGTTTTTATGTATGTGTTTAACATCATCATCATCTTTATGAAGCACTTTATACACAGACAGGACCAAAGTGCTGAACACAATCGTAAAGTTATAAAGTAGAAAACATGCATATCTCTGTGTGTGTGTGTGTAATCTCTTTAGAAGTTGCATTTTGTTGACATGCTGATCTTAAAACCACATTTAAGAAAAAAACTAGATTTATGGCGTGATGTTTGTTTCGCAGAGGGAACGCGGCAGCTGGAGGATTCTGTTCAGTCCCACCTTCAGGAGGACGTCCCTCCTGCTCTGGTACTCATGGTAAAGTTTGCTCATCTTTGAAAACATGCTGTCAAAATCAGTCCGAGTCGATCACCGTCGAGTCGACAGTACATTGGTCTCGGAAAATTTCTTGTCACTTCTTTGGATTTTTGTGAAAATAAAGTTCTGTTGTTGTTTTTTACTTATGTTTACTACAGCACTTTGTGTCAAAAGTTTCAAAGTCTACATTTACATGCATTTATATTTTTGTAACCTGAACCTGGAGCATCCAGGTCCAATAAAGTCTCAGGATTTAGTTCTTGTCTGTCCTGCAGGTTCGTGGCGTCCTTCGCGTACTACGGCTCGGTGCTGAGCAGTTCAGAGCTGCTGGAGAAAAACCTGCTGTGTGTGATAAACGCCGACGCAGAGCATCAAGTCAAACACCGCCACGAGAGCGGACTCTGCTACTGCATCCCCTTTGGAAGCAGCGACTACCAGACGCTGCTCATCAGCTCTCTGGGGGAAGTCGCACGTGAGTCTGAATGCGTCTTAACCAGCGGTTCTTCCTCAGTAGGAGGGTTGCTGGTCCGATTCCAGCTCCGTCCACCTCTGTCCTTGGGCAACATGCTTCTCCTCCCTTTCCTGTGGGTGGTGGCCCAACAGGTGGTCAGGGGCCAACAGGTGGTCAGGGGGCCAACAGGTGGTCAGGGGGCCAACAGGTGGTCAGGGGGCCAACAGGTGGTCAGGGGGCCAACAGGTGGTCAGGGGCCAACAGGTGGTTAGGGGCCCAACATCCTGATAGGTAACTTCAGTTTCCAGTAGCTCCCCACCACCAGAGGGTGAATGAATGAATGTAGAGTGAAACACTTTGGAGTCCTCTGGACTTGATAAATTGCTAGACAAGTACAAATCATTTACCACAATTAAATTTGTTCACTTCTTACACATTTTCATGGAGTACATTTAGTTATTTGGACTTTATTTTTGATGAACAGATGCAGAACATCAGAGATGTTGAACAGATTTTTTTAAACAGGAAATGTTTAAAAAAACATTTAAACATTTCTGCTGAATAAGATCCAGTTTATTTGCTGTGTCCGGTAGAAGCAACATGTCTTCTGATTTTCCTTCAGGAAGGTTTAGTCTGGCCACATTGTGATTTGTGTTGCTCTGCACCAGGCTGGGCTTGTGACTCTCCATCTTCTCTGTTCTCCAGTGGTTCCATTAAACATCGTCCTGCTCAACGTGTTTGGACGGAGGATAAGTCTCACTGTGCTTCAACTGTTAACAGCTCTTCTGTTCATGATGGTCAACATCTGCACAACAATGTAAGGACTGCACTCTGATCAGTCACTAAGGACATTGCAGTTTGATTGGTCTGTCACTAGGAAGTGGTTCTGGGTTTACCAGGTTGAACTGGCTGGTCTAGTAATCCTCTGCTTTCGTGTCTTTGCTTGACTGTTCATAAACCACTGCGACTTCAGCTTCTGCTGCAGCTCACAGTGTTTGATCCTCTCATTCAGGCACAGACACTGGAACATCTCCTTTCCTCTAGCCAGTTTCCACTGCAGCTCTCTGTGTGCACTTCAGGTGCTCAAGTCGCAGTCATGTTGACTTCCAAACATAAGAAGGTGTACATTTTATTTGACCATGCATATTATTATTATAGAGAAAAAGAAGAATAAAAGACAGAAAAGGGATTTTCCAGGATAATATCCGTCCATTTCTGTTCAACACAGAAAATGTGTCACTCAGATGAATGTTAGCAGAAACACTTTGTGGAGTCCAGTTGGCGCTCTGGGCTCCATGACGACCAGATCTCTAAACTGGGTTGAGATTTGGTTTACTGGGCTGAATTGATCAGACCTTTAGTTCCTGTGCTGCCCACTGAAATCTGACAGAGACCAGAGTCACTATGATGCAAAACTTCTTCATTGGGTCCTTTTAGCACATTTTAATGCATCTGAGCTGCATTATAGAAACTTTGTTTCTTACTTCAGGTTTGGCTTCACTGTGCTGCTGTTCCTGCTGCGATCTCTGGTCTCCATGAACTTTAATGTGGTTTACATTTACACAGCTGAGGTAAGAGTTGATCATGTCTTTACATGTAGATAATCCAGCACAGTTCTGATTGAATACCAGATCCCTCTGAGACGCCTGTTGTTAGAAGCCATAATAATAATAATAATGATAATAATAATGATAAACATTAGATGGCAGCAAATCAGTTGTTTGCTATATTCTTCACACATGAATAACCACTCATGTAATTTATTAATTGTTCATGTGATTATTTTGCCCTCTGCAACAATTTCCCAGCATGCTTTGTAGGGGTCATTAATGGGGCCATTACTGTAGGAAAATTCATCCTCCATACATGGAGTTGGAACGGGGATGCACACATTTCACACTTTGTTCATTAATATTCATACAGCTAAAGTTCTGCGGAACCACGTTGTTGGG
This sequence comes from Poeciliopsis retropinna, assembly GCA_010277075.1. NCBI lineage: Eukaryota > Metazoa > Chordata > Actinopteri > Cyprinodontiformes > Poeciliidae > Poeciliopsis > Poeciliopsis retropinna. The sequence goes on along the minus strand of VMRM01000025.1, from coordinate 24,557 downwards.
TGTTCTTTGCTCACCACTAGGTGGCGTATGCAGGGATTGCTTGGTGTAGAGAAGGAAAAGGAGAAAGAATGGAGGGAATCTAAATATGAGTCTGTTAAACAAGTTAAACTTAAAGGAGTTCTTGCCCAACTCATCTCCTACTTTATGTTGACTTCCAAACATAATAAGTTGTACATTTTATTTTTGCATCTTTTATTTCCAGTAGAGATCATAGAATTATGCTGAATACTTGTACACTGTGAGCATATGAACACCAAGGTCAAATTCCCTGTTTGTTCACACAGTCATGCTTGATAAAGCTGATTTTTTTCTAGTCTGAATCTAAAAAGGTAGCAGACCCTGGTTAAGTTTTCACACATCCTTTAAACAAATGTCCCAAATGTTTTTTATCCCAGGTTTACCCAACCATAGCGCGATCTCTTGGGATGGGTTTCTGCACTTCGTTCAGTCGGATCGGAGGGATGATCGCTCCATTTATTGCACAGGTGTGTTCAAGGTCCAGCTCAAAAACACCATTTTCAGATTGCTGTTGCTTTTTCTCATTGCTTTGTGTGTACTTCAGGTGCTCATGTCGCGCTCTGTGATTCAAGCTCTCATTCCGTTTGCGGTTGCTTGTGTCATCTGTGCTCTGGGAAACTTCCTGTTGCCGATAGAAACCAGAGGTCGAGCTTTGCTGGTGAGAAATGTGATCTTTTTAGAACAACTATTTTCCACTGTCATGTGTAACTGAAACTGTCAACTTTATTTTTCAGCAAAACTCCTGAGGATTTCCCTGCAGAGCTTCTGTTAGATTTTTGTCTGCATGTTACTGGACCTGGAAGTCTGGAAGGTTTCTGTTCATATTGTGAAAGAAACACAAGTCTGGTGTTTTGCTTCCTACTGGACTTGTTCACATCAGATCAATCCAGAGCTTCTTTTGTTATGAAATATAAGAAGGAGAAACAGCTGTTACAGTCAACAGGCTGACGTGACTGCAAAGATTTTTCCTGAGAGATATACTACTTTGTTTTACTTTGTGTTGCCTGCTGTAACAGGTTTTCATTTCAGTCTCTTAAATGCCCAAAATAAAGCTGATTAATCCGGGTGAAGAGCGGCGTGTGAATGTTGTGTAGACACTTTCAGACATTTTATCTATAATGTCTAATTACAAATCTGAAAGAAAATTCATTGTACAATTCACTTCTGTAGTCTTGTTGCAGAAACAATGCTGTTTCCATTTTGTTTTATAAGTGCTTATCAAACCTTGTTTACTTTGAAATGAAGCTGAAATAATGACGGAGGAAACAGGGATGTTTGGTTTCACCCACCGGAATAACACTTCTCTGTACAGTTGGTCCGTCACTGAAGGAGCGCTCCAGTTCAGCAACTGGAGTTGGACGTAGTGTCCAACACTGGACTGGGACACACGGTTGGTTGGTGAATGTTTTCAGTCTGTTCTGGGTGGAGTGGGACGGTTGTGGGTCTCTTGGTGCTGCTGCTGTAACGTCTAGGCTGGATTCTTTAATCTCCAAAACAATCCCAAAACTATAATCATTCTGTCCAGGACTGATGCTGATTAATATAGTATTGATATATTAAAGGATATGTGTCCAAAAGGTTTTAAAAGGGTGTGATCCTAATGATTCAACGACTTTATTTGGAGAATAAAATTCGGAGAACAGAAATAAAGTGTTGCAGTGTTATGATGGAAATCATGTTGTATGTCGTGGGCACAAGGGTTATCGATTAAAATGTCCAAACTGGCTTTAAAATGGCCTAAATTTGTACTGTGCTTTATCTAGTCCAGAGGACTCCAAAGCTCCTCACTCTACGTTCAGACATTCACACATTGATGGTGGTGAGCTACTGGCTAGACACAGGGACCAGCGCCCCCTGTTGGCCCTCCGGTCCACTCAGCAGGCAACGTGGGTGAAGTTTCTTGCCCAGGGACACAATGAAAGGTGCAGACAGGGTGGGAATCAAGCCGGCAACCCGCCGATTGAGCGATAAACTTCTAACTCTATAGCCACCATTGTCCCAATGCTGAAAAAATATTTAAATGGATAAAGAACTTTTTATCAAATGGAAACGTACAAGTTAGAATAGGTGACCAATTCTCCACAGAATATGCAGCCTGGGTGTCTAATGGCTGCAAAGGGAACAAAACAAGGAAGCGTTTTCAGTGTCATCCTGTTTTCTATCAGGATTTATTTACGGAAAGTGGAAATGGACGGGCTGCTTGTTTCTGTGAGGACAGAGCAGAAACAGGAAGAGACCAAATGTTGAATTTACTGTCAACAAAATCCAGGCGCTATTATTAAATAAAGAAATGAACATTTTAATGGGGGTTTAAATTGTTGAAAAAACAAGTTATGTTTTACACCAGTATCAAATATTAAAATGAAATTATAATTTATATGATCAAGAATTAAACTGAAACATGTTTTTAGGGATTATAGTTTGAACAAATAACATAGAAAGTTCTAGATAAATATCAGAAAGCTGTAAACATTGTCAGATGTTTACCTGGAAATGACTGTGAGGCAGAAATAGGAACAAGAAAATAGATCAAGGATTTGTTTTAATTCATGTACAATACAGAAATATACAAAGAACTTCCATGAGTGTGTCAAGATTTAGACAGCTTCATTAAAAACACCCAACATCCAGTCTGAATTTCAGATAGAAGAAGGTAAATGAATTACAAATGGCTTGTCAGCATACACAAGCGAAATATTAGCATTATTACTAGCAGTACAATACACAGAAGAAATAAAACCTTGAAGAATACCAATTTGTTGTGCACCAGACATTTCATAAGAAACAGCAGCAGTCGCTATTTAGATGATGGGATTAAAGTCCATATTTATTTAGGTTCCAGCAGAACCTAATGGGATGAAGGGAAACAAAATCAGTCAGACAAATCAACTTTACAGAGATTGCAAGGAAATCAGAAGCATAAATTATAATTAGACAAAGTTATTTTTTGTTTAAAAAAGGAAATGAAAATAAATAATTATTGTTTTATATGGTTCAAGACAGAATTAGAGAAATGAGACCAAGGAGAAACCGAAAAGTAACAATAATATTATAGATTTAGCAGTTCATTGTCTTCAACACCACAACAGGAAACAAGCTGCTAACATAAATATATCGGAAAACAAGACAAAAAGAAGATCCATGTTGTAGGAAATGAGAAAAAAAATAAAGAAATATTTTATTAGTCTACATGGACATTCATAATGTAAATGTATTACATTTTTAATTCTGATTTTTAGACAACCTAAGATGATTAATAAAATACGATCCCTCCTCCTAAAGGTACAAAATAAGACATGTTGAGCCACCCTCCCCACCACTAGGGGGCGGTTATACATACATTATGTTTCATGCCAACTTCCCAATAAATTCTGAAGAAGAAGTAGAAGAAAAGACAAATAAGAAGAGGGAGAGGAGTTTGAGGCCGTTTCTAAGGTAAGGATGGGTCGAGGTGGTTCTGTTAGGTTCGGTCACTTCCTGCGTGTGTCCTGTGGCTCGGTTCTCCTCGGTTCTGCTCATGTGTCTGATAACACAACCCTACAGACGCCTTTAGCCCACGGGCTTCCATTGTCGGACAGTTTGGGTTTCCTCCCGGACATGGTGCTGATGCCGGTGGTTCAGGTTCAGGTTCGGTTCGGTTCTAGAGAGGATGGTTAAACCAGACATTATTGACAAAACATCACATTTTACAGACCCAGGCCCAGATCGCTGTTTTGTTGGGTTTTTATGAGCCACCGAGCAGAACATGGCACAGAACCTGACAGTTCGGTTCGTTGAACCCACACCTGCATGCGGTCACCTGTCCTCCACAGGACTCGGAACCAGAGAACGGCGGTCAAACCACGCCACGTTAGCTCTCTCTTAAAGACTAGCGTCGCACATACATGGTGCATTACGGTAATAGTAATGCAATAGAAAATGAACTTTTGACTTTCTATTTTGTTTTAGAGTGAATTAAAGGGGTAAAAGAGGGTGACGTCACTTCCTGCTGGTGTGTAAGGCTCATCTGGAGGAATGGGAGATTTTAAAAACAGAATATTCCATTGCAAAGCAGCAAGGGTACCTTTACAAGTGACAAATGAAAATGTATATTTAAGATATGCCAACTACTTCCATATGTACTATGACCTGAATAAATAGGTCACCGAATAAATAACCCAACCCCAACCCTTTCATCATTTACTGTGCAGTCTTGGGGAGAGACCCAGGTGATGTCCATTTCATTTTTTTCATCTAATCTATTATCAAATAACCAATTTCTTGTCCAGACTTACAGGCTGGATGAAATGTGCTTTGTGGAGTTATCAACAGTAACAAAATACACTTTTTTTTATTCAGTGTTGTTTTGGATGTAAAGAAGATACAAAGAAAAAAGCAGCAGTACGTAACTTTTATAAAGAAAATGTTTTTAAACTAATTGTTAAATAGTTAAAAATAGTTTAATCTGGAATCGATAATCTGGGATCCCACATTATCAGTCGATCTGGGATCGATGATCTCAGTCTTCTCCAGTCTAGTTCTGTTCACATCTGAGCAGATCAAAGGGTCATTCCACCAGTTTTCCTCTGTGTTTGTGTTTGCGATCAGGTCATGTGGCGGTCTTTGGGTCAGATCTGGGTTCTTAGGTGACGGTTATGTATTTGCATTCTTTGGTTAAATCTGATTGACCTGAGATCCTCTCTTTGTTTCTCTGTGAACGTCAGGTTGTTATGGAGACTTCTGTTACCACAGAGGAGGATGCTAACGTTGGTACGGTGAACCTGGAGGACCAGCCTTCTCCTGACAGAGATCCACCTAAAGCTGCGTCCAGCCAGGCTCGGCGCCGGCCCACGGGGCGGAGGGGCCAAAAGGCAAAGAGGCGTGGCCTTGCTGAGAAGAGGCGTGGCCTTGCTGAGAAGAGGCGTGGCCAGGAGAAGGAGGGCGTGACGGTGAAGAGGTCATTGAGCGACGGGAAGCGGCGCTGGGACAAGAAGCATTACTGCGTCTTCTGCCGCCGACCGCAGGTCAAGATCGCTCGCCACCTTCTGAGGAAACACGCCGACCAGCAGGAAGTTCTGGCTGCCGGCGCCCTACCCACCGGGTCCAAACAGCGCCACCTGCTGCTGGAACACCTACGCTGCAGAGGCAACTACCTGCACAACATTGAGGTGGGGTTACTTTTCTAGATGGAGATGTTCAGGGTACTCCTGTCAAAAGACAGACTGAAAGTAAGAAGTAAAGTTTTATTATGATCTCTAACATGTAGTGGAAGCCAATGTAAAGACATTTAAACTGGAGTCGTATTGGTTAGAACCCTTTCAGTAGCAATCTGAACTTTCTGCAAACGGTCAAGGTCCTTCTTATTCAATCAGAGTAAAAGAGTGATGCAATTGGACACTGGTAGAGTAATTGTTCCCATCAGCTTAGGTGTTTCTCAGGGCTTCGTCCTGGGGCCCTTGCTGTTCATCATCTAACTTCTCCACGTTTCTTACATTTTTCATAAACATATCAACTTTCACTGCTACGGCTCTGTCATCCAACCCTAATTCCACACTCCCACCTTTGAGACACGACATCTTCATGTGTCAGTGGTTCCCGGAATGCAGGGTTAGGATGGTTCTTAGGAGGAGCAGACTGTTGCTGTTTCAGACTGAGCCAGACATGAACTCCTTCAGGATTCTTTCAACATCTTGAATAATACCTCTGTTCTTCTTGGAACAGAGGTCAGAGGTCTTCCTGTTGACCTTTGACTCTGTTAGTCCTTTAACCTGTAATCTACCTGTGTCAAAGTCCATCTGACTTACTGTGTGTCCACCAGGTGATCCGTCAGGGACGCGGCGAGATCGTCCCGTGGCGGCAGCCCTCGGAGAAGTTTGATGTTGATGCCAGGAACTACCTGCCCTGTCCTCTCTGCCTCGGCTTCTTCCTCCGAGCCGACCTCTGGAGACACCAAGTGTCCTGTCGGAAAAAGCTTGCCATTGATCCGTCCAAAGGCCCCGGCCCCTCAGTAGAGGCCTCCTCTGACGAGGCATTTCCTTCTTTAGAGTCCATAGGTGAACTTACCTTAGATCCAGCTGAGAAAGCGCCTGCTGAGGCCTCGAATCAGAGCTCTGAGCACGAGAAGAGTCAGATCCTGACCTCTCAGCCCAGTGTAAATCAGAACCAGAACTCGGCACAGAACCTCCCTAAGAGGAGGACCAGAGTTCAGGCTGCAGCATCCCGCCTGTTGCCGATCTCTAGCAGCGCGTCGGAGGGCGTCAGTGAGATCCTGCACCGCATGAACCAGGACAACGTCTCTTATGAGGTCTGCACACATTCATCTTCTAATGTTTACTTCTCTCCGTCCACTCTCTAACTCCTCCCCCTGTTTCTTCCCAGGTGAAGTCTGATTGGCTGATTTGTAAGTACGGCAACAAGCTGCTGGAGAACCAGGACGGTAATCAGCGGAGTTATGAGTATGTCAGCCAGAAGCTCCGGGAACTCGGTCGCCTGCTGCTGGCCGCTAAGTCTTTGGACTCTGAGGTCCAGACCCTGCAGGACCTGCTGGCGCCGGGTCAGCTCAGCCTGGCACTCTCTGCTGCCAGGAAGGCTGCAGGCTACCGGTGGAGCCGGCCCCCGCTGTCGGTGAAGACCACCCTGAAGACAGTCTGCGACATTGCCATCGGAGAGAGTCTTTTGGATGGAGACTGGGAGGCCGCAGCCAGAACCACCGACTTCTACCACCTGCTGGGGAGTGAGTGGGACAACTTGGGCCTCCAGAACCCTGACCCAGAACCAGGTAAGAACCGAGTCCTCCTCAAACAGGTATCTATTGGAAGTACTTGATCACACATTACAGTTCTGTTAATGCAGCTGCAGCAGATGGAGGAACCAAACCTAAGAAACGAACGGGCCTGACCAGAATCAACAAAGACCCGAGAGCCGATGGTGAGTTCTGACCCAGACTCATCACAAACCAAGAGCCATCTTCCAGCAGGAGGTCTTCTACGTTTTTAGGTTTTTCTCCTGTAATGACACCATCTCCTCACCAGATGGTGCTGTTTTCACCTTAGTCTCTGTCTCCCTGCAGTTCTGTCTAGATTTGGGTCCAGCCCTGAAGTTCCCTTGGCTCCTCCAGAGTCCAGACTACAGAACCCAGTCCCAGGTGGGTGACGAGTCCATGATAACCTCTGGAGGTCCATCTCGTCTCTGGTCTTTAAAGGTGTCCTCTGTCCTTCAGTTCCTTTCTGCCCCAGGAAGGCTCAGCGCCGGCCGTGGTCTTCTGCAGAGAAGGATGCCATCTGGAGGCAGTTAGGAGACCATGTTCTGCTCCAGACAGTACCGGGCAAGGAGGTCTGCCAGCGCTGTTTGGATCTGGAACCAGTTCTCAAGGGGAGACACTGGAAGGACGTTAAGAACCAGATCCACAACCAGATCCAGAGCCAGAAAAAGCAGCAGTTCCACGCTCAGATGAACCAGGAGGAAAATCAACAAATCCAAGCACAGAACCAGAACCAAAAGAAGCAGAACCCCCAGTCTGATCAACCACAACATAACCAGCAGAAGCAGCCACATCAGTCCCAGGTGGAACAGATCTGTCAGAACTCTCAGTACCATAAAAGCCCACAATACCAGGTCCAGATGAACCAGCAGGCCCAAGACAGCGTCCGGAACCATAAAAAGAAGCTAGACCAGCAGAACCAGGTCTACCCCCCTAAGAAGCAGCTCTTCCAGACCCGATTAGACCAACAGAACCCCTGTGAGGTCCACAAGAAGCAGCTGTACCAAATGGACCATCAGAACCAACAGCTGGATACCCGGGACACATCTGTGTTGCCGGTTCCACCTTATGAACCGGACGGACCGCTCCGAGCTCACGGACACACTCTGTTGGACCGGGATCCTCCGATCACTCCGTACCCGGTTCTGATCCGGACTCCTGGGCCCCACATGGAGCCTCTATTGACCAGAAGCGACTGGACCGAGGAGGCGCTAGTTCAGAACTACCAGATAAACCGACCGATGGGCCAGAACCTCCTGCAGCACGTCCCTGCAGGAGGAGCACCAACAGACCCGCACTCTGGACGGGTCCACTTCTGATGGATGGGTCCAAAGGTGCCACATCTGTCTGTTGTATTTCTGTCGGAACCAGAACCAGATCAACTGCCTTAAATTATTGAGATGGGAAGTTTATGATTTTCTACTAAAGTTCTGGTGTTTGTCCTGAACCGGACCAACCTGTAGCATTGATGGTATTGGCTTGGTGGATTTGTTGACTGGTTTCTAAACTCGATCCAGATTAGGATCACATCCTGCAGTCAGAGGTTCTGAGTCTTCTGGTGCCAGAAGTGGACCTGAGCTCAGATGCAGAACTTTAAGGTCCAGAGACCCAGCAGGAACTCTTTCAGCCAGGCCCTGGAGTTTGGACCAAAGCTCCTCAGTGGACCCGTACTGGTTCCTCAGCTGCTGGTCCAGATCTCCCCTCAGGTTTTCTGTAGAACCCAACCTTGTGGTCCCTTTTAAACCCTTCCTCAGGCTGAACCCATCCCTAAAATCTGAACTCGTTGAAAAGTTCTGGTTGGTCCAAAGGTCGTCATCATTCTGACAGAGATCCAGAGCCCAAATGAAGCCAATCATAGCAGAACCATACTGGATAGAAGATTTAATCTGTTGGTTCCTCTTGGATCTGTTCCAGTTGTTTCACCCAAGTATATCCAGGGTTCTTCTGGGCTCCCGGACTGGGCTGATGGTCGGGTTCTACTTATGGGCCAACGGGGCCTAGTGCACCTGTAGAATTGGGGCCCGGACCCTAACTGGTCCTGGCCCCAGTTATGGTCCCAAATCTTTACCAGTTGGTCGTTTGGACAAGTTTAATTTTTTAGCTTTATGTTTTATTGGAATAATGAATTAGAAATGAAGGTGTTGCTCTTTTGGCTTCAGCAATGAAATATTCCTGTTTTGTTTTCCTTCTTTCTGTGCAACCATGAAAGCTGTGATCCCACCTGGCTCGGCTCAGTTCCCTCTATGAGGTGGTTCTGGTTTCAATGTGAGCCAGTTACCTGGTACCAAGACAAGTTGGTTCTGATACACCATACATCTGAAATAAAGTTGCTCCTAAAGTCTTCAGTTGGATCTGTCTGGTTCTTCATCTGGTCTCTGGTTGTTCAGGCATGATGAAGAAGAGCCAACAGACCTCCGAGGTTCTGTTCCAGGTTTTATTCCAGATTCTGCTCTGGGTTCTGTTTCAGGTTCTGCGCCTAGTTTCATCGTGTTTAACCTCCACTCACAGTGATTCTTCTGGGTTCTCCCTGCCAGGTTTTGACTGGTCCGTCGTCCGTGAAGACGTTCTTGCAGAGCTGACAGCCGTCACCATGGCGACGGAGACACCATAGTGTATAGATGTTATGATGATGATCAGTTCTGCTGACCCAATCAGAAGCAGCCATGTTTGCAGGACCGTGGTGTCGCCAGCAGGGGTCGCTCCATGATGAGCGACGGTTGGCCAATCAGATGATCGTCATTAAGAAGAGTTGTATTTCATCACAGAGTGCAGTTGGATCACACATTGCCTGTAATATTTATAGCAATATTATTTATTGATTTAAAAAAGTAAATAATATATAATTATATATAGTCAAACACGCTGGTCTAGGGTCCTGCTGACTGATTTATGTTTTACGGATATTTAACTTTTATTGGGTTGGGCTTTATGTGTTCAAAACTGAACTGCAGTTCTCAGAGCAGGTCAGTCCTGCTAGGAATCCCCTCAGCTGCCTTGCTTCTCATTTATGCCCACCGGATCCGGCTGAGTCTGCAGTCTCTCTGCACGCCGGCGCTCAGCTGTGGACCTGCTCAGATTGTGCTGGAGGACAGAGAGACTCGGGTTTTTTCCATCCACCATCTACTAAGTGCCGAATTAGTGGAACATGTTTGTTCTTCTCATTTATAAAGCTGGTGAAACGGATCAGAACGATGTTCCCCGTTTCACCAGCATATTCATTTAGCCAGGTTTTACATCTAATTAGGTAAACAGGGTTTGATTTTGGGGCGTCCAGATTGTTCAGTTTTTAAACTGTTATTACATTTGTTTTTAATCCAAAATAGTGTTTGGAAAAATTCTTGCTGACCTTTAACCCTGGTTCCTTTAACAGTTTAACCGAGCCATGGACCAAACAATCTTTGAGATTTTTATTCTGATTGGAACTCGATGTCAATGAGCCGACAGACGATGATGAAAATGTGATAAGTGGGACAATAGCAGAGCTCTCCGGTTCTCTGGACTCAAGGAAAGAAGCTGTATCTCCTCAGGAAAGTCCTGGAGTTTCCCCTCATCAGAAAGGCCTTGAAGAAAACTCTCTAAAATCTGCTGAAGAAATGCTGTGGAATCTGAGCAATTGTGATTTAATTAGGCCTGACGAGGTGTGTTTGTGTTACAGCTGCTTTTGTTGAGGAGAGCATGTGCAGTCAGTGGTCTCAAAATACACTAACGTCAAGTCTATGTGTGGTCTTCAATTGTGAGTCTTGAAAGACTCACAAGAGTTCACACCTGCACAGCTGTAGGTGTGAAGCTACGTAGCTGTAGCTACACACCTACAGCTTTAACACTGTTAGTAGATTTGAGTGCGATTGCTGGGTTGTGTGTGTTCAATGTGTGAGTGAAATGTTTAAAATCTTCCTCTGAGTGAGTCCAGATCTCATCCAGGCATCTGAAATAGAAGTTGGTGTTTTTGATGCATTTCCTGAATGCCTCTGTTTCCCATTGTGCCATGAAGATGTTTCTATATGTGGGTTCAAACTTCTTCCCCCTGTTGGTGCCCTTGATCTGGAGGTAAAATAATTATTTTCCAAATTGATTTGCAAAAGTTTTAGGAGCTCCTTATCTGTTCTTCTACAGATAAGGAGGAAATATTTATATAAATATTTTCCATTAAAAATATTTTCAATGGAATGAAAATATTTCATTATTGATACATCTGAATGACCTCAGATGTATCAATATTAGTATTGATAGAAAGTTGTTCGGTTAGAGTCAGGCATATAGGAAGAACACCAGAAAATGACTTTGCTCACTTGAATTAATTCACAAACTAAAAGTGGGAGTGGTCTATGGGAGGGGCCCCGGATACCCACCCAGTCTGGGGGGTGTAGCTTATGCTCTGGACTGGCTACCATTGATTCCCATTCATTTCAACAATTGCTCACTCAAAATATCTCAAAAATGATTTTATGCATTCTGTCTTATCTGCTTACACACACACTGCTGCTTACCTAACCATATCACACAAGCCTGACAGTCACACATCAACAAACAAACTGAATAACTCCCCTTTAGGGAGGGAAAAGAATGAGGAGAGTAAAAGCAGAACTTGCTCTACAGTCTTTGCTTCACTTATTGTCACCCATCAGGTGAGCGAAGTGACGCTCAGTGCTGGACGGTGAATGTCACTCTGTTTCGGTTCTATTTGTATGATTTGCATGGTTTGTAACATTTGACCATTTTCGGCATTAAAGCCTGTTTTATACTTAACCAAATCTCATTATTTCTCAAGCAATTGATGCTGAAGGTTCTGGTCAGGTCCTGAAACTGTCAAACGGACCTGGATGGTGCGCAGAAGGGAAAATAGGGGAACTACAATAAGTTCTCATTTGATCAAACTTGATCCGTGTTCTCCCTCCAACGCTCTGCAGGTCCCCAACATGTTTGGTCAGTCCTTTCATTAGCTGCCATCGACTCCCATTCATTTTTCAACCTAGTCAAAGTCTGGCTAGGAATGTCCTACCAAGCTGGGACTTAACCCCATCCTCAGTGGCCTCTTCCCTCAACTTGACCAGATTTTAATACATTTTCATGTTTTTTTTACAATAAATCAGCTCAGCTTTAAAAATCGTGTCTGAGTTTCTGTTGGATGAAGTTTATCCTTGATGCTGCTCTGCTCACCAGGAATTGGCTTTAAAAGTCGATTTTCAAACTGATTTTCTCTCCTTTTAGTTTTTAAACTCACTTTTTGGGACTGAACTCAGCTCAACTTTAAAATCTCATCTCAGTGCCTCTGTTGGATGATGGAGTTTTATCTTAATGCTGCTCTGAAGGCTTGAATTTGGTTTTAAAAGGTTGATATTTTAACCATGTTTTATTTTGTTTTATTTGTCTTGAAACTGTTTTCAAGACAGAAATCACAGCTCAGCAGCTAACTGCATGGCTGAGCTCCTGCCAGCTGGTACAAATGTGTATTAACATCAGAAATGCACTTCAGAAGAACCCAGAATGCATTGCATGGTGGGCTTCATATTTTAGCTTCTAGTTCTGCTGGTTTTTCTGCAACCCCTAACAAACCATATGCTGTTGTCATCAAAATCAGCTCCTCTGTCAAACTAAATGACTTAGAATAAATTTGGAAACATGTAGAAAATCAGCACCATGAGTCAGAATGGGGTGTTCATTGTTGAATGGCTTCCTGCTCCAAACTCCATCACAGAAGACCCCCTGCTGGCAGCTTTGGGTAAGTTACCTCACTTTATTAATGTGATCATGTACTCTTATTGGACCACTCCTACTGAGCCTTCTAGAGGTCTTGCGGTGTATGATGGCACTAGAATGGCTCTTTACTCTCATTTCAGGGGTGATGGTTTGAATCCCAGCAGGTATCTGGAGATGTGTTTGCTGCAGCTGGTCCAGGTTCTGCTTTCTGGGGAGGATGATTGGGTTGCAACACCTGGCTATTGCTGCTTTAGCTCATCCTTCTGGGGGCACTGGGGCCTGTAACAACCTGGTGGAGATCTACTGGTGTGCAGTTCACTGCACTGGGAAGCTAAGGTGAGTCAGTGAACTTGCAGGATTCAACACAGACCAGATGGACAGAGAATCAACGGAGAACTCTTCTGCTTCCTGGGCATGCTGGTTCCACCTTGCGGTGTTAACGGACAGCGTGTTTTTGAAACCAGGGGTCCGGTACGTATCAGCCTTCCCAGGTTCCGCCTACAGGAACAGCACGTGGGAAAGGTGACTCCAGGACTCAGGAGTCTTAAATGCAGTCCAGTCTTCTAGAGGAATAGCCTCACACACAGCAACATGCACCCCAACTGGTGTTCATTCTTCAGTTCTACAGCCCAACAGCTTCTCACTGTAAAACCAAAAATGTTAATTTAAGTTCTGCTAAATAGCTTTAACCTCCTAAGACCTGAGCTCTTGCATAGCATATACTAAATCCTGACTTTATCAATCATTTGGTCCCAATCAGCCCAAATATAAATTATTTTCACATGATCCAGTTGCTTAGAAAAATTATGTCCACATATGAGGACATTAATTTTAAATGTCAAAGATAACATTGTCACAATTAATGAAATCTAAAACTTTAGTGTTTGTTCCATTAGGATTATTTCTCAGTTCAAAAACAAATTGAAACACAATAGTTAGTTTCAGCAATGTGGCCCATTGTAAGTACTGCTAAGAGGTATTTGTCCTTAAATAGTAAAATTCCTCTAAATCAATTGCTGCTGTTCTAAACGGTTAATGTCAGTGTCTTAATATCACCTGACACTTAACATTTGATCCAGTGCAAATCTACTTTAAATAAGTTTCCCCTTGTAGGATAATGCTTAGTTATGTGTAAATTGCCTTGTAACAATGGCAATCTGCCTGTAAGCACAGCACCTTGCAAATAAAACCACACCCTGATATTTTCTTATGTGCTTTAACTGCATTGTTGAAGTTGGCTGCCATTGGCAAATGAACATTAGCCCTTCCATGCCATGAGTTGGTGCTTTTTCCATTGGAGTAAAATGTCAGGTTCCAATTCCCCCTCTGAAAAGTCTGTTATCAAGCTAAGCAAATACATTTTTTTGCTGCTTTCTAGTAAAAAGAACATGATTAGCTAAGGGTTTTAAGACAAGTTAGTATAGAGATTCATAACACTTTTCTCAAGGGTTAATATCTTAAGGTAAATGTTTTCCACACAAAAAGAATTTTTGGAGTTCAACATGGGTGCATACATTTAAACAATAAAAAAAGCTATGAATATAAATCACTGAATTTTAAGGAATAGGAGCACTGGGCAAAACCTAGGGTTTGAACTTAGGGTTTGAACTTAGGGTTTGAACTTAGGGTTTGAACTTAGGGTTTGAACTTAGGGTTTGAACTTAGGGTTTGAACTTAGGGTTTGAACTTAGGGTTTGAACTTAGGGTTTGAACTTAGGGTTTGAACTTAGGGTTTGAACTTAGGGTTTGAACTTAGGGTTTGAACTTAGGGTTTGAACTTAGGGTTTGAACTTAGGGTTTGAACTTAGGGTTTGAACTTAGGGTTTGAACTTAGGGTTTGAACTTAGGGTTTGAACTTAGGGTTTGAACTTAGGGTTTGAACTTAGGGTTTGAACTTAGGGTTTGAACTTAGGGTTTGAACTTAGGGTTTGAACTTAGGGTTTGAACTTAGGGTTTGAACTTAGGGTTTGAACTTAGGGTTTGAACTTAGGGTTTGAACTTAGGGTTTGAACTTAGGGTTTGAACTTAGGGTTTGAACTTAGGGTTTGAACTTAGGGTTTGAACTTAGGGTTTGAACTTAGGGTTTGAACTTAGGGTTTGAACTTAGGGTTTGAACTTAGGGTTTGAACTTAGGGTTTGAACTTAGGGTTTGAACTTAGGGTTTGAACTTAGGGTTTGAACTTAGGGTTTGAACTTAGGGTTTGAACTTAGGGTTTGAACTTAGGGTTTGAACTTAGGGTTTGAACTTAGGGTTTGAACTTAGGGTTTGAACTTAGGGTAGGGTTAGGGTTAGGGTAGGGTAGGGTTAGGGTAAGGGTTAGGGTTAGGGTTAGGGTTAGGGTTAGGATATAGGATGAAAACCAGAAAAGTCCGAGTTTCAGGTGGATTATCTCCCAAAGTATAAGAGTCATGTGGAGCAAAGCTGGCACAGAGAGTCCCAGGGAGGGTGGGCACGTACCCTGTGAGTTTGGTTGCTGTAGCTCATTGCTAAGACATAGCTGCCATTGACTCCCATTGATTGGAAATGGAGTTTCAGGTGGATTATCTCGGAAGGTGTAAGTGGTAGGCTGCCCAAACTCCGTGTGTATGCTCCCCCCGGGCCCCCCTAGGTCCCCAGCAAGTTTGGTGGCCCTGGCCCCTCCCCTTCCTATAGCTGCCATAGACCCCCATGTATTTTGTAAGTGTGGGTAGGAAGGTCGGATCGAGGTGGGAGTGGGTCCTGCGTGCTCAGGGGGTCCCCCGAGTCCGTGGAGGTGTCATTTGTGGGGGTTGCCCGAGTTGGCAAAATGGGCCAAATTGCTCCAAGTGTTGCCGCCGACGGGTCAAGCTACGGGACCCTTCCCAGAGTGTGTTTCGGAGGGTCCTGAGTGGTCTGGAGGTGGTCCCATGTCAAGTGAAAATTAGGTCCATGTTTGATATTTTGGACCTCTAATGGTTAGGGTAAGTGAAGAGTCTTTGGGAAGGGGACATGTCATTTAAAGCCAGAGTTGAGGGGGACTGGTTAGGCTCGAGGGTGACTGGTTAGGGTTTGGGTAGAGTTGAGGGTGACTGGTTAGGCTCGAGGGTGACTGGTTAGGGTTTGGGTAGAGTTGAGGGTGACTGGTTAGGGTTTGGGTAGAGTTGAGGGTGACTGGTTAGGGTTTGGGTAGAGTTGAGGGTGACTGGTTAGGATAGGGTTAGGGTTAGGGTTAGGGTTAGGATATAGGATGAAAACCATAAAAGTGATTGGTTCATGTGAAATAGGAGAAAAAGTATAAGAGGTAGGGGGCCCATAGTTGGCACCGAGACTCTGTGGGAGGGGCCCCACCTACCCTGTGAGTTTGGTGGGTGTGGCTCGTTCCCTTGACATAGCTGCCATTGACTCCCATTGATTTGAAAAAATTGAGCACGCTCCATAAGTCAAGAACCATAAGTGCCATCCTCCCCAAACTCGGTGTGTATGCTCCCCCCGGGCCCCCCCAGGTCCCCAGCAAGTTTGGTGGCCCTGGCCCCTCCCCTTCCTATAGCTGCCATAGACCCCCATGTATTTTGTAAGTGTGGGTAGGAAGGTCGGATCGAGGTGGGAGTGGGTCCTGCGTGCTCAGGGGGTCCCCCCGAGTCCGTGGAGGTGTCATTTGTGGGGGTTGCCCGAGTTGGCAAAATGGGCCAAATTGCTCCAAGTGTTGCCGACGGGTCAAGCTACGGGACCCTTCCCAGAGTGTGTTTCGGAGGGTCCTGAGTGGTCTGGAGGTGGTCCCATGTCAAGTGAAAATTAGCTTCATCTTGGATATGTCGGACCTCTAATGACATGTCGGACCTCTAATGATATTTTGGACCTCTAATGGTTAGGGTAAGTGAAGAGTCTTTGGGAAGGGGACATGTCATTTAAAGCCAGAGTTGAGGGTGACTGGTTAGGCTCGAGGGTGACTGGTTAGGGTTTGGGTAGAGTTAGGGTAAGGGTTAGGGTTAGGGTAGGATTGGGGTTGGGGTTGGGGTCAGGGTTTGGGTTCAGGGTCAAAGGTCAGGGATCCAAGAACTTGGACCCCCTTCCTTCTCCCCCTCACCCTCTCCCCCTCCCCCGTGTGCACGGGCACGTTCTGCCAGGAGCCTCTACACGAGGCCTACCTCTCATTCAGACCTCTAGGGATCCGTGTGTTCAACCTGCGGATCCACAGCCTTTCAGCCCTTCTCCTCTGGGCTGAGGACCAGGCTGGGTTGCATTCCAGCACCAGGGCTGAAACTGCATCCCAGCCGTGGCGTATGAAGTGCTGCACTAAGGGTACGTGGGTCTTTTTTGTTTTTGAATATTATATCTATGCTGGGTGAAACGAGTAAGGAGGCTGTTACCCGTCTCACCCACATACTGGATCTTACAAATTTGGCAGGTTATTAAATAAACACAATTTTTGATTTAGGGGTTCCTGATGGTTCTGATTTGAAAATTGTGTTTTTAAATCTGTTTTGTACCCAGTGCAGCTGCTTGAAGAATCCACCCTGACCTCTGACCTTTGGTGTATTCAAAGGTCTTACCTCAGCACGGACGAGGAAATCCCTCAGGTTTTTATTCCTTTTGTAGGCCGCAATTATTCTGTAATTTTGAAGCAAAGACGTGTCAGATTGGAATTTAGTGAAATTCTGTTTGATCTTATACACAAATTGTCCTGCTGAGGAGGAGAAAGTGGTGATCAGGGGGATCATTGGAGATGAATCGGGGGGTCTGGACTCAAGAAAGTTCTTCCTGCATGCTCTCAGGAAAGATCTGGAATATCCTCTCTTACATAAAGCAGAAAACAGAGTCCTAGTTGCCTCCTCAAAGTCTGTTTTCTGTGTGCAAATTCTATGAAATCTGAGGAGCTGTGATTTGATAAGACCAGCATAAGTGTGTCTTGGATGGTAGCTGGTCTTAAATAGTAGAGCATGTGTGTCTGTAGGTTTGAAAAACACTTTAATCTCTAATTTGTGTGTTGTGTCAAAATTTTCTCCTTTGTATGTGGTGGTGTCCAGAAAATCGACCGCTTTAACGCTGGTAGTGGACTTTACTGTAATAGATGGATTATGTGTGTTCAGGTGCTGGAGGAATTCCTGGAATTCTGCTTCCGAATGGGTCCAGACCCCCCAGATGTCATCCAGGTACCGGTAGTAGTGCAGAGGGCCCTTTCTGCACGTACTAAGGGCACCTACCTCCCACTCGGCCATGAAAATATTGGCATAGGCCGGTGCAAATCTTTTGCCCATGGCTGTGCCCTTGACCTGGAGGAAAAATTGGCCATCAAATACAAAATCGTTTCTTTTTAAATTTATTTCTAACAACTGTATGAGTTCTCGATCTGGCCTCCTCGAATCTGGATATTTCAAAAATATGTTTTTTATGCAACTAATTCCTTCATTTATATCAATATTTGTGTACAAACTGTCAATGTCAATTGTAAATAGAATAGAGTCCTGAGGTAGAGAAATTAATTTGATTTTTTCAACAAAATCATAGGTGTCTTTGATATAACTTTGGTGCCGAATCGATAGAGGATATAAGTAATAATCAATGAACTCTGCTGTGTGATAGGTCTCACTGCCACAGTCGGAGACAATGGGCCTGCCGGGAGGGATTTCATGAGGTTTGCTCCATTTTTCGGGCTCTTTATGAATTTTAGGGAGCAGGTAAAATCTTCTGGCCCTGGGTTCAGGGGAACCACGCAGGTAAGATTTTTGTTTTGCGTTAATGAATTTCTTTTTATGTAGGTTTTCTAAAATTTTGGATATTAGGGGGGCCGTATCAGTGTAAATTGGAGAGTCTAATTTTTTATAATAGGTTTCGTTGTATAATTGTTTGTATCCCTCCCACAGGTACTGCTCCCTGTCCAAAATGACAATGGAGCTGCCCTTATCAGCAGGTTTTATTATAATGTTATTATTAATCATTAGTTCTTTAGAGCTTTTCTCTCGTTTAAATTTAGGTTAGGTATGCTTTTAGTAAATTTAAATTCATTATCCAAATAATAAAGGTCCTGGGAAATTAATTTGTCCACCTCAGGAGGAAGAGAGGCGATTGGAGGAGACCAGTCTGACTCCGGCATAAAAGGTAAGTTCTTATTATTTTTACCAACATCGTCTTTGTAATGGATGGCCAATTTTATCCTCCTATGGTACTTTTGTACGTCATACCTCATTTGCATCTTGAGGTTATGCAAGTGATTATTGCCCTGAGTGGGGACAAAAGTTAAACCTTTATTTAAAAGGGAACACTGTGCATCACTAAGGGTGAACGTTTTAGAAAGATTACATATATTCTTATTATTTACAATCTGAGAGTGCCCATCCTTCCTTTGCAGGCTTTCAGGGCAATCTATTTTAGCCACTCGCTCCAGTGGCTCAGCATGCGAGCAGCAGTGGCCTTGGTCCAGTGGACGTTGTCCCTGGCAACCGTGAAGGCCCGCCTTCCCAGTGCCGGGATGAAACGGTTCAGCTGTGCGATGTAAATGTTCATGTGAGTGAGAGTTACCTGTTCCCGGAGGGGCAGTGCCAGCGAGAAGTTTATCGCAGGGACAAAAATCTCCGCATTAGGGCACTTTACCCTGGCCGCTCTCAGTGCCGCTCTCATCTCCTTCACAGCTGCCGTTTTGTCCCTCTGGGCCCTGTGGTTGATGCCCAGAGAGAGGATCAGCCGCTCCACGTCCCCGAAGACCGGTGCCTTCTCGAACAGGTGAATGAGGTGCCTCCATTTGGCACCAGGGAAGCTGTCCACCTGTAAATTCGGGTTGTTCCAGTCCGGGAACTTGGCCACATTTGAGTCACCCAGGATGACATATTTTTTATTTAGGTCAAGTGACCAGTTCCTGGTTTTATTAATGCTACCCACCTGTCTGGCTGCCACAGTGACCTGTGCAGGTGGTGGAGCAGTGGAACCCCCGATGCAGAAAGGCGCAGCTGGAGCCGGAGTCGTCACCCTGGTGCTGAAGGTGAGTCTCCGCTGCGTGCTGATCTGTAATCTGCGCTGGAGAGGGGCCATCCTGGGCCTCAGCGAGGGTCGTGTGGAGCTGGAGGTCTGGGAGGGAGCAGGAAGGACCGCAGTTGCAGACCGGTGTTTGCTCGCCTCCTCCTGGATGAGGTCAGAAATGCAGCTGAGGACCTCATCCGTGGCAGGGTCTGCTGCCATTCCCCGTACAGGAGGAGAAGAGGAGGAAGGAGCCACCGGAGGAGCCATCTGTGGTGCAGAGGTGGTGGTCCTCGAAGAGCTGGAGGTTCTCTGCTGGCGCTGAGGGAGTGGAGCGATGTCCTCAGCCGGTGGTGTAGGGGGTGTCGTTCTCCCGCTGTCCTCAGCATCTGAGCCCGGTGGTGTCCACCCGCCATGCAGGGGGTCCGTCATGGTGGCCGAGGTGGTCATGACGGGGCGGAGGGGTGGAGGAGAGGAGAGCACAGAAGGAGGTGAAGAGGCTGAGTGTAGCAGAGGAGGGTGGGAAGGGTCCTGGAGGTTCTCCACTGTGTCCACAGCCTGGCCTTCTTGCTCTGAACAGCTTTCAGAGGAGCAGGGGGACGGAGGAGCAGACTGTGGGCAGGGAGACGAGGGAGAGGAGGAGGGAGACGAGGAAGTGGAGGAGGATGGACGAGCAGCCTTCTTCTCCTTCGTCACCAGGTATACCTGGACGTCATCAGCGGTGTTTGGGTTGAACCTCCTGCCCAGGTTGCGTTTGGCCCATTTCACCGCTACTTCAAGTGGGGCCAGGAGGTCACCGCCGAGGTCAAGGAGGAGCTGCCTGTCAGCCTCCCGCACCTCCTCATAGTGCTGCCGGAGGATGAGGATGGTGTTCCACGCCCAGTCCCTGGCATTGCCATCAATCAGGTCCAGCGTCTTGGGGCTGGGATGGGCTGGCTTGATTGTGGAAGCCAGGTTCTCCGCAATCCGCTGAATGGCAGGCGGATTGCGGTCATCCCGCGACACGTTCCCCAGGTGGTGCGTAGCTTTCAACAGTCTGTGTAGAGCTCTGACCTTTACTGTGAAGAGCGGGTCATCAGACTGTTGATGCTCGTTGCGGCCGTGCCCGTTGTTGTGCCTCCGGGGTGAGAACCGCTGCTGCCGCTGCTGCTGCTGGTTACCTCTCCGGCGAGGCGCTGCGCTCCAGTTCCAGCTGCGGGAGCGTGGGCGGGGCTGCCGGTCCTGCTGGAAGCGGCCTCGGGGGGGTCCCGAGCCTCTGTTGGGTTAGGGTTAGGGTTAGGGGTTAGGGTTAGGGTTAGGGTAAGGGTTAGGGTTAGGGTTAGGGTTAGGGGTTAGGGTTAGGGTTAGGGTAGGGTTAGGGTAGGGTTAGGGTTAGGGGTTAGGGTTAGGGTTAGGGTTAGGGTTAGGGTTAGGGTTAGGGTTAGGGTTAGGGTTAGGGTTAGGGTTAGGGTAGGGTTAGGGTTAGGGTAGGGTTAGGGTTAGGGTTAGGGGTTAGGGTTAGGGTTAGGGTAGGGGTTAGGGTTAGGGTTAGGGTTAGGGTTAGGATATAGGATGAAAACCAGAAAAGTCCGAGTTTCAGGTGGATTATCTCCCAAAGTATAAGAGTCATGTGGAGCAAAGCTGGCACAGAGAGTCCCAGGGAGGGTGGGCACGTACCCTGTGAGTTTGGTTGCTGTAGCTCATTGCTAAGACATAGCTGCCATTGACTCCCATTGATTGGAAATGGAGTTTCAGGTGGATTATCTCGGAAGGTGTAAGTGGTAGGCTGCCCAAACTCCGTGTGTATGCTCCCCCGGGCCCCCTAGGTCCCCAGCAAGTTTGGTGGCCCTGGCCCCTCCCCTTCCTATAGCTGCCATAGACCCCCATGTATTTTGTAAGTGTGGGTAGGAAGGTCGGATCGAGGTGGGAGTGGGTCCTGCGTGCTCAGGGGGTCCCCCCGAGTCCGTGGAGGTGTCATTTGTGGGGGTTGCCCGAGTTGGCAAAATGGGCCAAATTGCTCCAAGTGTTGCCGCCGACGGGTCAAGCTACGGGACCCTTCCCAGAGTGTGTTTCGGAGGGTCCTGAGTGGTCTGGAGGTGGTCCCATGTCAAGTGAAAATTAGGTCCATGTTTGATATTTTGGACCTCTAATGGTTAGGGTAAGTGAAGAGTCTTTGGGAAGGGGACATGTCATTTAAAGCCAGAGTTGAGGGGGACTGGTTAGGCTCGAGGGTGACTGGTTAGGGTTTGGGTAGAGTTGAGGGTGACTGGTTAGGCTCGAGGGTGACTGGTTAGGGTTTGGGTAGAGTTGAGGGTGACTGGTTAGGGTTTGGGTAGAGTTGAGGGTGACTGGTTAGGGTTTGGGTAGAGTTGAGGGTGACTGGTTAGGATAGGGTTAGGGTTAGGGTTAGGGTTAGGATATAGGATGAAAACCATAAAAGTGATTGGTTCATGTGAAATAGGAGAAAAAGTATAAGAGGTAGGGGGCCCATAGTTGGCACCGAGACTCTGTGGGAGGGGCCCCACCTACCCTGTGAGTTTGGTGGGTGTGGCTCGTTCCCTTGACATAGCTGCCATTGACTCCCATTGATTTGAAAAAATTGAGCACGCTCCATAAGTCAAGAACCATAAGTGCCATCCTCCCCAAACTCGGTGTGTATGCTCCCCCGGGCCCCCCCAGGTCCCCAGCAAGTTTGGTGGCCCTGGCCCCTCCCCTTCCTATAGCTGCCATAGACCCCCATGTATTTTGTAAGTGTGGGTAGGAAGGTCGGATCGAGGTGGGAGTGGGTCCTGCGTGCTCAGGGGGTCCCCCGAGTCCGTGGAGGTGTCATTTGTGGGGGTTGCCCGAGTTGGCAAAATGGGCCAAATTGCTCCAAGTGTTGCCGACGGGTCAAGCTACGGGACCCTTCCCAGAGTGTGTTTCGGAGGGTCCTGAGTGGTCTGGAGGTGGTCCCATGTCAAGTGAAAATTAGCTTCATCTTGGATATGTCGGACCTCTAATGACATGTCGGACCTCTAATGATATTTTGGACCTCTAATGGTTAGGGTAAGTGAAGAGTCTTTGGGAAGGGGACATGTCATTTAAAGCCAGAGTTGAGGGTGACTGGTTAGGCTCGAGGGTGACTGGTTAGGGTTTGGGTAGAGTTAGGGTAAGGGTTAGGGTTAGGGTAGGATTGGGGTTGGGGTTGGGGTCAGGGTTTGGGTTCAGGGTCAAAGGTCAGGGATCCAAGAACTTGGACCCCCTTCCTTCTCCCCCTCACCCTCTCCCCCTCCCCCGTGGGGTTAGGGTAGGGTTAGGGTTAGGGTTAGGGTTAGGGTTAGGGTTAGGGTTAGGGTTAGGATATAGGATGAAAACCAGAAAAGTCCGAGTTTCAGGTGGATTATCTCCCAAAGTATAAGAGTCATGTGGAGCAAAGCTGGCACAGAGAGTCCCAGGGAGGGTGGGCACGTACCCTGTGAGTTTGGTTGCTGTAGCTCATTGCTAAGACATAGCTGCCATTGACTCCCATTGATTGGAAATGGAGTTTCAGGTGGATTATCTCGGAAGGTGTAAGTGGTAGGCTGCCCAAACTCCGTGTGTATGCTCCCCCCGGGCCCCCCTAGGTCCCCAGCAAGTTTGGTGGCCCTGGCCCCTCCCCTTCCTATAGCTGCCATAGACCCCCATGTATTTTGTAAGTGTGGGTAGGAAGGTCGGATCGAGGTGGGAGTGGGTCCTGCGTGCTCAGGGGGTCCCCCCGAGTCCGTGGAGGTGTCATTTGTGGGGGTTGCCCGAGTTGGCAAAATGGGCCAAATTGCTCCAAGTGTTGCCGCCGACGGGTCAAGCTACGGGACCCTTCCCAGAGTGTGTTTCGGAGGGTCCTGAGTGGTCTGGAGGTGGTCCCATGTCAAGTGAAAATTAGGTCCATGTTTGATATTTTGGACCTCTAATGGTTAGGGTAAGTGAAGAGTCTTTGGGAAGGGGACATGTCATTTAAAGCCAGAGTTGAGGGGGACTGGTTAGGCTCGAGGGTGACTGGTTAGGGTTTGGGTAGAGTTGAGGGTGACTGGTTAGGCTCGAGGGTGACTGGTTAGGGTTTGGGTAGAGTTGAGGGTGACTGGTTAGGGTTTGGGTAGAGTTGAGGGTGACTGGTTAGGGTTTGGGTAGAGTTGAGGGTGACTGGTTAGGATAGGGTTAGGGTTAGGGTTAGGGTTAGGATATAGGATGAAAACCATAAAAGTGATTGGTTCATGTGAAATAGGAGAAAAAGTATAAGAGGTAGGGGGCCCATAGTTGGCACCGAGACTCTGTGGGAGGGGCCCCACCTACCCTGTGAGTTTGGTGGGTGTGGCTCGTTCCCTTGACATAGCTGCCATTGACTCCCATTGATTTGAAAAAATTGAGCACGCTCCATAAGTCAAGAACCATAAGTGCCATCCTCCCCAAACTCGGTGTGTATGCTCCCCCGGGCCCCCCCAGGTCCCCAGCAAGTTTGGTGGCCCTGGCCCCTCCCCTTCCTATAGCTGCCATAGACCCCCATGTATTTTGTAAGTGTGGGTAGGAAGGTCGGATCGAGGTGGGAGTGGGTCCTGCGTGCTCAGGGGGTCCCCCCGAGTCCGTGGAGGTGTCATTTGTGGGGGTTGCCCGAGTTGGCAAAATGGGCCAAATTGCTCCAAGTGTTGCCGACGGGTCAAGCTACGGGACCCTTCCCAGAGTGTGTTTCGGAGGGTCCTGAGTGGTCTGGAGGTGGTCCCATGTCAAGTGAAAATTAGCTTCATCTTGGATATGTCGGACCTCTAATGACATGTCGGACCTCTAATGATATTTTGGACCTCTAATGGTTAGGGTAAGTGAAGAGTCTTTGGGAAGGGGACATGTCATTTAAAGCCAGAGTTAGGGTTAGGGTTAGGGTTAGGGTTAGGGTTAGGGTTAGGGTTAGGGTAGGGGGTTAGGGTTAGGGTAGGGTTAGGGTAGGGTTAGGGTTAGGGTTAGGGTTAGGGTTAGGGGTAGGGTAAGGGTTAGGGTTAGGGTTAGGGTTAGGGTTAGGGTTAGGGTTAGGGTAAGGGTAGGGTTAGGGTTAGGGTTAGGGTTAGGGTAAGGGTTAGGGTTAGGGTTAGGGTTAGGGTAGGGTTAGGGTTAGGGTTAGGGTTAGGGTTAGGGTTAGGGTTAGGGTTAGGGTAAGGGTTAGGGTTAGGGTTAGGGTTAGGTTAGGGTTAGGGTAAGGGTAGGGTAAGGGGGTTA